>JAMKFB010000908.1:175000-663637 GCA_036247105.1 Cirrhinus mrigala
TTAAATCAGGAAAATATAACTTATATACAGCATTTTAAAGCAAGTACACACATTCCAGTAGTTTACTGTAAAAAAATACAGTAATTTTAAAAGAAATACATTTATTAACCCTCTGGGGTCTGAGGGTGTTTTGGGGCCCTGGAGAAGTTTTGACATGCCCTGACATTTGTGCTTTTTTCATTATCTTAAAAACATATTAGTGATTACATTCTAATCAGCACAAACTGGGCTACAATAATATGCAAGCAACATTAAAATACATGTTTGTGTTTTTGAGAAAACAACGTTTATGCGTAGTTAGTGAAAAACTAAAATCTTTAAGTCACTGAAATAAGACCATGAAACACATTCAGAACATTAGTCCACAAGACTTTTGAGAACTGGATGTGGTAGTCTAGAGTTTTTTCTACATAAAGATGTGAAAATCATCTAATTCACGTGTTTACAGAAAACAATATATTGATTTAAATTTTCTAAAGCATGTTTTGTGACTGAAAGGGAATATGCGAGGGAGTGACAGCGGCCATGAATATTGAGTGATCTACACCTGAGAGACAAAAGGCCCTCCTCTAATGGCCCATCAATGAGACTGTGACTGTCAGGTAGAAACAATGAGAGATTCAAAGAATGGAGTTTTAGACAGTTTGTATTTTATTTACAACACTGTATCATCAAAACATACATAATGAAGGTCAAAAGCACATTATTGACTACACTGATCTAACCATAGAGACATGAACAGACTTTGTGTCATTCCTGAAAACTGTTTTCTGGATTCTGTTCAACAAGTGAAACAAGTAAATTATACCTGATATTCAAGTGATTGCTGCTTCTTTCCATGGATTTAAGAAACAAAACTCATCATCAGTAGTCCAGGACATTGTCTTACAATAAAAAAACTGTAGTTGAACATTTGATGTTGGTACAGCACTCTTCATGTAGCCTTCATCTGTGGTGCAGGAATCAGATCACTAGACAAAAAAAGAAAAAACAAAACAAAACTGTAAGCATGTTAATATCAGGAGCATCTGTAATATATACATATAGTATGATTTTGTAGTCATAGACTCACACATGCTTTATACTATCTTTAAAAAATGGCTTTTTATATCTGAGAAACTAATTATTATTGTTTAGCACGTTAAACACCTATTCATGAACAAAGTATTAATAATAAACTAATATTATCCTATTGTTATACGATAAATAAATAAATAAATAAATAAATAAATATGAATTTATAATCATAAACAAGCATGCTTTGTATGTAGTATACAATACAAAACCATTTCATGTCTGGGAAACTAATTTACTATTGTTAAGCACGTCATAAACATCTATTCGTGAACAGAGTATATGACAGTAGTTTTGTCTAAACAATCTTAGACTCTGTCATTCAGTGTTACAGTGTAAACACTATTACTTTTATATCGCGTCATTTTTATTTTATAGAACATTAAAAACATCCCGGCGTTGCCAAACATTTCGATGCAATGAAATGAAACATACTTCATAACGTTTCACTTTAACGTAAGCAGGCTAATAAAAGAAAGACTTACTCTTTCGGTGGATCTCGCCGTGCGTCGCATCACACTCTTCCTCTGAGGGAAATATAAATCTTTCTCTTCACAGCGCGTCTTCTTCCAGTAACAAGACTCATGTAGCAGACATGAACAATGAAGTGAAGTCTCCCGCTTTGTTGACGTTGATGTGGGTGGTTCGCCGCACGCGCCTCCATGTGGCTGATTATAATAACAAACCGAAAGCAGCTCGTGGGCGTGATCAAATTAAAAATAATTAGGTCTGACCAGAAAGAGTGGACATGGAGTTGGTTTCATATAGATTACTTTAACACATGATATGTGTTTTCGATAAGACTTACTCCATCTAAAAGTAGACATATCAGGCTTTCTATAGGTTATCTCTCTCATGTCTCTGTGTGGAGTTTTCGCTGAGTTTTAGTTCATTTTAGTGACGCATTTCTTAATGACGATCTCAGAGAACAACGCAGCAGACTGCATACCCTGTTTGTTTGCTTTATTTCACAAAACCACAGTGTTGTTGTTATTATGAGTGTACACAAATAAAAGTGAATTCCTTACAGATTTGATTGATGTATTGCTCTTATCTGTACGATCAAAAATGACGGAGTAATTGAAGTTCTTTTTGGCGTTATCAGAAAAACGGCCCCAAACCGCGCCGGCACGTTTTTTGACCCCAGAGGGTTAACTAATCAAAGAATATGTAACGGGCAATGAGAGGCGATAGGCGAGTGGATCCATGTGCGAGCTTTTATTCAATGGACGAGACAGATAAATAGTCGAGCAGGCAGGGTCAAACAGGGGCAACAGGTGTAACGCAGGCAAAACGTAGAGAATAATCCTTAAACAATCAATAATCCACAAGACAGGCGGCTAGGCAGTCGAAAACGAGGAAACCAGGCGGGAAAGACAAAAACACTGGGAACTAGGAACTCGGAACCAGAAATTAGGAAACGCTAACAATAACAACAATACAACAATCCGTGACATAAACTGGGGAAGTCCGGGGCTTTATAGGAAGCCTGATTGGTCACGGGGGCTGACGCAATCAGAGCGGTGGAGGATGGGAGATGCAGTCCGAAGTGCAACGTAACAGTCAGAGTGAAATGGAAAGGTGAGAGTGACATCTGGTGGTGAGCAGTCCGCAGAGCACCGACCAGATTCGTGACATACCCCCCCCCCAAGGAGCGGCTTCCAGACGCTCGAAGGAAACAACAGTCCAGGGGAGCGGTGGGGCGGGAGCGGAACAGGGCGAGGGCTGGAGGGCCAGGTCCATGTGGGGGGCCCAGTGATTGAGGCAGGACCGACAAAGCAGGTACCCTCCAGGGCGGGGCCGGAGGCGTAGCAGGAGCCCTCCAGGGCGGAGCAGGAGGAGCAGGAGCCCTCCAGGGCGGAGCCGGAAGCGGAACAGGAGGCGCCAGGGCCCTCCAGGGCTGAACAGGAACCCGCATAATGGACAGGGACCTGGGGAGAACAGGGACAGAGGAGGCAGACAGAATAAGGGGAGAAGCAGAGAGACCAAAGGATAACGCCTCCCTAGGAGGATCTACAGCCGAATCTGACACCTCAGGAGGCATTGGCGCGGTTTCTCTGACAGGGAAGGCCTCTGGAGCTGACTCGTGGTCAGACGGGGCCTCTGGAGCAGACTTGAGACCAGACGGGACCTCTGGAGCAGACTTGAGACCAGACGGGAGCTCTGGAGCAGGCTTGAGACCAGACGGGAGCTCTGGAGCAGGCTTGAGATCTGATGTGATCTCAGGGGCGGACTCGTGACCAGACGTGACCTCAGGGGCGGACTCGTGAACAGACGTGACCTCCGGGGTGGACTTGTGAACAGACGTGACCTTCGGAGTGTAGTGTGCGGCCCACATACTGAGAATGGTGATCGCCATCACACTGGCCGACATGATGTGACTTGACTCTGGGCGGTCAGACGAGTCGTGACTTGACTCTGGGCGGTAAGACGAGACGTGACTGGACTCTGGGCGGTCAGACGAGACGTGACTTGATTCTGGGTGGTCAGACGAGACATGGTGAGGCTCTGGGCCGTCGGGCGGGACGTGACTTGACTCTGAAATAACAGCAATACCTTGACTTGGCTCAATAAGTGCTGCTGTGACTTGACCTGACACGTGAAGTCCAGCGATAATTTGACTTGGCCTATGAGGATCAACGGTGACTTGACCTGGTTCGTGGTGACTGGCTGAGGCCTGACTTGGCTTGTGAACATCAACTGTGACTTGACTAGGCTCGTGGAGATCAGCTGTGGCTTGACTTGGCTCGTGAAGATCAGTAGCGAACTGACTTGACTCTTGGAGATCAGCAGTGACTTGACTTGGCCCATGAAGATCAGTAGTGACCTGATTTGACTCATGGAGATCAGCGGTGACTTGAACTGGCTTGTGAGGATCAATGACTTTACTTGACTCAAGAACCACGGCTGTGACTTTGCTCGACTCAGGAGGAGCGGCCCTGACTTCACTTGGCTTGTGAAGGTTAACAATGACTTTACTTAGCTCAGGAACGACAGCCTTAACGTTGCTGGACTTGGAAGCTTGACTGGACTTGGAAGCTTGACTGGACTTGGAAGCCTGACTGGACCTGGAAGCCTGACTGGACCTGGAAGCCTGACTTGACTCTGGAGCAGCGGCTGAAGCTTGACTTGGCTCTGGAATAACAGCAGCAGCTTGACTTGGCTCATGAGGATCTGCTATAACCTGGCTTGGCTCATGGAGATCCGCTGTACCAGGACTTGACTCATGAACAACATGGCTTGGCTCAGGAACAACAGCTGTAACGTGACTTGACTCGTGGGGAACAACTGTGACTTGGCTTGTCTCGTGGGGAACAGCTGTGACCTGGCTTGACTCGTGGAGAACGGCAGCTGTGTCTTGACTTGACTCTAGGGTAGCCGCCGCGACATGAAGGAGCGCCACTTTAGCTGCCCATACCGTCATTAGGGGTGTGTCCAGCACGTGGGCCATCATGGCCACAGGTGGCGTCCGGGTGCTGACCACAGGTTCTGGAGTGGCAGCCATATCGTGGAGTGGCTTGGAGACGGCGGCCATCTTGTGGAGGGGCTCTGGCGTGGCAGCCATCTTGTGCAGTGGCTCTGGCGTGGCAGCCATCTTGTGCAGTGGCTCTGGCGTGGCAGCCATCTTGTACAGTGGCTCTGGCTCAGGAAAGATGGCTGTTACTTGACTTGAGATAGGAGCGATAGCTCTGACTTGACTTGACACAGGAAAGACAGCTTTGACCTGACTTGACACAGGAACAAGGACCGTAGCTTGACTTGACTTGGAAACTTGACTTGACTCTAGAAATGCAGCTGTACATTGACTTGACTTGGAAACTTGACTTGACTCAGGAATCACAGCTGCGACTTGACTTGGAAACTTTACTTGACTCAGGAAACACAGCTGCAGCTTGACTTGACTTGGAAACTTGACTTGACTCAGGAAATGCAGCTGTAACTCCATATAGCTCTGGTATGGCGGCTGTGACGTGACGGAGCTCTGTCCTCGCCGCCATCTTGTGAACGGGCTCCGCCGTCACCGCCATCTTGTGAACGGGCACCGCTGTCGCCGCCATTGCTCGAGCGCGCTCCGACACGGCCGCCATTTCACGAGCGATCCAGGCGGAAAACGTATCTGTGGGATCATGCTCCGGCATGACCGCCAATTTACGAGCGGGACGCGCGGTCGCCGTTGTCGCGTTCCCTCTGCGCGACCCCCACGGTGCACGGCGAACCCACACACAACAGTGCAAAGTTTAAAAAAGCCTCCAGTGACGAGCGCGGGCCCTCGCGTCTCAGTCGTGCACGGAGGGGCTGGTTCACGCCGTCGCAAAAAATCTCAATTATTATACAGTCCGGGAGAGTGAAATGGTTTGCAATTGAAAGAAACTCACGGGTTTATTGTTCGAGTGTGCGTGATCGCTGTTTGATTCTGCAAAGAGTTATGTTCGTGTCCATATCTGATGAATGTCCGGGGTGAAAGCTGCTGGATCCTGTCGTGACGGATTGTTCTGTAACGGGCAATGAGAGGCGAGAGGCGAGAGGCGAGCGGAAACCAGGCGGGAAAGACAAAAACACTGGGAACTAGGAACTCGGAACCAGAAACTAGGAAACGCTAACAATAACAACAATACAACAATCCGTGACATAAACTGGGGAAGTCCGGGGCTTTATAGGAAGCCTGATTGGTCACGGGGGCTGACGCAATCAGAGCGGTGGAGGATGGGAGATGCAGTCCGAAGTGCAATGTAACAGTCAGAGTGAAATGGAAAGGTGAGAGTGACATCTGGCGGTGAGCAGTCCGCAGAGCACCGACCAGATTCGTGACAGAATACAGGAAAATGCTGTAAATAAAATTACAGCAATGCTGCTGTAAAAATTACAGTAAGCGGCTGGCAACCCTGCTGCCAGTATTTTACTGTAAAATTTACAGGTAATTTTTTACAGTGTATATAGGTAACACTTTACGGTAAGGGTACATGAATTACCATGAATTCATGCATGTCATGAATTATCAAGAACTAATATGAATTCAGAGTCTTTCATTCATGACTTCATGGATGAAAAACACCTTAATTAAGACATTAACTAAGATGGGTACATGATAATAAATTATGATTTATTACACATGATCATGATGTTTTCTTTGTTCACAAAAAATTAATTAACCTCGTCCGAGCCCCGAGTCCGACCCGTGTCTGTCTTTTTTCCCCTTTTCTCAAAATAGCTTATACTACTGTTTCAGCTCTTAAAAAAAAATCGGTTTTATATATAATGGCAAAGTGGTTATATTTCTTTCCGTTTTTTTTTTATTTATTTTTAGTTAATTTAGAAAATGTTTGAAGCATTTTTTTGTTCCGATAAATATAAGTTTTTATTTTTTAAAGTAACAACTGATTAGCGGAACTTGACTGTTGTTTATTCCATTGACAAATTACAGTAATTCTCATTTTTTTTAATACAAAAAGTTACTGTATTATTTTTACAGTATTTTTTTCTGTATTCTTAAATTACGTACAAATTCCGTAAAATTACAAAAATAATCTGTAATTAAATAATATAGCTCATTATATTAAAGGTTTATGTCCATACTAACAATTTATTGTTCTTCTTTGTAATTTTAAAGTAAATCTTATTAGTTTTATATTTAGGTGTATTTTTACATTCAAACTTTGTCATTCTGAACACAAATATTGCAAACTCTTTTCATTACATCAAACAATGCCTATCTGCTTTTAAAAAGTAAAGCTGCACTGCTCTCCAGGTTAAAACTTTCAGGCCTCTGCCCACACACCAGTTGATCCAAATTGCCAGGAAATTGTGAATAAAGATGAGAAAAGCACATATTTTTACAAGCTAAAATTCCCCAGAAAACTTCAACAAACAAGTGATCAGGGTGTGCATTTGTTTGGAGTATGTGAGAGGAACCTGCTAGACATTTGAAAATAGAAAAAGCAGATGTAGAAAAGTTTCTGAATGTATCCCCAGCATGTAATGTGTGTGAAAAACATTCAAATATGCACAATTTAGAATCCTCAACTTGTCAGATGTACATGCAACAATATGAGGTGACAGAACTAACCATTCTACCACAAACACAGTGTTGAAATGAATAGCAATACATGCATTATCAAACTGCTCAATTATTGTTGAATTAGTCAGACAGCAAGGACAACAATGTTCATGATGGAACAATCATCATATTACCAACCAATACATTGCCTTTAACTAACTAAAAAGTAGACCGTCAGTTTGTGAGATGTTCAACATTTTTAGTTTACATTGTCTCATATCACAAATGCTACAGCGTCCTCCTGCAGTCAATAGCTTGTAACATCTATGCTATTAAATAAAAGTCTGTAGACACATTTTGTTACTTGCATGCAATTGTGGCACTATTTTTAAATAAGTGTTATGGTGGACAGATGATGCCCAAAGGCCGTGTGACACTGAAGGGCCAAATACAGACAATGCCCAACTGGTGCTTCTAAAGGAAATATCCTTTATTTATTAAAATACAAAAAAGGTGCTTATTGGTCATGTTAATATAACTGCACAAGCATAGCCAAACATGTACACACACCAAATAAGACCTGTTCCTGAATCAGCATATTTTATTGATCTTGTCCGAAAACATAGTACTAACTGACCTAACTGTATGTCTGGCCCTAAACCTAATTTAACCTTAAAATCAGAGGGAAATTAGATGCACCTAACTCTGGTTTGTAAGCATATGTGAAATAACCATACTAATTAATTAAATGCATTTTAAAATGTATTAAATGTAACAGCCTACAAATAAAAACAAATAGACAAATTTGTAATATTTAATTAAAAACAAGTTGTTTTTTTGTTTGTTTGTTTCCGTAGTTTTTTTTTTTTTTTTTTTTTTCCCACGCTATTTGCTGTCTCTGAGTGTTGCTTTGAGCGTGATTGGTTAATCTGACCCTCACTCAGGAATCTGGCCAATGACTAGTGAAGGCGCCATTTTCCCGGTCAAATTTGAACATACACTGCTGCAGTGTTTGCCGTTGATCGGCTTCCGCTGCAGTCTGCGTCGGGGCGTCCTATAGTAATGGCTTTTACATGGATTATTTTATGCCAGACTGTTTATATTTATATTTTAAGCGAGTTTGGGTTGTGGAATAACGACTGAGAATAAACAAACGTGAATATGGACACAGACTTCTTCTACCAGCGGCTAACAGACATGCAAGCTACAGAAGGTAAGTACCTTTTAGTATTATATAATGTTTAATGATGTGAGATGCTGATCGCGATTACATATCTCACCATATCTTACCATTATGTGTTATTGTGTTTTGTTAGTATTAGCTAGGCTGGGCGATATATGACCATGTATTGCCGATGATATGAAGTGACTATCGCAATATATATCCTTGTAGCACAGCACTGTTTTAATGTACATTACTGACACTTTGATAAATACGCGTGCATGAATGAGGAATAAATAGCAGGACAGGGTGGTGATGAAATGAGTAAAGAACAATAGACACAGAAAGCCGCACCTCACTTAAATACAGACAGTTCTCTCAAAATTTACTTGACTTAAACACAGTTGCTAATGTTTGAAGTTAAGATAAACATTTAGGCTGAAACCCGGTTACGTGTCAATATACTGGATCTGTGCATTTTGTTCTTAAAGTGACAGCAGTATTATTTAGCCCAACGTTACCTGCAGTCAGTCATAAAAAAAAAAAAAAACTAAATAGAAAATTACAATATGTATTGAACTTACCTTTGTTCTTTTGTATTAGTTTTTTTTTTTTTTTTTTGTAATTTGATACTTTGATCTTATGTTTAATAAAATAAAATAACTATATTGTGATTGTTATTGTGAAATGAAATGGAGCTGGTGAGTACATTCTTGCAAGTCCATGTCTCTGTAAGTAATTAGTTTTATTATACAAATTAATATTAAATTGTGTTTGTGTGTGTGTTTTCCCTTTATGATCCAGAAGTTTGGGAATGAAAATCTTCTGCCACATGAAGTGAGTTTTCACATCTAACATTAAGACATACTAACATTAAATTATTTTTAAAGGAATGTGATTAAATACCAGACAAAACATGTGTCTTCTGACATAATCTTTTTTCTTTTTCTTTCCCCCCAGGTGATCCAGCTGATTCCTGGCAGTTTGGAGGAGGACTGATCTTTATCTGCTGTGTCTGTCACTTCTGGTGTGGAGTTCTTTTGTTGTATGATTTGGTTTGACTTATTACTACACTAATATAGCTAGAATTCAGAATTGAAATACATGTTTGTCTACGTATCATCAGAGCTACAGTGGTGCTCTAAAATCGTTGGGTTTTGCTGTTAAGTAAACTGTCATATTAGCAAAAACCTTAAAAAACACAGCTTCAGGTAACCCGCGATAGACACCAAAAGTTTCTCCTCCATTATTGCAGTCTCCGGACTTTAAGCAACGGTAAACTTTCTTCACCACAGTGGAAGGCCCACTTCTCCATTCATACAATTGAACAATGGAAAGAAACACAATGACGCTGGGTGCTTTTCTGCTCAGAGTTGCTTTTTTTTTTTTTTTTTCAACTTCAGGTGCTCAGAGCACTCCGGCAAAAATGTGAGGTGCAGCAAGTGGTTAAAATGTGAGGTGCCCGGGGCGCATAAACAGCGTGCATTACACTCACTGCCAATAGAAAACAATTCTGCGTTCTGTCTGATTGGGGCCTAAGTCAGTTATTTCTATCTTTTACTGTAGTGTGTCAGTGGGAAATATAATTTTACATGTCCAAGCATTCATTTTGCCATTAATTGTAATCGGTGAGATTTGGTCCTTCCCAGTGCACTTCACGGATTGTTGTATTGTTGTATTTTTAGCGTTTTCCTAGTTTCTGGTTCCGAGTTCCTAGTCCCCAGTGTTTTGTCTTTCCCGCCTGGTTTTCTCGTTTTGACTGTCTAGCCACCTGCCTTTTGGACTATCGCGCTTGTTTTCTGGATTACTCTCTTCGACTGCCTGTGATATACCTGTCTGCTCCCGTCTTGACCCTGCCTGTACGACCATGTCTTTGTCTCGCTCCTTCAATAAAAGCTCGCATGTGGATCCGCTCGCTTCTCATCTCGTTTACTCCGTAACAGAACAATCCGTCACAACAGGATCCAGCAGCTTTCAACCCGGACATTCATCTGATATGGACACGGACATAACCCTTTGCAGAATCAAACAGCGATCACACACACTCGAACAATATACCCGTGAGTTTATTTACCCGTGACTGTATAATAATTGAGATTTTTTGTGACGGCGTGAACCAGCCCCTCCGTGCACGACTGAGACGCGAGGGCCCGCGCTCATCACTGGAAGCTTTTTTGAACTTTGCATTGTTGTGTGTGGGTTCGCCGTGCACCGTGGGAGTCACGCAGAGGGAGCGCGACAACGCGGCAATGGCGACCGCGTGTCCCACTCGCAAATTGGCGGTCATGCCGGAGCACGATCCCACAAACACGTTTGCCGCCTGGATCGCTCGTGAAATGGTGGCCGTGCAGGAGCGCGCTCAAGCAATGGCGACGGCTGCGGAGAGCGCTCATCTAATCGCAGCGACAGCTGCGCCCGTTCACAGGATGGCGGCCGCGTCGGAGCGCGTTCATGATACAGCAGCAACAACAGAGCCAGTGCACAAAATGGCGGTGACTGCGGTGCCCATTTGCAAGATGGCGGCGGCGCCGGCGTGTGCTCACAAGATGGCGGCGACGGCGGAGTCCGTGCACAAGATGGTGGTGAAAACAGAGCTCCGTCCCGTCACAGCTGCCATATCAGAGCCATATAAAGTTGCAGCGGCATTTCCTGAGTCAAGTCAAGTTTCCAAGTCAAGCCAAGTTGCAGCTGTGTTTCCTGAGTCTAGTCAAGTTCCCAAGTCAAGTCAAATTGCAGCTGTTTCCTGTGTCAAGTCAAGTCAGAGCTATCGCCCCTGTCTCAAGTCAAGTTACAGCCATCTTTCCTGAGCCACTGCACAAGATGGCTGCCACGCCAGAGCCACTGCACAAGATGGGCGCCATCTCCAAGCAACTGCACAAGATGGCCGCCGTCTCCAAGCCACTCCACAATATGGCCGCCATTCCAGAACCTGTGGTCAGCACCCGGACGCCACCTGTGGTCATGATGGCCCACGTGCTGGACACACCCCTAATGACGGTATGGGCAGCTAAAATAGCGCTCCTTCATGCCGCGGCGGCTACCCCTGGGTCAAGTCAGTCTTCCAAGTCAAGTCAAGACACAGAGTCAAGTCAAGACACAGCTGTCGTTCTCCATGAGTCAAGCCAAGTCACAGCCGTTCCCCACAAGTCAAGTCACATTACGGCTGTTGTTCATGAGTCAAGTCCCGTTACAGCGGATTTCCATGAGCCAAGCCAGGCTACAGCAGATCCTCATGAGCCAAGTCAAGTTCCTGCTGTTATTCCAGAGCCAAGTCAAGCTTCAGCCGCTGCTCCAGAGTCAAGTCAGGCTACAGCTGTAGCTTCCAAGTCCAGCAATGTCAAAGCGGTCGTTCCTGCATCAAGCAACGTCAAGGCGGTCGTTCCTGAGTCAAGCAACGTCATAGCCAATCTCCAAGAACCAAGTCAAACCACAGCTGATCTTCATGAGCCAAACAAAGTGATTGCTGCTGCCCCAGAGTCCAGTCACGTCCCGCCTGACGGCCCAGAGTCCAGTCATGTCCCGCCTGACGGCCGAGAGTCCAGTCACGTCCCGCCTGACGGCCCAGAGTCCAGTCACGTCCTGCCTGACGGCCCAGAGTCCAGTCTCGTCCCGCCTGATGGCCCAGAGCCTCGCCATGTTTCGTTTGACCGCCCAGAGCCACGCCATGTCTCGTCTGACATCCCAGGGTCACGGCCTGTCATGATGGCCAGCGTGCTGGACCCATCACTAGTGTCAGTGAGTGCAGCAAACATCCCAGTGGCATCAACACCTAAAACCACCATTGAAGAGGTCCTGCCACCTGCCGCTGCTCTTCCCTTAATGGCAGTTGCCTTTTGGTGTGTGTGGGCTGCACACTGTTCTTCGGAGCTCCCGTCTGATCTCAAGTGATCATCACTTAAAATTAATTTATATTTACAATTTAATTTCCTTACATTATTAAAAAAATAATTAATGTTTGTGCATAGGAAAAATAATTTTGTTTTAATGTTTACAGTTTTCCCTGATTGGTTTTGTATTTTTTATCCACGCAGATATGATGAATATCTCAAATCCAAGATACTATTTAGAATTGTGGGAGAATCATGAAAAAAAAACATGATTCTCAATGTATCCAGATTCATGCAGCTCTAGAATATTGTGTAGGTTTATTTGTAATTTTAATTTTTTGTGTTTTAGATCTGATTCTTCAGGAGACAGACCATACAAGTACGGAATAAACAGGTCATGGGGATGAAGAAGAGCAAATCGAAGATGATGAAACTAGGCTGTTCTTTTACCACAAAAAGCTGAAGAAATCCACTCATTCCAGCCCTGCTGCCCAGCTCAACCATTACCTGGAAAATTGTGATGGCCAGAACTGCCTTTTGTTAGGGTTAGAACAAGGAAAAAATGCCTTCACTGTTCCGAATAGCAATGAGGGTATTAGCTGTGCCTGCTTCAAGTGCACCTGTTGAGCGTGTGTTCAGCCATGGAGGGATTATTATGCGGCCCCATCGTTCACAACTTAGTGCCAATGTCTTGGCAAACCTTATTTTCTGTAAATGCAACACCTTTTAGACCATTTCCATTAAATTGAATGGCGTGTGTTCAGTCATAGAGGAATTATTATGTGGCCCCATTGTCAACAACTTAGTGCCAATGTCTTGGCAAACCTTATTTTAATGCATGTTTACAGGTTTCATGTGTTTTAGACCGTTCCAGTTAAATTGAATTGGATTATACATTTTAGACTGGATTTCTTAATTTTAAACATTTTGTGTAAGCAACACAATTTTATTTTCAGATATTAATGTAGCACAGATATGCATATAATTCAAATATAGCAGTGTGAATAAGATACATAATATATGTATATAAGTTCATCTTTTCTGTGCAAAAATAAACGTATTGAAAATTTAACCTCTGTTTATTTTAGTACTGCAACTTGACTTGACTTGGCTTGAAACTTATCAGGACTCGACTTTACTTGCTTAGGGTGAACCCTTGACTTGACTTGACTTGCTTGATTTGTCTAAACTGTGACTTGAGATTTGACTCGAGACTTGATGGTGAAGACTTGAGACTTGCTTGGACTTGACCATATGTGAGTTGTCCCCATCTCTGCTATATGTAGATTGATGTAAAAAAATATTACTGACAATGGAGCAAATTTGAGGAACTGTGAAGGCATCTTCTCTGTGCTCCCCTATTGAAACAGATTGTCCAACAAAAGCTTGAGATCCAAAAAGCTAAGAACAGCCATGTAACTACTAGGATATTCAACAAGGTGCTTAAAGTGGAGTGAATGTCAAACTGTTGGAAGGTAATGTATTTGAGCTGATTTTATTGTGCTGCAAATCATTCCTAAAAAAGCAAATCCGTGAACATGGATTTTCAAAAGAAAATAAGTGAAATAATAAAGCACTGCTTTTCACTGTGGGATCATTTAATGTCTATTGTATTGCATTTAGCAATGAATTCTCTCCCATAAAGAACAGTACAGAGAATAAGAAGTGTATTTATTTATTTATTCAGTTCATTTTTTTATAGCATTATATAGAGAATAGGACAGATGGTAGAAATTAAAAGGGGCTCAGGTCTTCAGGAAGTGCCAGTCTCAGATCCAGTGCATCCAATCCGAAGCAGTGTCAGTCTGATATTCAGGGACAGTCTCGGAGACGGCAGCAGATTCTGATGCAATGACTGGCGCAGAGACAGAAGCAGTCTCAGAGGAGGTGGAAGATGGGCTGCAATGTAGTTTCCGAGGCAGTTTCAGACTGAGTTGCAGCGTCAGTCTGAGATGTAGTGTCAGTCTCAGAGGCTGTGCTGGTCTAAGAGGCAGCGTCAGTTTCAGTGGCAGTGTTAATTTCAAAGGCAGCATTAGTCTGACAGGCAGTACCGGTCTGAAAGCCTGTGTTTGTCTAAGAAACAGTGACAGTTTGAGAGGCAGTGTAAGCCTGAGAGGCAGCGTCCTTCTGAGAGGCAGCGTCAGTTTCAGAGGCAGTGTCATCTCAGAAGTAGTGCCAGTCTGAGAGACAGTGGCAGTTTGAGAGGCATCATCAGTCTCAGAGGCAACGGCAGGCTCAGAGGCAATGGCAGTCTCTGAGGCATCGGTAGTCTCTGAGGCAGTGGCAGTCTCGGAGGCAATGGCAGTCTCTGAGGCATCGGTAGTCTCTGAGGCAGTGGCAGTGTCGGAGGCAATGGCAGTCTCTGAGGCAGTGGAAGTCTCGGAGGCAATGGCAGTCTTTGAGGCATCAGCAGTCTCTGAGGCAGTGGCAGTCTCGGAGGCAATGGCAGTCTCTGAGGCATCGGTAGTCTCTGAGGCAGTGGCAGTCTCGGAGGCAATGGCAGTCTTTGAGGCATCAGCAGTCTCTGAGGCAGTGGCAGTCTCGGAGGCAATGTCCATCTGAGAAGCATTGCCAGTCCCAGAGGCATCGGGAGTCTCAGAGGCATTGCCAGTCTCAGAGGCATCGGCAGTCTTGGAGGCACCGGCAGGCTCAGAGGCAGTAGCAGTCTCAGAGGCAATGGCAATTTTCTGAGGCATCGGTAGTCTCGGAGGCAGTGGCAGTCTCGGAGACATTGTCCATCTGAGAGGCAGTGGCAGTCCCAGAGTCATCAGCAGTCTTGGAGGCAATGGCAGTCTTTGAGGCATCGGCAGTCTCGGAGGCAATGTCCATCTGAGAAGCATTGGCAGTCCCAGAGTCCTCAGCAGTCTCAGAAGCAAAGGCAGTCTCTGAGGCAGTGACAGTCTCGGAGGCAATGGCAGTCTTTGAGGCATCGACAGTCTCAGAGGCAATGTCCATCTGAGAAGCATTGCCAGTCTCAGAGGCATCGGCAGTCTTGGAGGCACCGGCAGGCTCAGAGGCAGTAGCAGTCTCAGAGGCAATGGCAGTTTCTGAGGCATCGCCAGTCTCTGAGACAGTGACAGTCTTGGAGACAATGTCCATCTGAGAGGCATTGGCAGTCCCAGAGTCATCAGCAGTCCCAAAGTCATCAGCAGTCTCACAGGCAAATGTAATTTATAGTTTTTTTGTAGTTTTTGTAGTTTTTAATTAAGTTTAATGTAGCAATAGAATGTAAGTGTAACATCAGATGTCATAGTGGACAGAGATAGAATACATGGCAGTAGTTAAAGTAAGTTACATTAGAGTCAAAGAAGTAGTGATTAATTTGTCCACACTGTTAAGATTTACGATTTTATATTGTCACAACAAATAAATAAATAAATCTGTGACAATTAAAATTTATTGACATATCAAAAAAAAAAAAAAAAAAAATTCTAATCACCAGATAAGACTTTAAATGGTCAGTTTTGTAAGATAAATGTACACAATGCCCAAACTTTAAAATCTTACATTTTTTAAACTGATGTTTATTTGGCTGTAACAGGATGGACATTTTTGGTCTTTCATCATAGATTTTGCTTCAAACTTTTTTACATTTATTTGATTTTGACCGAAATTATTTTTCAAATGTTTTACATCTTATCGTCAAAACTGTGTTTTATTTTTTACATTTTTATGATGTCCAGAAGACCCTGAACACCAGCATTGGCCTTACCTTGATTGGTGTCCTCCAAATTCATGGTATTAGGTGAATCTTTCTTCACCCTGGTGGAGTACCACCACATAAACACCAGACTAGCGGTGATCAGCATGGTTTGGTATTTGCTGACAAGCAGATAGAATCTTCTTGATGACCGTGCAAGGTTTTGCAGACTATCTTACAGGTTAAATATGTCAGACTATTGAGTCAAATGAACAGTATTTGCTGTCAAGCAGGCTTAACGTTGCTGACAAGCAGAGCGAATCTTACAGTCAATCAACTGAGAACTCTGAACATTCTAATGTTGTAATTATGATGTCACTGCTTCCACTCTCAGAAAAAAAGGTACAAAAGCTGTCACTAGAACAGTACCTTTTTTAAAAGATGCACCTTTGTAGGCCTACCTGAAGGGTACTTATTGTTAGTACCTATATATTAGTGTACATATTAGTATTGCAAGTACAGTACTAATAATTGAAAAGCACATAATTGCATCTTTTAAAAAAGTACTTCCCAGGTGAAAGCTTTTGTACCTTTTTTCTGCAGGACCAAACAAGTGGTGCTAATACCAATTTACTTGTAGCTCATCTAGTTCTCGGTTTCTCTGATAGTCACTCTGGTCTCCTTTATAATCTTCCGTCTCTTATTGCTAGCCCCTTCTGCTTTTAAAACTGTATTGAAACCAACACATCTGCTAAAAGCACACATAAGCACAAATAAAGAGAAGTGAGATGGGTTTATCTTATCTAATTTATTTTATTTAGAATTATCTGATTTTTATATACATTTACAAACTCTTATTTCCTCTGCCTATATGAGCCTTGTGTTCCCCTTATGCCATGGTTCAGGGGCTGTATGTATAAAGCCACTCAGAGTAAAATTTTAGTCTTAAGTGTGTCAAAATTCTAAGAATGACGTAATTGTATTAAGATTAAGAGTGATTCATAAAGGTTTCTAAGTGTTAAGACTAGGTCTCAGCTCCTGAATGGTTTAAGAGAGCTGGATAGGTCTCCTAACCTAGCTAGGAGTAACAAGATGGCAGCAAAGAGGAGGAGACGCACACTTTACAACGAACGTGACGTATTGGAGTTATATAATATGGAATTAATAAAACTATACAAACTTGATCATGAAGCAATTTTTTTTGTAACTGACCAAGTAAAAAACTTGACTAATTCCACTCTACAAATCAATGCTCTAATTGTGGGGGGAAAAAAAGTAGTAATTACGTTTTTTTTTTTTTTTTTTTTTTTTTGGAAAAATGGGTAACACTTTATAATAACGTTCAGTTGTAAGTAATTTATAAGTGATTAGTTAATGATGAAATAATCATCTACAAAACATTGACAAATGATTAATAAGTGATATGCTAACAATTTGTGTATGTTTTGTTAATTCATTTACAAGTCAATTACAAGATAATTTTACAACTAATTATTTAATGATGAATTAATAATTTACAAAACATAACTATGTGTTTATAAATGATTAATAAGTGATATGTTGAAAAGCACAAAAATGCAATTATTCTAAAACTATTTTATTTTTTAAAAATAATAATAAAGTATTTGCTGTCAAGTGAATAACCGTGTAAACCCTTCTCTCATCAGCACAGACTTGTGTTCTGTGTGGAGTGTGTGGGATCTAGTGTACCAGTTTTACCCTCCACTGAAGATCACATCAGGTGCACAGCGCTAAAATACTCCATGTGTTTACCATCTTTACCCTCAGCAGTCAGCCCTTACACTGCAGTACACACAACAAATACTCAAAACCTGTTGTGTGTAAACACATGAATAAATCATTTACGAATCTTTCTGCATCCCCTAATCTAAAGTGTAAACTACTCATCAGTTGTAAATGTTTTACAAACTTACAAACTTTACAAAAGTTACAGGTTGTGTGTGTTTACACACTGGGGGGAAAGATCTACGAATGATGAGTAAAACATTTACAACTGATGAATTGTTTACACTTTAGATTAGGGGACGCAGAAAGATTTGTAAATGATTTATTCATGATGTGATCTTCAATGGAGGGTAAACATTTCAATGATTGACATTTCAATACTTTATAATTGATTAATAATGTATCAACTAGTAACTTATTAACCGTTAACTAAGGATATGTTTGATTATTTCATGATATGCTATTTTTTTAAAGATAACATTACAGATTTGTAAATTGTTAGAATTTTACTTAATAATTTGTGAACCTATAGTGATGTTTTGTAAATTATTACTTCATTATCTAATCACTTGTAAAAGATTTATATCTTAATCTACAAAGCATAGATAAAAATACTAACATATCACTTATTAATTGTTTATGAATGCATAGTCATGTTTTGTAAATGGCTAGTTAATTATTAACTAATTACTTGTAAATGAATTAACAAGACATACACAAATTGTTAGCATATTACTTAGTAATTTTATAAATGTTTTGTAAATGATTATTTCATCATTAAGTAATTGCTTATAAATGACTTACATCGGAACGTTATTATAAAGTGTTACCGGTGTTTTTGTTGAGTAATGGCAGACGGTAATGGAGATGGATGCCTTGATGAATCTAGAGGGTTGGAGATCCACATTGGAGCATTATGTGATGCAGACCAGAATACAAACAAGGAGGGAGAAGACCAAGTCAAAGTCAGGAATGCTGGAGATCAAGATGGAGCAAGAGGGCTACATACTGTGGTGATTCCATTTGACCAGAGGGACAAAGTGAAGATGGAAGATCTGTGGATGAGGTGGAGCCATGAGGTGGAGCCACAAGGTGAGTTTCGTCATAGTCCTACAAAACACTAAAAAGATATTGTCATTTATTATTTTTTATGCAATGTTAAGAATATTAATAGATAATATGCATATGAAAAACCTAAGCAAAATAGTATTTATAAATTATAAAAACACACACGTCAAGTCTATGTAACAATTTTTTTTTTTTTTTCAGCAAGAATAAGACAGTGGGATACCTTAATGGAGCCAGACAGATGAACTCTCATGCTGAACCCAGGGAGATCAGACCAAGGCAGAGTCAGGAAGGTTGGACATTAAGATAGACTCCGAGGAGTGGAGAACAAGGGTAATGCTGCTGATCCAGAGGGCCATGGTGGAGCCAGAAGATGTGCAGACCAACGTGGAGATGATGGCAATCATGATGATAGTGGAGCTAGAGGGATGAAGGATCCCAGTGGAACCGAATATGGTGTAGGCATAGCCATAGGCCTGAAAGTCTGTTGTGGAGCCAGGATGATGACAAAGCAGAGTGGAGAAACAAAAAAACCAAGGTTGCCAATGGCAACAAAAATCTAATTAAAATTAAACAAAACAAAACTAAACAGCTTAGCAAACTGAGACAATCAATAGAAATGAACTGAACAAACTGAGAACTTGAAATACACAGAAATAAAGATGAAGCAAACTAAACCGAGTGAACATAATTGCTAACCAAGAAAACCAGCAAGTTTTCAGTTCTGCACTTGAGCTTTGGCTATTATGCAAAACCACACCACAATGGGAGTTGCCACTATGTCTTTAGATACATTTGTAATGTAGATATAAAAAACAAATAGCATATACACTTGTAAATGCAATATCATTTTGATACGTTGCAGTTACAAGTATATCTAAAAATGATTAATTTTGGGGGGGAAATGCATTAAATACACATTGTATTCACAGTGAAATATAAACTGAAATAAAAAAGGGTTGTTTTGGGGACTACTGTCCTGTTGTGAACGATTTCTGCCATTAATGACCTCAAGGAAGTATGACTGTAATCATGACTATGTAACATCTGTGTCCTCACAGTATTCCTACACTCAAAAAAATATTTCAACATACAAAATTTCCATGCATTTAGATTACATAGTTTTAACTTAAACAAATCAAGTAAACTTAATGTGATTCAAATGCATCAGTCTTACGTAAATGAAACAGGTAAAGTTGATGTAACATTTCCCAGTGTTAAACAAACCCTGCTCAGTGTTCATGTGTTTCCACACTACAGAGTGTTCAAGTAGCATTGACACAGTGTTGGAGTTAAGGAGATCATTATGTCATGATTGACCAATAATGATGAACACCTGCTGTTTACAAGCAGAATCACTGAAGGAAAGAGAAACACAAGAATCAGACACAGCCAAAGATAAAATGAACTTAAATAAATAAAGACATCAAATCTCTGATTAAACAACTCCACAAACAACATTACAGATTGACTTGATTTCTGTAATATATCCACTAATATTATTTGAGAACATCTAAACAGAGGTTTAGATGTTTTATTTAAAAAAAAAAAATGTTTCATTTGACCTCACCATCATGGCGAACAAGGTTTACTTTAGTTGGGCTCTGGACCCTTGACTTTCGTAGTTTAGTTTTTTTGTTCTTTGGTTGTTGTAGTTGTGTTTGCCAAGCACATTTGTTACAGCGCAAAAAAAAAAAAAAAAAAAAAAAAAAAAACACTGTTGTTAAGTGTTTTTGGTTAACTATTTTTTTTGTTGCAATCATCATCCAGTGGCCTGATTTGCTGATATTGTTCAGTGGTTTTCCTGTTAGTTTCATGATATTTACAGTAGTTGTGTGAGCTGTTACTATTACTACTTTAAGATCTCCAGCATTACTTAGACACACACACACATCAAGATTCAGCATATGAATCTCAACAATGGTGACATTCAACAGCTGCATGCTGGGAGTCATGGGTGAGTTTTATAATCTGCTGTTACCCAGCATGCAACTGTTGAATGTCACCATTGTTGAGATTCAAATGCTGATTCTTGATGTCTGTGTGTGTGTCAAACTGATGCTGTAGATTTCAAGGTTTAGTGTATAAAATAAACATCCATAATAGTTCATATGCCAGTTATAAACATTATGAAAATAATAGACCAACCACTGCATGACATCAGTGCATCATGCCACTTGATGATAATGATTTAACAAACAACAAAAATTAACCAAAAGCACCTAACCAGATTTCTTTTTGGCCTTTTAATTTTGCTATAATAAATGTGCTTCATACACATAATTACAGCAGCCAAAAAAAATGAACATAAAAAAATCAAAAGTCAAGAGCCCAACTAAAGTAAACCCTGTTCGCCATGATGGTGAGGTCAATTGAAACAAACAAAAATAAAAAAATAAAACATTTAAACCTCTGTTTAGACGTTCTGAAATAAAATTTGTGGATATATGACAGAAATCAAGTCAAACTGTAATGTTGTTTGTGGAGTTGTTTAATCAGAGATTTAATGTCTTTATTTATTTAAGTTAATTTTATCTTTGGCTGTGGCTGATTCCTGTGTTTCTCTTTCCTTCAGTGATTCTGCTTGTAAACAGCAGGTGTTCATCATTATTGGTCAATCATGACATAATGATCTCCTTAACTCCAACACTGTGTCAATGCTACTTGAACACTCTGTAGTGTGGAAACACATGAACACTGAGCAGGGTTTGTTTAACACTGGGAAATATTACATCAACTTTACCTGATTCATTTACGTAAGACTGATGCATTTGAATCACATTAAGTTTAATTGATTTGTTTAAGTTAAAACTATGTAATCTAAATGCATGGAAATTTTGTATGTTGAAATATTTTTTTGAGTGTATAATGTTCCCAATTTACAATGCTTTTTTTTGTGTGTGTGTGTGTGTGTGTGTGTGTGTGTGTGTGTGTGTCAATTTATCTAACAAGTTCTTTTATTTAAAATCATTTCAGAAAATAACCACTTAATGACCACTTGCTAAATAGAAAAGTGCAGGAGGTGGTTCTACTTGTGTACAAAATTTTCACCAAATGCAACTACTTTACAGCATGAAGATAGTTTGTGGGAGGACATTCTGAATATGCCATTCTGAATATGAATATGAACAGCCCCCACCACACTACTCATGAGACATAGAACAAAACTTATTTCAAAATGTAAAGTAAATAAAATTACACAATTTGAAACCTGGAAATCTGAAGATCCATTACTATGACCTGGGCCCCTCCAAATCTCAAGCTATGGCCATGCTATAAAGTCACAGCATTAATGGGTCTGGTTTTGCATAATAGCCAAAACTTGCTGATTCCAGCTTTTTTTTTTTTTTTTAAAAAAGGAGACCTGGGTTGGCTGACACAAGTTTAAATAAAACTGTTCAATAACAACACACACATGCAAAGTAATAATAAATTAATTAAGAAAAAACTGTCAAAATATGAAAAAATAATAAAATAAAAATGTATGATATTTTCATTTACTGCTAAGAATGGTTTGGAAATAAAAATGACAGTCACATTGCCCAGTGTACTGGTTTAACGACAAAAGTCACAACAAAATAAAAACTGTTAATTTCTACCATCTGTCCTATTCTCTACATAATGCTATAAAAAATGAACTGAATAAATAAATAAATACACTTCTTATTCTCTGTACTGTTCTTTATGGGAGAGAATTCATTGCTAAATGCAATACAATAGACATTAAATGATCCCACAGTGAAAAGCAGTGCTTTATTATTTCACTTATTTTCTTTTGAAAATCCGTGTTCACAGATTTGCTTTTTTAGGAATGATTTGCAGCACAATAAAATCAGCTCAAATACATTACCTTCCAACAGTTTGACATTCACTCCACTTTAAGCACCTTGTTGAATATCCTATTAGTTACATGGCTGTTCTTAGCTTTTTGGATCTTAAGCTTTTGTTGGACAACCTGTTTCAATATGGGAGCACAGAGAAGATGCCTTCACAGTTCCTCAAATTTGCTCCATTGTCTGTAATATTTTTTACATCAATCTACATATAGTCTCTATACTGCAGCTTGTACAGTATTTATTGTAATTTATTGTATTGTAATACTGCTGCTAAACAAGGTAAAATAAATTGAATTACATAGATATTTACCTAAAATCTGAAATCTGCCACAAGACAAAATATGTTAATATTCTGATTAGGAAGACTATGTCAAGTTCATTGACTGACAAGGAGTTGAAACAGCACATATAATGTCTTCACAAGCTTAATCCTAGGTCTGGTAATGAGGTTCTACCAAACATAAATTTTAAATTCTTTTTTAGTTTAATCATTATTGTATTTTATTTTTTTAACTTCTGATTTTTTTTAGACCGTGAACAATATTTTTAATTTCCCTAATTTCATTATTTATGCATTCAAAACCAACATTTTGTAAAAGCCAAGAATTTTGAACATGCAGGTGTTTAATTAATCACACCTGAACCATCTAATTAGCTTACTAGAAACTTCCAAACATGTGTGTTGAGGCAAGCTGGAGCTAAACTCGGCAGGACCCCGGCCCTCCAGGACCAAGTTTGGACACCCCTGGTCTAATACCTTAAGAAGTACATACAAACTGTACTAATAACGGTTTTAAAATGGTAAAAGGTAGGGATGTGTCAACATTAACAACAAGGAATGACAGTGGATTTAATGATAAAATATTGGCAGAATTTGTAAGGATATTAGTACTGGACCCAAAAATACATACAAGTGGATAAGTTTTAGAAAGTTTATTTTCAGTTTTCTTAATGTTAAGGTTCTCAGGATACCAGCAAATCTTCTCCAGGCCAGAGGGTGGCAACAGTGAGGGGACAATGAATCAGAGATAGGTAAAGATGATCAGAGGCTAGTCTGCCAGTTGAGCGCTAACAAGAACCAAGAAGTAGATCACTGAATCAGTATAGCTGACAGGGTTTAGGTGGTCTCATGAGGCGGATGGGGTGATCTGCTTGGGAACTGAACCCCGGTCTACCACGTGACAAGCAGAAACGCAGTCCACTGCACCACACAAGAGTCCACTAGAGTGTTTTAGAAGGTGTTCTGCACTCAAAAAAATAATTCAGCCCTTAACGTAATTCAATTACGTACATCTTTTCCATGCATTTAGATGACATAGTTTTAATTTAAACAAATCAATTAAACTTAATGTGATTCAAATGCATCAGTCTTACGTAAATTAAACAGGTAAAGTTGACGTAATATTTCCCAGTGTTCAACAAACCCTGCTCAGTGTTCATGTGTTTCCACACTACAGAGTGTTCAAGTAGCATTGACACAGTGTTGGAGTTAAGGAGATCATTATGTCATGATTGACCAATAATGATGAACACCTGCTGTTTACAAGCAGAATCACTGAAGGAAAGAGAAACACAAGAATCAGCCACAGCCAAAGATAAAATGAACCTAAATAAATGAAGACATCAAATCTCTGATTAAACAACTCCACAAACAACATTACAGATTGACTTGATTTCTGTCATATATCTACAAATATTATTTGAGAACATCTAAACAGAGGTTTAGATGTTTTATTAAAAAAAACTTTTCATTTGACCTCACCATCATGGTGAACAAGGTTTACTTTAGTTGGGCTCTGGACCCTTGACTTTCTTAGTTTAGTTTTTTTTTGGTTGCTATATTTGTGTTTGTAGAGCACATTTGTTATAGCAACAAACAAACAACAAGCAAAAAGAGATTTATTAAATGTTCTTGGTTAATTATTATTGATGTACACCTTCAATAATAATTAACCAAGAACATTTAATAAATCATCATCCAGTGGCCTGATTTGCTGATATTGTTCTGTGGTTTACCTTTTGGTTTCATGATATCTACAGTAATCGCATGAACTGTTACTATTATTACTTCAAGATCTCCAGTGTTACTTAAACACACACAGACATCAAGAATTAGCATATTAATCTCAACAATGGTGACATTCAACAGCTGCATGCTGGGAGTCATGGGTGAGTTTTATAATCTGCTGTTACCCAGCATGCAGCTGTTGAATGTCACCATTGTTGAGATTCAAATGCTGATTCTTGATGTCTGTGTGTGTCAAAAGGATACCGTAGATTTCAAAGTTTAATGTATAAGATAAACTATAATAGATAATCCATAATAGTTCATACACCTGTTGTAAACATTATGAAAATAATAGACTCGCCGCATGAGATCAGTGCATCAGGCCACTGGATGATAATGATTTCACAACCAAAAAAAATATACCAAAAACACCAAATCACACTTTTTTTTTTTTTTTTTTTTGACTTTTTTATTTTGCTGTAATAGATGTGCTTTATACACACAATTACGGCAGCCAAAAAAAAAAAAAAAAAAGTCAAGAGTCCAACTAAAGTAAACCCTGATCGCCATGATGGTGAGGTCAACTGAAACTTAAAAAAATAAAACATCTAAACCTCTGTTTAGATGTTCTCAAATAATATTTGTAGATATATGACAGAAATCAAGTCAATCTGTAATGTTGTTTGTGAAGTTGTTTAATCAGAGATTTGATGTCTTTATTTATTTAAGTTCATTTTCTCTTTGGCTGTGTCTGATTCTTGTGTTTCTCTTTCCTTCTGTGATTCTGCTTGTAAACAGCAGGTGTTCATCATTATTGGTCAATCATGACATACACTGTGTGCAGAATTATTAGGCATGTTGATATTCTGGTCATATTTTTTTTCCAAACACATTTTACCAATTCCAAACCACATCAGTCTTAATAACTACTATTAATTTTGTATTTAATCATTTGTAAGTGATATATAATTGTCCGTGAAGGCTGGAAGTGAAAAACTCCTTATATTCAGGTGTGCAGAATTATTAGGCATGTTTTCGTTTACAGCTAAAATGAGCCAAAAAAGAGATTTAACCCAGACTGAAAAGTCCAAATTATCAAATGCCCATGAGAAGAATGCAATACTAATGCATTACAAGAATTTGCAAAGTTAAGGCTTGACCATTGGACAGTGAAATGCTTGTTGAGTCTGCATGGTCAGAAAAAACAGGTGGAGAAGAAAAGATGCATGTTAACTGCAAAAGAATTAGGAATTAAGGTGAAGAATTAGGTGTGACACCATCAGGAACCGTTTCCAGTTCTCCAGCGCCACCATTTTCCAGAACTGCAACCTACCTGGAGTCTTCAGAAGTGCAATGTGTCAGGTTCTCAGAGACTTTGCTTGGTAAAAAATCCTAAAAAATGCCCCTGACTTAATAAGAATAACAAGCTGACGTCTTGTGAAATACAT
The DNA here is from genome assembly GCA_036247105.1 of Cirrhinus mrigala. Lineage (NCBI taxonomy): Eukaryota > Metazoa > Chordata > Actinopteri > Cypriniformes > Cyprinidae > Cirrhinus > Cirrhinus mrigala. The sequence goes on from JAMKFB010000908.1 coordinate 200,805, forward strand.
GAAGACAGTTTTTTTTTTATAGGCGTTATAGACAGATAAGTTGAGAGTGACTCTTGAAGGACAAGCATCACATCCTCTTGTGCCTCTGATTCAAAAATTTATCTTCCAAAATCTGGCAGTAAGTTTTGGGAGTTCATGTTTAGTCTCCTATCCTGAAAAGTCTGACTTGCAGAGATGGACTAAAATGAACTCCCAAAACTTATTGCCAGATTTTAGAAGATAAATTCTTGAATCAGAGGTACAAGAGGATGTGATGCTTGTCCTTCAAGAGTCACTCTCAACTTATCTGTCTCTAAAGCATATAAAAAAACTGTCTTCATGTATTTCACAAGACGTCAGCTTGTTATTCTTATTAAGTCAGGGGCATTTTTTAGGATTTTTTACCAAGCAAAGTCTCTGAGAACCTGACACATTGCACTTCTGAAGACTCCAGGTAGGTTGCAGTTCTGGAAAATGGTGGCGCTGGAGAACTGGAAACGGTTCCTGATGGTGTCACACCTAATTCTTCACCTTAATTCCTAATTCTTTTGCAGTTAACATGCATCTTTTCTTCTCCACCTGTTTTTTCTGACCATGCAGACTCAACAAGCATTTCACTGTCCAATGGTCAAGCCTTAACTTTGCAAATTCTTGTAATGCATTAGTATTGCATTCTTCTCATGGGCATTTAATAATTTGGACTTTTCAGTCTGGGTTAAATCTCTTTTTTGGCTCATTTTAGCTGTAAACGAAAACATGCCTAATAATTCTGCACACCTGAATATAAGGAGTTTTTCACTTCCAGCCTTCACGGACAATTATATATCACTTACAAATGATTAAATACAAAATTAATAGTAGTTATTAAGACTGATGTGGTTTGGAATTGGTAAAATGTGTTTGGAAAAAAAATATGACCAGAATATCAACATGCCTAATAATTCTGCACACAGTGTAATGATCTCCTTAACTCCAACACTGTGTCAATGCTACTTGAACACTCTGTAGTGTGGAAACACATGAACACTGAGCAGGGTTTGTTGAACACTGGGAAATATTACGTCAACTTTACCTGTTTAATTTACGTAAGACTGATGCATTTGAATCACATTAAGTTTACTTGATTTGTTTAAATTAAAACTATGTAATCTAAATGCATGGAAAAGATGTACGTAATTGAATTACGTTAAGGGCTGAATTATTTTTTTGAGTGTAAGTCAGGATTTCCCAAATGGGGGTTCGCGAACACCTAGGGAATTGCAGGGGGTTCATGAGTTGATAAAGCTAATAATGAATTAAATGATAATAAAATCCTAAGAAAACTATAGAAATTATTTTAAAATAAAAAGTCTTAAAAGCACAAAAAGGACCAAAGCATGAAAAGCACTGTAAGTGCAATGAGGGCTAAATGAAGTTCAAATTTACATGCATAGATGGTGCTACAACATTTGGAAACAAAACGTGCAAATTTAGTGACAAAACCAGTTGATTTTTTTTCAAGACAAAGCCAGACAGGTGTCACCCTATAAGGCCCATACAGCGGGGAAAATAAGTATTTGACACATCAGCATTTTTATCAGTAAGGGGATTTCTAAGTGGGCTATTGACACAAAATTTCCTCCAGATGTAGCCAAATATTGAATTCATACAAAGAAATCAGAACATTTAAGTATACAAGTTGAGTCATAATAAATAAAGTGAAATGACACCTCTTCAGAGAAATTTATTTTGAACAAGGAAAATTCTACAACAGTCAACACCCTGGTGTCTTAATGTCTTTTAGCTGTCCTTTATCATCTGATTAAAAAACAAAATGTGCCCAGATCTGTGCTGTCATTTTGGTCATTTAAGTATACTTCATTCTGACAGATTACAATTATGAGGAACATATTATGTATTTGTATTGATACAGTACATAAAGCACTTGAGTTATAAATGTCAAATCTCATTTTCCATCCACCATGTTGCCATGATTTTAACTAGAGATCCAGTAAAAAAAAAACACTTTCCATGTTTTTCAGTAAACACTTTCCTTTTATACATCACACGTTTTCATGTGTAATTAAGCAAAGAGTAAAGTGATAAAAAGTTTAAAAAAATGTAAAATAGCTGAAAACATTTTTAAATATGTAAACCCAAGCATTAACTCTTAAAAGAGAAACTGAGTGTCGTAAAGCTATTACATGTAAAGATTTTGTAATTTTGTATAGGTAAGAATATATAGCCATACATGAATACATTACAATATACTGAAAATGTGAACACTAGTGTCTCATATATGGAAGTGTACCATTTAATATATTGCATTATCTTTTCCAATACATTCCTAGATTTCATAAGATAACACTGTCCACTTATTCATATTTATTTGGATTCATTGTATTGTGGGGGAATTTCTGCAGGCTGGTGATGAATGGATGAGCTGCTGGACGCAGGTATCTACAAGAAAAAAAAAACACCTTTTTTGTTGATAATAGTATTGCATCCATTTCTGAATACTTTACAGTACATAGACATTCAATATTTAATTCAAATAAGGTTTTTTTTTTTTTTTTTTTTTTATTCATTTTACTCCAAGTCCAACTACATGTCAGGTTTAGGTTTCTCTTACCTCTGAGCTGTTAAGACCATAGAAATGACTGGGTCTGAAATCAGAGGGCTGTGGAGGTAAAGGAGCATACTGCACCTTTCGATAAAACAAAACAAACAAACAAAAAAAATACACATGTACTGTTTTATGCCTTCTTACTGTGAAATGCCATAAACAGAATGACACTGCCAGACTCCAGTATTACAGGTTTATAAACCTCACTGTATTATGAAAAACCACGTTGCCACGTAAAAAAAATACGAGAAAAAATAAATTAAAAATGTTTCGAGAATAAAGTCAAAATAATTTGAGAATAAAGTCAAATTTATGATAAATAAATAGGTTAATTCTAGCACATTCTGCTTGCAAATGGCCAAGATTAGGAGCACCGGCAGAAATTCCAAAGTCTCAGCTTTCAAAATCTGTCGAACAATATGTCTGTTGCAATAATGTGTTTTTCATGCTCTTTAATGTGGCGTGACAGATCACTGTATTTGCCTCAGTTTAAGCGCCATGTGAATCAGTCATCTTTCTGATTATAATTAGACATACTTTTAATTAAATTAGGCTAAATTCCTTTTGATGCACTCAAAAAAATATTTCAGCCCTTAACGTAATTCAATTACGTACATCTTTTCCATGCATTTAGATTACATAGTTTTAATTTAAACAAATCAAGTAAACTTAATGTGATTCAAATGCATCAGTCTTACGTAAATGAAACAGGTAAAGTTGATGTAATATTTCCCAGTGTTAAACAAACCCTGCTCAGTGTTCATGTGTTTCCACACTACAGAGTGTTCAAGTAGCATTGACACAGTGTTGGAGTTAAGGAGATCATTATGTCATGATTGACCAATAATGATGAACACCTGCTGTTTACAAGCAGAATCACTGAAGGAAAGAGAAACACAAGAATCAGACACAGCCAAAGATAAAATGAACTTAACTAAATGAAGACATTAAATCTCTGATTAAACAACTCCACAAACAACATTACAGTTTGACTTGATTTCTATCGTATATCCACAAATATTATTTGAGAACATCTAAACAGAGGTTTAGATGTTTTATTAAAAAAACTTTTCATTTGACCTCACCATCATGGTGAACAAGGTTTACTTTAGTTGGGCTCTTGACCCTTGACTTTCTTAGTTTAGTTTTTTTTTTTCTCTTTGGTTGCTGTATTTGTGTTTGTAGAGCACATTTGTTATAGCAACAAACAAACAACAAGAAAAAAGAGTTTTATTAAATGTTCTTGGTTAATTATTATTGATGTACACCTTCAATAATAATTAACCAAGAACATTTAATAAATCATCATCCAGTGGCCTGATTTGCTGATATTGTTCTGTGGTTTACCTTTTGGTTTCATGATATCTACAGTAATCGCATGAACTGTTGCTATTATTTCTTCAAGATCTCCAGTGTTACTTAAACACACACAGACATCAAGAATCAGCATATGAATCTCAACAATGGTGACATTCAACAGCTGCATGCTGGGAGTCATGGGTGAGTTTTATAATCTGCTGTTACCCAGCATGCAGCTGTTGAATGTCACCATTGTTGAGATTCAAATGCTGATTCTTGATGTCTGTGTGTGTCAAAAGGATACCGTAGATTTCAAAGTTTAATGTATAAGATAAACTATAATAGATAATCCATAATAGTTCATACACCTGTTGTAAACATTATAAAAATAATAGACTAACCGCATGAGATCAGTGCATCAGGCCACTGGATGATAATGATTTCACAACCAAAAAATTTTTACCAAAAACACCAAATCAGACCTTTTTTTTTTTTTTTTGTTTGACTTTTTTATTTTGCTGTAATAGATGTGCTTTATACACACAATTACAGCAGCCAAAAAAAAAAAAAAAGTCAAGAGTCCAACTAAAGTAAACCCTGTTCGCCATGATGGTGAGGTCAACTGAAACTTAAAAAAAAAATAAATAAATAAAACATCTAAACCTCTGTTTAGATGTTCTCAAATAATATTTGTAGATATATGACAGAAATCAAGTCAAACTGTAATGTTGTTTGTGGAGTTGTTTAATCAGAGATTTAATGTCTTTATTTATTTAAGTTCATTTTATCTTTGGCTGTGGCTGATTCTTGTGTTTCTCTTCTGTGATTCTGCTTGTAAACAGCAGGTGTTGATCATTATTGGTCAATCATGACAATGATCTTCTTAACTCCAACACTGTGTCAATGCTACTTGAACACTCTGTAGTGTGGAAACACATGAACACTGAGCAGGGTTTGTTTAACACTGGGAAATGTTACATCAACTTTACCTGTTTCATTTACGTAAGACTGATGCATCTGAATCACATTAAGTTTACTTGATTTGTTTAAATTAAAACTATGTCATCTAAATGCATGGAAAAGATGTACGTAATTGAATTACGTTAAGGGCTGAAATATTTTTTTGAGTGTGTGTACGATGATCGTACACGGGACGAAAAATCCCATAGACTTAACATTGCGGCCGATTTTGACGGGCCGTAGCGCCGAGCGAGAATTTTGCAGAAACCTGTGATTCAACACATTTGGAGAGGCTGGCAAGCTGTGAGAGAACATACCTCGCAATGGGGTATAAGTTGTACCCCTGGGGCGCAAGAGCCCCCCAAAGTGGCCCCATAGACTTACTATGTCCCATAGAGGCCTATTAAAAAAACATGTTTTTCTTCTGCTATGGTAATTTACATAGGAATTTTGCATTGAACATAACTGTGGATCACAGTGTCATAGAGACATGGGGGAGGGCTCATTTTACTCAGACAACCAATCAGACTCTCTGGATCACTGTGAAGCTGTCAAGCCACGACCTAGCAACTGTTTCGAGCACCCTAGCAACTGATCCCATAGACTGCAATTATAAAATGCCCAGATGGATATCTTTGGATCACAGTGTCATAGAGACATGGGGGTGGGCTAACAGCCAATCATGAATCACCGCAAACACTTCCTAGCAACCACTATCGAGCACCCTAGCAACCAAAACCCAAACAGGCATATTTTCAAATCTGAATGTCATAGAGACATGGGGGTTGGTTTATATCATTCATACTGGCATGCAGCCTTTGGAGAATTGTCATTGGCCACTCCCTAACAACCAATCAGAGTACCCTAGCAACCGTTTAGGAACACCTATATCTTTGCATCAAAACATTGTAGAGACATGGGACTTGGTTCTTTTGACTCATGCTAGCAAACAGAATTTTTAAGATGCTAGTCATGCTAGCAGTGAATAGCTACATGCTAATACTGATTAGCTAAGTGCTAAATAAGGTTAAAAAAATGCTAAGAACTCTGTAACACTCCATAGCAACTACCTGTGACAACCAATGACTGCCTACTAACACCCTAGCAACCACTTACAGCACCCTAGCAACCGAGGGCCGAGTTTTGCCACGGCAAGCACCACTCACATTTTCTTCAGGAAATGTACATTCTAGTTATTACTACTACTGCCAATCATTTATTGTATTATACAGAGAATAAAACAGCTTGTTAATTCACTTATATACCTTAAAAAAGACAACAATATAACGTATGTTAACGGGTTGAAGCACACTTCAACCTTTATAACATTTTATTGTTGTTTTTAACTGAATACATGTGAGGAATGAAAATTTGGATGCTGCAGATATTTTTACGGAGTAGACCTAGGTGGTGGAATTTTCACAAAGAAAACCGTATGATTTAATGAAACGAATGTCTGATTGTAATCGAAAAGATGACTGATTCACATGATTCACAGCGATCTGTCCCACCACACTAAAAAGCGTGAAAAACACATTATTGAAAGACAAATTATTGTTAGACAAAATATTTTGCTATAAAACTGACAGATTTGAAAGCTGAGACTTTGTTTTATATTAAAAGTACCAAAAGCACAAAGCTTATTACTATTATAGGGTGGCTGCCGCATTACGAACACACCTAATGAATGCAATCAAAGATGTGAAATAATATTGCCAAGCATTCTGTCCTTGCAAGTATAACACATTGGTATGATTTCTGCTAATGATCCCACATATTCAAATAAATTTCAGTGGCCTGGCATCTTCTCCCAGTGCTCCCAATCCAGCCAATTTGCATGTGCAGGATATACTCTCAAAATATGACAACTTTAATTGCTACCATTTAATTCTCATAATTTCAACTTTATTCTTATAATATCTACATTATTCTTGAAACATTTCTACTTTATTCTGGTAATTTCTACTTTACAATTAAAAAAAAAGTCAAAATAATTTAAAAATAATTTCTGCTTCATTCTCGAAATATTACGACTTTCATCTCGTAATTTTAGATTTTTTTTTAATTATCTTGTAACATTACACTAAAACGCCGTTGTATGTAAGAAATAAATTTTACAACAAATCGTATTAACAACAAAAACCTGACAAATGTTTTTTGACAAATTATTTTGAGAGTAGCAGGTTTGTTGAATTACAGTTTGCTTAAATTTTTTTTTAGGCTGATCAGGGGGAGAACATGTCTGTCTATCAGAAAACACAATAGTTGAACTCAGGCCTCACGTTGAATTATAATCCTGACCAAATATTTCACACGTGGTCTAGGAAATTATGCGACATTTTTGCAATGCAGTGTGTAACGGTGTAAGTTTGAAGATAAATAAACCCATTACTAGCTACAGTAGAACAACGTGCTAGCAGATGATTAACATTTAAAAAGAATTTTAATGGATACATAAAATCTTTTTTTAAACATTTTCATATTCAGTATGAATCGACAACAGGGTGGACATGTTGTGTTTTACACTATTAAATTAATCTTCTAAAATGAGGAAAAGATTTAAAAACAAAACAAAGAAATGCTTATGATTAATACGTACATTTAGCGGTGTACGTAATGGCACACTAATGTGAAAGTAAGCCTATGAAATCCTGTTTAAAAAAAGAAAATTGGCTCATTACTCACCTGAGGAGGACAACAGCATGCGTTGGCTTTGCAGGCAAATGCTGACAGAAAGATGGAGATGATAAACTCAAGCACGGCGAATACCAACAACACACCTCTGATTCCACTGAAAAGAGTCTGAGAAAAAAAGTCTATATTAACACAAATAAAAGTAACAAAATCAATGATAATTTCTACTCACACTGTTACATTGAATGCTCAGCAGTCCAGAACCCAAAATCCTTAAGGTTCATATGGTAATGTAACATATTTATCATAAAGTCATATACACCTATGATGACTTGAGGTTGAGTAAATCATGGGGTAATTTTCATTTTTGGGTGAACTATTGCTTTAAGGCTTATGTACTGACCACACAGTGATCCTATAGTAATTACTAAATAAATGTGAATACAAAACTTGATAACATACCTCATACATCCTCACTAATCGATAACATTAATCATAATCGCTGCAGTAAGTGTATGGCCCCATAACCAAATCCAGTGAAAGTAAAATAATGGCGATGCCTGCGGTTATGGTACTGAAAACGTTCATTCCAAGTGAAGCGTTCACCTGTAGGCAGAGTAAAACCAATCAATAAATTAGCAAGAACTTTGAAACGTTGTGTCAGCAAGTTAATGTAGATAGAAAAGTATCTGGAGCGTGCTTAAAAAAGTACACTACTTGATTATATATTTTATTTTTTTTTTTATAATAAGCAGGGTCCAAGCACCAGTGGCTGTACGTACCAAACACAAACTGGAGGGTGAATTAATTTTATTTTCTGCAGCAATGCAGAGCGAGCCAGCGCTAATGTACTGAGAAGAGAGAGAAAGGCTTGCGTTGGAATATGTAGCTTGTATTATAAAAGACAGAACAATTAATTGTGTAATTGTTTCTTACGATGAGAGATCCCCAGTAAGGAAGACCACTAATAACAAAGATGAATTCTGCATTAACTGTGAACACAATGCCAATCAGGAAAGTCAGCACACCGATCATTATCTGGGCCGTCTGTTTTAAAAGAAGAATAAGATATATTAATGAAGGGGAACAATGTAAAATACACAATATTTATGGCAGCTGTAGTTACAGACTTGTGATTGTATTAGAAAAAATATCCCAAAAATACACTAGAACGATTATGTGTAAATGTCACTGTATTTGCATGATTGGATTACGTCACATTTATTGATACTTTGCAACTCCTAAAACATCATTCTTTGTCACTGATACGCTGTAAAGTTGACTATTTCACTCTGTTAATGATAAACCTAGGCACCTAGTCCTCAAGGCAATATATACACACATAGAATAGTCAGTTATTTAGGTTTTTGAGACACTTCTCACCCCAAGGGCTTTCGGTTGGCCTTTTAGAAACACCTGAATTCCTTGTAGAGGTGAAACTCCCGCCACCTGTTGTACATAAACAGGTACAGGAGCATTTGTCACCACAGGAGCGCTTGTCAGCATCGTAACAGGTGTTGTTTGTGTTGGCGGTTGAAACTGGATGACGAACGCTGGAGAGTTTGCAGGTGCTGGACCAGTGCTGGACATTCTGCTTTCTGAATCACAAACTGACCTGTACGAAACCCTAGTAAACCAAAACAGATATGATTGAGTTATTAATGAAATGATTTATTGAAACAGTCTTCATAAATAGTCATCACTAATTTCTGTGTACATCACAGCTGTCACGTTACGTGACAAAGGAACAAACGACTCTGACCTGAAGACCTGAGAGATGAACTAAATATTCTGTTTCCTGTACAGATCCTATAGATGTTGCGCAGATGCAGTCAACACTAAATGAATGAATCGCTCTTTGAAACTACTAAAGATTCATTAAAAATGAACACATCGTTGAATGACCCATCAATACAAGTGATGAGCAGTTGGTTTCCTCCATACATGATTCTCGGAACTGAGCTTCATCGGATCAGGGAATCTTGTTTCTCACATTTTGAGTCTTTAAAAAAAAAATAAAATAAAATAAAATTCTAATTCTAAATGCAGGTCTGTTGCAAGTGTACACTCGAGGAACATAAATAAATGATGCTCTTTTGCACAACAAGCAAGCTAACTTGTATATTTGCTCTATACATAATTTAACAGCATTCAGTGAAAGAGGGTAAACAGTCATTTAACTGAAATGTGTGCGTCCATTAGATGCTGATTGTCCTTTCTCTGTCTATGGCATGTTAAAGAACTTTAAAACCAGCTGTTTTTTTATTTTTTTTCTCATGATGTTAAACTAGGCTGAAATCAGTCATGTGGTGTGTGCATGGGAAGAGAGAGAGAGAGAAAGAGAAAAAAAGTGATAGAGAGAGCATTCTAATAGCTTTAGATTATTTGTATTTGTATTCACTATGGTTGTAACACCCCTTGGACTGTTTATGTTGGTTTTTCCCTGCATGTGTCCATATATGGTTGTTCCTGTCCTTGTCTAGTCATTATTAGTTAGTCTTTGTCTCATTAGCCACCATTTAATAGTTGTATTCAGTTCTGTGTCTTGGTCTGATCTCGAGGTTACTTTGATGTGTGTTCTTCTGCCTGTCTTGGATTTACCTGTTTGGATTGATTAAAAATACCTGTTGAGTAATTTTCGTCTTCGTGCCCTTCTTAGACACACATTCGTGACAGTAGATCAGACCTTTCAAAAATAATAAGCAGCGTGTTTTCTCGGCGGGTTTTGGTTACGTTTTTTTTTTTCGTCAAGTTGTGTTTTTTCCAGTCTGTTTTCCATGGATGACCCTGCCGTCCTCGTCCTCCTGCTGAAGCAGGGGGAATGCTCTCTCGAGGATCACACCGCAGACTTGGTGTTCTTTGCAAACTTAACACATTTCCTGGACAGCAGCCTCTGCACGTTCTATTGGACCAGACTGAACACCGCCACACGAGCGCGGCTGTCTGGGAAAGGTCCTCGAGAGAGCCTCGCCGCCTACATTGAGTGGGTGCTGGTGTCTTGTAAATCGTCATTGACTGTGGACGATGACACCAGCCCCACTCAAGACCCAGAGCCCAGCCAGACCACACTTCAATTCAGGGAGCCTGACCCCGAGCCTAAACGTTTTAAATGTTTGTTCAATACTGTGACGGTACCATGATAAAAGCTTCAGGAATTATTTTAACACGAAAGCGTAAATGAATACAAGTGCGTAAACAGAGGTGGAAAGAGTACAAAAAATATTCTACTCAAGTAAAAGTACCATTACATCAATGAAATTTTACCTAAGTACAAGTAAAAGTACCAGTCTAAAAATCTACTCATGTAAAAGTAAAAAGTAGCTCATTTGAAGTTTACTAAAAATTACTTTTACATTTTAACAGTGGGAGGGAAAATGTGATAGGCCAAGGGTGTCAGTTCCTGGAGGGCCACAGCCCTGTGCAGTTTTGATATAACCCTAATTAAACACATCTGATCTGGCTAATCTAATCATTTAGGCTAAAAACTACATGGTATGTGTTGGAGCAGGGTCTGAACTATAAGGAACTGAACTTGACACTCCTGGGATATAAAAACCTATAAATCTCTAACTAGTTTTTAATTAAAGGAATCAGTTAATTATAATAATAAAACATTTGGGCTGTTACCAGGCAAATTAAATCGGCATCAACAAAATTCATCTTTGCAGTGCAGAGGAAACACAGAAGCTTCATCTGAAGTGCCATTTAGATGTAGCTACACACTGTTTAATCGCACTAATTTCTGGAGAAAAAATGGCGCTCATGTGATAGTGATTTACTATATGAATTGATATAAATATATACACTTTTTGCCCCTATATCTTCAATTTTGTGATCATTCTAAATGCATTTTAACAGACTAAATCACAGTAAAAGGACGCACTCTAAATGCGCACTAGTCTAATCTGCTAAACTTCAGTGCACTCTGTAGGAGTGTTTTGTTTGGTTTTTGCAAAATACAAATAATGTCAAATCGCACATTGTTAAAACACGTAAAACACATGGTTAAAAAAGTAGTTTTCAGTGAACGTTTTTTTTTTAACTCAGTAATTAATGTGTTTTACAATGTAGGGAAGTACAATGCTTCAGACAAACTATACTCGAGTTAAAGTAAAATTACAGATTTCAAAAATTACTTATAGTAATGTTTTGTAACTCGTAACATAATGCGAGTTAATGTAATCCGTTACTTTCCACCTCTGTGCATAAAACAGAAGTAATTTTTTTTTTTTTTTTTAATTACACAACCCAAAGGTTCTTAGGGTGAGACAAGTAATAAAAAAAAAAATGAAATGAAATGCTGCAAATCAGATCCTGTTGGACTGCTTCCTTATTTTTTAATGCGGAAGTACAGTTTTCTGTAAATGAGTCACTGTAGGGTAAATAATGAGAAGAATAACAAAATGCAGTAAATTGTGCTACAAACCAGATATATGTGCATAATTAAAACAATACATTAAAATAATACAGTAAGAAACACCAGTTTGCATGATCAAAAAACAAAACGAGCTGCATTGCGTGGTTAAAAACAGCTGGAACGTGGCATGTAAGCATTTAATGCCAGATCGTTGAGCTTTATCCTCTCTACATCTTAATTCACTGTCTATTCGACATTGTACTATGTAAAGTTTATATTGAGTAAATAAATTGTTTGTAAACACAAACTTCATCTACTACTAGGGGAGAAGGTGAAATATCAGTTGACATATACAGAAATATATTTAACAGACACATATATGGCATTCATATATACTATAAGTATATAATAAACACCCTATGATAAACGCTAGTCATAAATTGTTCCTGACTAATCCCGGTAAAAACTTCGCAGTAAATTCGACACACGCACAAATCAAATCTCGTGATGTCAGCATCATATATGAGAGAGCATACTGGACTTACCGATAAATAAGACAGAGGCTTTGGTTTAAAGCGATCTGATCAATGACGAACTCACGCTTGTTTAGTTTCGATTGCCATGCAAACCATCAAAGCGCCATCCCGACTGTGATTGGTCCATCCTGACGCTAAACGGCTGTGATTGGCTCACCGCTCGTCCTTCTGAAGTCACTTCATTTTTTGTGGAGTTAAAACTAAATTCCGAGTGTTTTCCGGAAGGAGGAAATATGTTTGCTGCTACTGGATGGTAACATAACAGTCTCTCTGTTATTATGAACCTGCTCATTTGGTGTTGCCTTAAGTAAGCATTTATTTAAATACTCCATCATACATGCTTGATTTTTTTCCCCTCACATTTTGGTGTTTAGTTAAAACTGGTTTAAAGTCAGTTAAAGTCGGTCTTTTGCTGTAGTGTGTCAGTAGGAAGATTACATTTCCAAACATTCATTTTACCATTAATCGTAATAATCCAGTGAGATTTTTGTTCGCACAAGGAGTCTGACAACAGACAGTGCTCCACACAGAGATCTGATCTCACCATCATCCAGTCTGTCTGGAATGACATGAAGAAACAGAACAAACTGAGACAGACTAAATCCAGAAGAACTGTGACAAAGTCTCCAGGATGCTTCAAGAAACCTACCTGCAAAGCTACAGCACTGTTAAAAGTATTAGGCACTTGTGTAAAAATGCTGTAAAATGAGGATGCTGTCGTAAATAGATTTTCTTTATCAATCATCTTCTATGAACTGAATCAAATCAACATTTGGTGCGACCGTTCTTTGCGTTTACGGCAGCTTTTGCCCTAGGTGCACTTGCGCAAAATGTTTCAGGTAGCTTTGCAGGTAGGTTTCTTGAAGCATCTTGGAGATGTTGTCACAGTTCTTCTGGATTTAGTCTGTCTCAGATTGTTTTGTTTCTTCATGTCATTCCAGAGACAGACTGGATGATGATGAGATTAGATCAGTGTGGAGCACTGGCTGTTGTCAGACTCCTTGTGCAAACAAAAATCTCACTGGATTATTACAATTAATGGCAAAATGAATGTTTAGAAATGTAAACCCACACACTACCGACACACTACAGCAAAAGATATAAATAACTGACTTTAAACCATTTTTTAGCTGCTGAAAATACTAGTGGCCTAAAACTTTTGCACAGTACTGTACATATTTTTCTTCTTCTTTTGTTATTTTGTTCTTTTCATTGTTGTTGTATGTCTCCACGTGTACTTCAAGCTTTGGCAATGCTGTATTGTTTACAGTCATGCCAATAAAGCAATTTTGAATTTGAATTTGAGAGAGAGAGAGAGAGAGAGAGAGATTTCGAGATTTCAACAAAACTTTATTACAAAAAAAAAAAAACATTAACACATCATCCAGACAATCTACGAAGCTTAAACAAAAATGGGGGCAAAGACCAGGTTGTTTTCAGAAACCTTGCACAAAGCTCCACCATAGCACCAAACTAAGTCAATAGTAAGATCATCCTTAGTTTTGTAATAACGAAAATCAATAAGTATTCTAGATTTTACTGAATTAAAAAAAAAAAACTGCCAATAAACTGTAACTCACATTTTGTTCAATTTTGTTTCTTAGTATTATAGACAGCCATTTTAGCTTGACCTAATAAAAAGTTCAAAAGTTGACATTTAAAAAGTTTCCTCTGAGCATATTTAACACCACAAATAAAAGTCTTAGTAGAAAAAGTCACACCAAAACACAAAAATAAGTTTTGCAAGGCAGTAAATAAAGGCTCAAGTCTAGAACATTGCATGAAAGCATGAAATACAGTTTCTCTCTGCAGACAGAAAGGACAATCATGATCAACATCAGGATTTAAAACTGAAATGAAGGCACTGACTGCAACTGCACCATGCAATATTCTCCACTGCAGGTCCCCAAGTTTTTTAGTTAATGGTGACTTGTACAACGCTCTCCATTCAGGGTACTCACCCTCTTCCAACTGTAAAATGTCACGCCAAGGAGTATCCACTCTATTATTTAAAAACATTTTATTCAAAGATTTAACACAGATTTTATATAAATCTTTTCCAGAAGCTGGCTCTAAGCCAGTTAGTGCCACATCTTTACAGTGCAAAAAAACACCTTGACAACCTTCTAAATTGAGAGATAGTGACAACGCAGGGAATGGATCATCACAGCTCGGAACAATTAATCCTTCATTGTAGTCGTCCAGCAGCTTGATTTCTTCTGTTGTAAGAGAAGCTCTCCATTGCTCTAGAAGTTTAGCGACTGTCCGTTTTGAATGAAAGCCTAAACGACCAGCAACTAAGTCAATATTTTTAAAGTCTTTTCCTGCCGACTGTAATAACCAACAACTAAAGAGTTGTTACTTTAGAAGAGAGGAGAATTCCACTGAGTGCAGGAAAGGGGCCTGCAACAGATATGTCCATGCGTGAACCACAGACTAAAGGCTCTTGTAGCAACCAGTGTAAGGAACTTACGCTGCAGGGTCTTTGAACAAAGTCCAGACCTTAAAAACATTATGATAAAAAATTGGAAGCTTGGATACATCCATCTTTTTAGGATTCAGCCAAAACAAAGATTTGTCCAAACCTAGGCCTCCAAAAGACTGCAGAATCATAAAAGCCGTAGATCTCCAGCTCGAGTCCACTTGTCCACTCAGATGTCTCTGTACAAATTGCAGCCGAAAGGCTGCTGTTCTGCTCTGCAAATGCACAAGTCCATGACCACCCTCTTCCTTAGGCAAATACAAAACAGCCTTTGGAATCCAATGAAGTTTATCCCAAAAAAAGTCAATCAGAATTGACTGAATTTTAACTAAGAAATTGGATGGAGGATCGACACACATTAACCGATGCCACAAAGAGGATGCTAGCAAGTTATTGATAATCAATATTCTGCCCCTGTATGACAACTTTGGAAGCAAAAATTTCCATTTTTCGAGACGACCCTTAATTTTTTCAGTAACTCCTTCAAAGTTTTTTTGTACAACAACTTCATTACCTAAAAACACTCCAAAATACTTGAAACCCTCCCTAGTCCAAACTAGACCATCTGGGAGGTTTGGTTCTCCACAATGTTAAGAGACGTTTGCCCCGCAGCTGTAGCAGGGTTACCGCTATCTTGCGATTCGTTTACTAGAACCTGCACTGGTTGCTCATCTGCCGGGGAAGACCTGTCTCTTTCCGCGTCAGCCACGTCATTCTCTCTCTCATCAAGCGTATCAGTAGGCAGTACATTTGTACTTATCTCGACTACTGTCTTTGGTACTGATTCCTGAGGCAGACTTGTGCTGGGTGTATCAACTGCAGCAGGCACAGCAACAGCATCATTTTGGGGTCTTTGAAATGCTTGTATTTTTTCAAATGGCAGGTTAGTGGTGGTTCACTATGTGGGTTAGTGGCAGTTTAACACACCTTTCAGGTGATATATTTGACATTCTGATTCTGAGACAAGATTATGCATCATATTTATGGAGGCTATTTATTTAACAGTTTCAACATAACTTTACCATATTATCATTGAAAAACATTGCACACATTAAGCAGAGACTCTCAGGATCAGGTCATAGCCTGCAGTACTGTTCTGATATTTCACAGCTCTTTATATCAAGAACATTTGACTTTTCCCTTGTCAGCGGTTTGCACAAGTGCCAGTATGTTAGCACATAGCACATGACAAGTTGACATCACGTCTTGTGGGCGATGTGATATGTAATCTGAACTTGGCCAATAAGACAGAGGTTCATTAGACAGCAGACCAGCAGAAATCGTATTGTGCTACCATCTGACCATGCCAGTGAGTGAGCTTTCACTGTTCTTATTGACAAATCACAAGAGAAGACAGTATATTGACAAAACACAATGACAGAGCAGTGTACAGTCTGCTTTGATCCTAAGACTTTCATGTTGACCTGTATTTGTGTCCCAGCATTGTGATATGCACACAAAGATCCATACACACCACACCAAACCACTTGTAATTGTTTTTAATGTTTGTTTTTGGGGTTTTTTTCCGATAGAGAAGCTACACGCAGTTGACTGGAGGCCTTTGCTCCTGCTTGAATACCCCCGCAAGGAGGCACAATTGATTTTGCCTAAGGATCTGGTGTTGGGCACAAATGCACAAATGTGCGTGAAAAACATCCATGAGATCTATAAAATTATGGTTGAAGGTGAGACTATATTTAACATATGTATTTTAAAAACTCATTTCAAATATTTTATATTTTTATATATGTGTAGATGGTGGTGAGCAATGGTTGGAAATAGTGAGGGCAGATATGCTACCTCCGGTTTATGTTGTTCCCCTTGAGATCTTTGTAAGAATGTAGACAACACAATTTCTCCACTTATCCTCAGATTTGACAGCCGCTAATCTGGGGCTGGGACAATGGACAGTCCAGGTCTTTAGCTTTTCAGCTTTATTTGTGTTCTTCATATCCCTGTGAGATGTTCTTTAGCAGCAGATCTATTTTGACATGATTGTATTTTATGAAATCTATGTGTGTACACTTCTGAGAGACAACACCATCTCTCCACTCATCCTCAGATTTGACAGCCGCTACACGTCTGGACCAGGGGGCTGGGACTATGGACAGTCCAGAAAGCGAGCTCAGCCTTCTTTCTAGAGGACAAGGTGTTTCACTCTTCAGCTTTATTTGTGTTCTTCATGTCCTTGTGAGATGTCCTTTAGCAGAAGATCTCTATTCTGACCAGGGACCGTATTCACAAAGACTTTTATCTCAGCGTTAAGAGAACTCCTAAATCACAGTCAAACTACATTTCTCTCTTAAAACCAAATTACAAAGCAGCTGAGACCTAGTAAGGAAAAATGACCTCTGTGATATGATAAAATTCCTTTGCTATGGTTGATGTCTGCTGTCATGTACAAGCCTGCTTGCAGTCACCTCTGTGATCGGTTGATATGGGTGGTATGTGTATTCGTATTGAACCGTCACGGTATGGGGGTCACGGTTCGGTACGTGCATTTTTTGCAGAGAATACATGGTACAAAATATAAAATTTGATATTGCACTCAAAGCAGAACTACTGTCTCACGTAGGAGTTTTTTCAGGACATGTTTAACTTGTAGCGACTTATTGGTCACTTTCAAACACTGATTGGTGATTGATAACTGAAACTAGACCGAAGAAAAGTCTCTAGTTAGGCCTACTTCTCCCCAGCGTACTTCACTAACCATTAGACACAAACTTGATCTACACTCACCACTGATAGTGTGGACAAGCTTGTTTTAAGAAGAACCTAAAAATAGAATAAAGCTTGACTACTTTTGAGAGGTGCACATCTAATATTGCAAAATGTAGATGTGCTAGTGAAGTAGTATATTGCCTTTCTTTTGCATCTGGTAGGCTGAAATGATTGAAATAAACTTTTATTTGAGCGTTTTCATTGCAAACAAGATGCATTTCAATTTTTGAACCATGTGTGATTTTCTTTTTACATCAGCCACCATATATGTATGATCTGTGCTTTGAGCTTTACTCTTTAGTTTGCACTTAAAATGGTAAAATGAGAGAATGTGTCATTTTCTTGCCAATCGTGTCGGTTCTCATTTGTTTAATTTAAAAACACAGCCTTTTTGTCACGCTGGGGTGAAGGATGAGACCAGAGAGGGAAGTAAAACGGAATGGAAGGAGGTTTATTAACAGAGAGATGCAAAGTAAACATAAAACAGTAGCAGAAGTGCAGATTGATGTGACTTTCCTGTAAGTAGAGTTCATAGGCTTCAAATAAGGTTGTTGATGGCAGATGGAGCACACACCGGAGGTTCTGAGCAGGAAGCGGTCTGGAGCTAGCATTCGGGGTAGTGAACTGTAGACCAGACAAACGCTGAATGACTGAGCAGTCTATTTAAAGGGTGTGGTAACGAGTGTCAGGTGAAACCAATCAGAACTCCGGTGAGGCAGAACGAATGGGTGGCGCTGTAGGTGACGTAGCTGATAGAGGTGGCTGTGGTGAATGCCTGACATTAGCCCCTCCTCCAGGGGCGGCTCCCGACGCCCTAACACGACGCCGAGGGCAGCCGCGACTGCGAGGGGCCGGCCGATTAGGGTGGCTGCGGTGGAACTCCAACAGGAGTAATGGATCCAGGACATCATCTCTAAGCACCCATGATCTTTCCTCCGGCCCGTACCCCTCCCAGTCAATCAGATATTCCAGGCGGCCTCCTCGACGCCGTGAGTCCAGGACCTCTCGGACGGTGTACACTGAGGGTTGGTCCAGGATCTCCGGAGGAGGGGGTCCAGCCTCAGCTCCCAGGACGTCTGTGACAGAGGGAGAGAAGGGTTTAAGGAGGGAAACGTGAAATGTGGGATGAATGTGCGTACTCGGCCCACGGGAGGAACCTGCTCCAGCTGTGCTGGTCGTCCTGGCAGTATGCACGGAGGTAACGTCCAAGCTCCTGGATCTTTCTCTCAGTCTGGCCGTTCGTCTGTGGATGATAACCAGAAGAAAGATTAACTGTGATACCCAATATCTTGAAGAATGCTCTCCATACGTGGGAAGTGAATTGAGGGCCCCGGTCCGAGACTATCTCCTCCGGGAGACCATAGTGCCGAAAGACTTGATGGAACAGTTGTTCGGCCGTCTCCATGGCAGTGGGTAACCTTCTCAAGGGTACCAGTTTACATGCTTTCGAGAAGCGATCCACGATGACGAGTACACAGGTGTGTCCCTCAGACTCGGGCAGGTCCGTGATGAAGTCGATGCCGAGGTGGGACCAGGGCCTCTCCGGAATGGGTAAGGGAACCAGTTTGCCTGTGGGAAGTTGACGGGGAGAGTTAGACTTGGCACAGACTGAGCAGCTTTGGACGTACCTGATGGTATCCTGGTGCATACTGGGCCACCAGTAACGAGATTGTAAGAGCGAGAGGGTCCTACTGCTGCCTGGGTGTCCGGAACCCGGAGTCCCGTGTGCTGTGCCCAGAAGGACTTGACGCTGAGAGCGGGGGACGTAGATTTTGCCTTTTGGGCAGTCCGGCGGAGCTGGCTCCTGGAGAGTGGCTTGTTGGATGGCTTGATCTAGTTCCCAAACAATGGGACTGACGATGAGTTCAGAGGGGAGTATAGGTTCTGGGTCAACGGAGTCATCCGGGGAGAATTGGCGTGAGAGGGCATCGGCAGGGATGTTTTTGGAGCCAGGTCGGTAAGTGATGGAGAAGTTGAAACGAGTGAGGAAAAGAGCCCATCGGGCCTGCCGGGGGTTCAGGCGGCGAGCTTCACGGATGTATTGCAAGTTTTTATGGTCAGTGATGATGGTGAAAGGGTAAGCTGCTCCCTCAAGCCAATGGCGCCACTCCTCCAGGGCCAATTTGATAGCTAATAGCTCTCTATTCCCGATGTCATAGTTTTGCTCCGCCGGAGTCAGCTTACGGGAGAAGAAGGCACAGGGATGGAGGACAGGAGGCTCACCGACCGCTTGTGATAACACCGCTCTGACGCCGATGGTAGAGGCGTCAACTTCTACCGTGAAAGGTCGTTCAGGGTCAGGATGTTGGAGGACGGGAGCGGTGCTAAAGGTGGTCTTCAGCTGTTCAAAGGCTTCGTGGGCAGCGGGGTTCCAGAGCAGGTGTTTCGGCTTACCCCGCAGGAGGGAGGTCAATGGGGCTGTGATGGTACTGTAGTTCATGATGAATCGGCGGTAGAAGTTTGTGAATCCTAGGAAGCGCTGGAGTTCCTTAACACTGGCTGGCATGGGCCACTTGAGGATAGCATCGACCTTGCCCTGGTCCATCTGCACGCCCTCGGCGCTGATGTTATAACCCAGGAATTGTACGGTAGGTTGGTGGAACTCACTTCTATAACTTGAGGAACAGACTGTGTTGTCGTAGCTTCTGGAGGACCTGCAGGACGTGCTGGCGATGTTCGGCCTGGTTCCGGGAGTAAATCAGGATATCGTCGATGTAGACCACTACGAACTGATGTAAAAATTCCCGGAACACCTCATTCATAAACGTCTGGAAGACCGTGGGACTGATGGATAAACCGTACGGCATCACCTGGTATTCGTAGTGGCCTGTGGGTGTTACGAAGGCTGTTTTCCACTCGTCTCCCTTCCGAATACGAATGAGGTTATACGCACTCCGCAGGTCCAGCTTCGTGAAGATCCGGGCTCCACGAAGCTCTTCGAGGGCGGCTGGGACCAGGGGCAGCGGGTACGGTTGTTGAACTATTTGGGAATTGAGTTGACGATAGTCGATGCAGGGTCTTAGACCTCCATCCTTCTTACCCACGAAGAAGAAGCTGGAAGCGGCCGGCGAGGTTGATGGACGAATGAATTCCTGTTTAAGAGCCTCCTCAATGTAAGCCTCCATCGCCTGGCGCTCCAGGATGGACAGTGGATAGACCTTGCCTTTTGGGAGCTTGGCATCAGGCAGCAGATCGATCGCGCAGTCCCATGGCCGATGAGGTGGAAGGTGAGTGGCTGCTTGCTTACTGAACACATCCTGGAATGCAACATACTCCGCCGGGATCTCTGGAGGATCCTCGACCTCAGGGCTCTCCACGAGTGTAGATGATAAGGTAACCGGGACCGGAAGTGGTTGAGGAAGATTGGAGAGGCAGTTGTCTTGACAGCTTTCACTCCAGCTTATGACATCGCAAGGATCCCAGCGGAGGATGGGTCGATGTTGTTGAAGCCAGGGGCATCCCAGGATGATACTCACGGTGGAATCCTCCAGTACCAAGAACCGAATCCGTTCAGTGTGAAACAGTCCTACTTGCAAGGTGATGTGAGGTGATGAGTGACGGATCCGCCCACGCCCTAGTGGTTTTCCTTGAATTGTGCGTACGGAATATTCATGGCAGTGTCGTTGACGGGAAAGATGTAGTTGATTTAAGCACTCTTGTGAAATGAAGTTGCCGGAGGACCCTGAATCAACAAGAGCAGACACAGACAGCGTACAATCAACAGTACGTAGAGTAACCGGTATGAGCGTTAATTGCGAGGTTTCAATGTCTGAAGTAATAGTACTCACCACTGGGCGTGGGGGTCTGATGGGGCAGTTATGGATGAGATGACCATTTTGCCCACAGTACAAACAGAGTCCCAGGGTGATCCGTCGATTTCTTTCCGTGCGGGATAGTCGTGTGGAATCCATTTGCATGGGTTCTGGTACTGGAGTACAAGCAGCCACTGAAGCGGACTGAGGAGCGGTTACCGGTGGCTGGTAGGCGGCTAGTCGCTGGGAAACTCGTGTAGTACTTTGGAGGAAAGTTTCCAGGCCTATTGAGTCGTCATACAACGCCATAGCGGCGCGGATTTCCGGGTTGAGTCCTTGACGGTAAGCTCCGAGAAGTGCAGTCTCGTTCCAGCCACTAGCCGCCGCCAGAGTGCGGAAGCAGAGAGTGTAGTCGTTCACCGAAGAAGTGCCCTGTTGTAGCCGGAAGAGTTGATCGGAAGTGGAGAGCATGTTCGTGACCGTGCTGAAAACTTCAGAAAAGTGAGTGGTAAACTGTTCATAAGAGTTAATGATCGGATTGTTTGCGTTCCAAATAGCCTTTGCCCATTGGAGGGCCCTACCGGTTAGCAGTGAAATGAGGAATGCCACCTTGGCGTTGCCGGAGGAGAACTGTTGTGGTTGCATCTGGATGTACAGGTTTACTTGCAGAAGAAAACCGCTACACTCAGTCGCTTCTCCCGCGAATGTCGCGGGTAAGGCCATGGGACTTCCTGAGGCAGCAGGCGGGGTAGGTGTAGGTCTCATTGCCGCCTTTATGGCATTCACCAGTTCCAAAAACAGATCGGTGACTTGTGGTGGTTCGGTGCTCATTGCAGATCGGTTTGTAGATGTGCTGTAGTCGGTCTGGTCTTCTGTCACGCTGGGGTGAAGGATGAGACCAGAGAGGGAAGTAAAACGGAATGGAAGGAGGTTTATTAACAGAGAGATGCAAAGTAAACATAAAACAGTAGCAGAAGTGCAGATTGATGTGACTTTCCTGTAAGTAGAGTTCATAGGCTTCAAATAAGGTTGTTGATGGCAGATGGAGCACACACCGGAGGTTCTGAGCAGGAAGCGGTCTGGAGCTAGCATTCGGGGTAGTGAACTGTAGACCAGACAAACGCTGAATGACTGAGCAGTCTATTTAAAGGGTGTGGTAACGAGTGTCAGGTGAAACCAATCAGAACTCCGGTGAGGCAGAACGAATGGGTGGCGCTGTAGGTGACGTAGCTGATAGAGGTGGCTGTGGTGAATGCCTGACACTTTTTTATTATGCATTTTTATAACCCAATATTGTATCGAAAATGTATCGAACTGTGGGGTCTGAACCGAAGTATGTACACTTTTGAGAGACAACACTTACTCGCCACCACATGTCTGGACCAGAAGATTGGGACTACGGATGGTCCAGAATCAAATCTTAGCCCTCTTCCTACAGGACAAGGTGTTGAAGCTTACAGGCCTTCTTACCAGAGCCCTGTTATTCCAGTTCACCGTATGCTGTCAGTAGGAAGAAGAAACAGATTATTTGGTATAAAATAGACCAAATAGTGAACTGGCAGCTAACGTTAAATTAACTAATTGAGTTAGCATAAGCTGCCAGTTTGCTATTCTCTCATTTTTCTTCCAACCAACAGTACCTGGTGATCTTGAACCACAGGGATCTGGTTTAAGCTTATTTTTCCAGATCTTTATTTTGACCTAATTGTATATTATGAGATGACGTCATCTCTCCACTCATCCCCAGATTCCACAGCCAGCGTGGTTATGGACCGGGAGACTGGGACTACAGTCAATCCAGAACCTTCCTCCTACAGGACAAGGTGTTCAGCACTTCAGCTTTTTTGTGTTCTTTATCTTTTCAGGAATATGCTTGAGCATCAAATCTCTATATGTACTGAACCAAGTCTATTTGTCTATCTAGGGACAAGACGAATTCAGAGGAAGAAAGGTGAATTTAAATGTGACAAAGCTAATATTCTGCCATCTTTTACATTATCAACACAGAGTATGAATTGATTTGTCATGCAGGTCTTCCTAATATTATTGGTATAGTTAATGTCTACATAAATTGTATGCATAGTGTATATAGATGCATTTACAGATACCTGAAGTTGTGGAGTTAAGCCACACCAAAAAGATGTATTCTCTAATTTGTGTTTGGTTTTTAATTATTTTCTTTTTGGCTACATTTGCATTTGGATTGCCTTCTATCACTACTATATGTACCATTCCTACACTGGTGGAACAAAACAGAAAGATTGCCCCCACAACAACCGGGAGGAACACCCATACAAGGGCATAATCTGGACAAGGAGAAAGGCAGGACAGCAGATGCTTAATTATGTGACGGTTGCTATACTTACAGACAATTTTGCCTCCATGCAATCAGAATATGGACCATAATGTTGGGGAATATTCCTGTTAACATTTTTAATCTTTATTTGGAAAAAATCTGCAACCCGATTGTGTTTATTCAAATTTAAATCAATGAGTTTACGAGTAAAACATTATTTTTTTTCTTAGCCACTAAAGGCTCCTTCGCACTTTTTGCAGTTCATATAACTTTTTGCAAACCTTTCACGTTCACACTACAAGAACTACTTGGGTCTATTGTATGGATAGTTGCTCTACAGTTCCTAATAAGTGTTTTAGCTCTTACCTTGGGGTCTGTTCTTCTCCCTGGGCCTATGAACCAAGACTCACAATTTCAATCGATTAGTCAAGCAGCACAATAGCCAACTCGGCCCTAGTCACAGTTCCATTGTGTAGTCTGGGTTGTTTTGTTGCAATTATTTGAAAACCACACTAAAGTTAGAAATTAGATTGTTTTAGGAGAGGGCAACTACATTTTATTGGTATAAAATCGGTATCTCTCAAACAATTGTGCATTGCTCACAAAGACACAATAAGATTGCCAAATAAATAATGGATATCATTACAAAATTGATCACCTATCATTTAATGTTGTCACTCATTCAATGAGTGTTCAAGTTAAAGGTACATTGTAAAGGTATTTCTTGTAACACATTTTCCATGTCTTTTTTTTGCCTTTCACAGGGAAAGACTGAACACCTGTATGATTGGATGCCCTGCAAGCTATGGTTAGTTAATTATCCTTGGTTATTCAAAATAAAATTGTAGATTTCCTGCAGGAAAGGGGAAAAAAAGTTGACTGGGGCTCTCAGAAACCACATAGTATTACGTTTTTACATAAAACCTTGCATTGAACAGACAAAAGCTGCCCAACATACAACAGACACAGTATACCTTTTATTATATTGGATGTGCACAGTATGGGTTTGAGTAAAGTTCTGAAATATTGTTGGATTCATAACCTATCCTGTACGCCATACCATTATTGACTTCATACAGATGTTTGGTCCCATTTAATGACCTTATGCATTTCCCATTGGACAAATCAGGCCATTATCACTTTACATTATCAACATTTTCCAGTCTTTGTAATCTACTATATATAGTGCTATCATATTTCTACCAGGTTATGAGTAATTTTAACCATGTCTTTTTCTCAAGAGTTCTGAAGTAGTAGTGTAGTGACTTGAGATTTTGATGCTGGAAGGTTTTGTAAATTCCTTAATTCTGTTTTGGGTTTCAGTCTGAAAGTGTAGTGTAAATATAACAGCTTTGAATGTGAAGTCATTACTTTTTTACTAATCATCTACCTCTTGTCTTTTTTTTTTTTTCTAGTGGGAAAACGTGGCCTCCAACCTGGGAACCTGCTTGATACTTTCATACATGCATTGACTCACTCCAGCTCTGTCAAATCCTAACATGATCCTCATGTTAAAGAGGGCCGTGTCTCTATCTCACGTTCTCTCTTGCTCTCAGAAAGCTTTCAGACACGCACACTCATACTGACACAAATACAGTGCTGGATTTTCATGTTTATTTTAGTTTAAGTATGTCCTATTTTAATAAAGATTTGTCTTTACTAAGCTTTAGTTTGGCATGCTTGTAACAACACAGACATCACTCTGGACGTCAACGTGGACGTTAATTTGCCTGAATCTGTATAGAATTGGGGACCTTTGTAGGCATAATGGGAATGCATTTTTTTAGACATTTAATTTTGTATGTTAATACAAAGTAGAGTGTTTCATTAAAGCTATATAGTACTGTATTGTTTCTGTCATGCATCAATATATGGCTATACATGGTTCATGCATATATTACAGAATATTAAAAAATATAAGGACTATAGTCCCATATATCAAAATATATTGTTTCATATATCACATTATGTTTTCATATATTTTGTGAAATCTGGAGGTCTGGAAGTATCTGGTATAGTCAGTACTGGAACTCCTTTTAATTTCATTCCTTCACCTTGCTGTTAAAGTCTTTGGTACACACTCACTGTAGGCTGTAAGGTGTCTTTCAAAGCCCCGCCAGTCTTCATTGTGGTAGTAATGGTTACGATGCAGCAGAGTCTGTGCTGCCAGGTAACAGAGGTTCACTTCGCTTTATTGTCCCAAAGGGGAACTCAGGGTAGATTCTGCTGTCAAATAAAAAAGGACACAGTTCAATCACACTATAGACACAAATGCTTGACAGACAATGACACAGATTAACTATTGTACATCATCTTTCTAAGACCGGTCCAGTTTCGTAGGCCCAGGTATAGAGGTATTGTGAAGGGGGACACTCTTAAGTACCCATCTATTCAGCAGCAACATGGAAACAAGGCAACACACAAATTACAAATGAATCTTCCTACTAATAAAACTAACTTTAAGAGACTACATACAGTTGCTAGAGGTGAATACCCTCTAGATGTGATTATGGATTATATCCTCAATCCATACATTTGGTTTCAAATATGCAGTTGTTTTATATGAAACATACACTGATTTTCACATCATAATAGTAATTTGTTGAATAGGCGTGTTAGCTAATGCCAACCGTTTTGGCCAGACTCTGCCTCACATGGACAGATGGACATAATGTCCTTTACACTGACTTCCTGATTCTTATTCATCCTTCCTACAGTGTCTTGTCCCTTCAGTTTCTTTATCATAGTGGTAATTATAACTGGACTGTGTACACTTGTCAGTCACTGTAAAACTGAATGTCCCTTTAATGTTGGCAGAGGAATATAACAAGAATAGGCAAACAATCCTGTATCAGATTGTTTTTTTGTTTTTTTTTTTGGCTTTCTCTGCTTTACTTTTGATGTTGTCAACCTCACATTGGGCCTGAAACAAACAAGCTTCCTCTTGATGTTCAACAGACCTTTGTTCTAGAAATTAATTGGTAAATAAACTGCGCAATGCACAGGGATAAGTGATATATGAGGCTGTGAAAAAACAGGTGGTAGATATCTGTCATGTAACTTTACTATACTTTCAGTCATCGGCTAAGACCTTGCTGTCCTGTTTCCAACTCTGAACTTATCAGCACACTTAACATGTTCAGATTTTTTTATAGGAAGTTAAATACTAGCCTGGTTTTCACAGGCTAGTTAATCACTGCCAAGTGACACCATGTCCCCTGGACAATGACTGATTTCTGTTGAGATTTTTACCAGTTCCACTTCAGCATCCTGAACAGTGGGAGTTTTTGTATGTGATACTGTATAATGCAGATATTCAATGAAGACAACTGGGCAGTTGTGCAGTTTATGCACTTTAATTGAAATCTCAGATAATTTACAACATTTTCAAATTCACATTCAAGTTTATTGTAGCTGTTTCATAAGTTGATAGGAATCTGTTTTGGTGCGCTCACATCGACACATCCAACAACATACAACAAAAGAAAATGCTACAGAGCATAGCTATAAATGTAACAGAGTATCAGAGTACATGAGCCCTGTACTGTCCTAAGTGCTGGAGTTGAAGAGGAACAGTTCAGAACGCAGAAAAAAGCAGTCCATAGTGCAGAGGGCCAATCTGTTCAGTAGATTTTGCACTGGCATTGTGTATTCATTCATGATTTTAGGACATTAAGTTGCAGTGCAAAATAATTTCATATGTAATGACATCTAATACTGATAAATTGAATCACCATTGTTTCAGTGGTATTTACATGTCTGATAGTCTGGGGTATGTACTGTCATGTACTGCTTGTGTATCTTTTGTCTGATGTGTGAAGAATGAAGAGGTGATATGCTTGGTTGGACGGGTAAGTGATGATGCCTTCATATTCATTCTGGAGAATAAAAAGTAGTACTGTCAAACGATTCATTGTGATCAATCACATCCAAAATAAAAGTTTTTGTTTACATAAAATGTGTATGTGTATGTGTACTGTGTATATTTATTAAGTATATATAAATAGACAAACATGCATGCATATATTTTGAAAATATTTACATGTATATACATTTATATAATTTGTATTATATATAAATATATTTAATATATATATACATAACATATTTTCTTGAATAGATATGCATGCATGTGTTTGTATTTATACATACTCAATAAATGTGTGTATACTGTGCATACTTATTATGTAAACAAAATCTTTTATTTTGGATGTGATTAATCATTTGACAGCACTAATAAAAAGATATCTCATATCCACACGTGTAGGAATAAATTCACTCTTCAACACATATACAGTTAAATCAAATGTGCTGAAAGGTCCAAATAGTCCATGGTAGGCCTGAAGTGCTATTTAGTTTAAACCTCCTCACTCCTCACTAAATTAGTAGATTTAGGGGACATTATTCATTCTCTTATTAAGTTCCATTCATCGTTGTGTAATTGAGGCTTTTAAATGTGTTTTTTGCTGGTGGAAAGTTAAATATTAGAATTAAATTTATTGCTGATGGATGCTGATGGACCTAAGTGAAAATTTAAAAAAAGGGGCAGGCAATTTTCATTTGAGAATCA
The DNA here is from genome assembly GCA_036247105.1 of Cirrhinus mrigala. NCBI lineage: Eukaryota > Metazoa > Chordata > Actinopteri > Cypriniformes > Cyprinidae > Cirrhinus > Cirrhinus mrigala. Next base: position 228,996 of record JAMKFB010000908.1, read on the forward strand.
TACTAGGCTAAATTACCAGACATATATTAAATATCACTATTGTATACAGCTGATGTCAAAAGATTACATTGTAATGTGGAGAGGGAGACGAGAGGCGAGGGGATCCATATGCGAGCTTTTATTCAATGGACGAGACAAATACATGGTCAAACAGGCAGGGTCAGAACAACAACAAACAGGTTCATTATTTTACCAAAATAAATACGTTTAAACATTGTTTATTTAGTACTGACCTGAATAAGATATTTCACATAAAAGATGTTGTTTACATATAGTCCACAAGAGAAAATAATAGTTACATTTATAAAAATGACTCAGTTCAAAAGTTTACATACACTTGATTCTTAATACTGTGTTAATACTGGTAAAATAATTAACATTGTGCAGATTCTGAAAGCTGTATGTAAACGTTTGACTTCAACTATAATAAACGTAATCACAGTAAACCTGTACTTTATGACTGTATTTTATATTTACTGTACTTCTGTATTTCTTATCTACTGTAGAAGCATTGTGTGTGTGTGTGTGTGTGTGTGTGTGTGTGTGTGTGTGTACTTTTTTTTTGCTACATGGTGGGGACCAAATGTCCCCACAAGGATAGTAAAACCTGAATTTTTTGACATTGTGGGGACCAGCCTAAATGATTAAAAATAGTAAAAGATGTTTATCTAAAAAATGTAAGGATGCAAACATGTTTTCTGTAAGGGGTAGGTTTAGGGTTAGGGTTAGGGTTGGGTGAGGGGAAACATATCATACATGTGTTATGATAGATGACTAGTCATATAACCCACCTATGCTATGTTTGGTCTCTTTGAATTCATATTTTGATGGTCTAAATGATGGTGTATATTATATGTTGATACCTTTGCAACATATTAGTGTTTTAAGAAACCTTAGTAGTTTTTGCATCAACACCCAATCGAATTACATATGCAAAATAGCATGCTCACAGACAAAGAGTCGTAAACTTTCCCTCCAAAGGTGAAAGTTACCATTGGTTCGTGGAAGCTACACCTCCAGAGACTTTAAATGCTTCTCTTGTCTCTCTTACGCTCTCTCTTCACTCTCTTCTTCTCGTCTGCAAAATTTTCTGATTTGCTGCCCGTGTGGAGGAACCCACGGGGAGCCTGAGCCGGCACAGGGTGTGCCCGGCGGGCCCAACAGGCCCAACATACAGAGATGTGGCTCTTGACCACGAAGAGCCAAACATTTCCACTCAACCCTGGAATTCATCTTCATGACTCGCCTCAGTCAGTCAGTGGTTCTTGGAGAACCTAAGAAGATGAGCTAGAACTCTTCAGGACTTCTCTAAGAGCGCACCAGGCCTTGCGGCCTTGTCTTTCCATTCCCCAAAGATCACAGGACTTCAGCTGAGTCCCTCTCAGCTCTTGGTTCTTCTTCAGTTTTCACATGGGAAGAAACTCCCAGTCACCATCGAGTCAGAACATCTTTGGAGTTCATCACTCTTCGGACCCGGAAGAATGTGATCGCGATTCCAAACCACCACTGCTCCAAACCATCGAGACTTTCACCTGAGACTGCATTCGGACACTTGTTCATCGACCAAGGCAATGCAAGTATCGTACATTTAACTAAACAAACAGAGGTTTAGTACAAGCTGTAGACAGCACTGATGGTTTCACTCAGGTGGTTAACTGACTCTTTTCATAGCTTCATTTCCTTGTCTCTCTCTAACTGCTTCTCACTGATGCTTCCCACATGTATGAGTGATTGTATGTTTGTTTGTTTAGATTAGTTATGTGTTAGTCCTTCGTTAATAAACTCTTGTGCACAAATTACATGAGTTTTGATTCTGATTCTGCTTTGTAAATTAATGTCCCTTTACGATTCTGATTCGAGCTACATGCTCTAATGCAACAGTACTTTAGGAAAATTATTTTCTGTGGCCAAGAAAATATTTCTTAGAGTTGATATAAAAATTATACTGAATGTTTGCTGGGCGAACAGATTAGTTGATGGAAAATTTAATTCTGCTACAGTTACTACTGGCAGCTGATATAAATAATTGTAATTAATCATAATTAATCATAATTATTTATATACATTTCCCTTTGAGCTAAATCGTGACAGCTACAAACTGAAATATTTTAGTAGTCTATATCCGACACTAAATGACAAGATTTTTGATTGATGACTTCCGGTGTGACCTCTGACCTCCCCCTCCCCCTCGTGACCTTGAGAGTGCCTAGGGGTAGTGGCCCATGACCTTCAAATAATGTCCAGATGTGGAAATTACCTGATTTTAGCATAATTAAAATTCCGGCGATGACCCGTGACCTGTTAATGATCTCTCCGGTGCAGCAATATGAAGATTGATGGTTGTTGAACTCTGACCGGTGATAAATGAAGCCCTGAGGATAATTTCTGGACTTTTATGGTCCATTTTGAACTCTCACATCCGGGGACCATCTGACGTCCACATGTCCGGTTGCATTCCATTGCATGCTGTGTCATGCTCTCTCTCTCTCGCTCTCTCTGGGATGTAAGAAAGATGTCGGTTTTAAGGACAATATCAAAATGAGTAAACAATTGTAAGATACCAATTTGAAGAGAACACCAAATGTAAAAATAAGTAAAAAGGGGAATTGTGAGCCCGACATGTCTGGACATGTCAAATGTTTTATGAAGGCTTTCCATAGACATAATTCAATTAAATTCACGTTTATTTGCATTCCCCTTTCACAATACAAATCGTTCTAAAGCAATTTAATAGAAAATTAAAGTTTCTACATTATATTAATACATTTTATACTGTATCACCCTCTAAAGCTACCCATCACAGTAAACTTTCTGCATTTTATTTTCCATAAACAACATTTACTTTAATTTATAATTTAAAAAAAGCTATTATGTTCATGGCAACAAATCTTGCTAAGGGCAATCATTTGAAGTATTACTACACAGCAGGAGAACCACACACACACAAAATTAAATATATTTTAAGACATTTATTCTTATTTAAAGATGTATAAAAATAAAAGTACGATAAATATAAGTCATCTTACATTTTTCCGGAAGAAGAGGTTTCCTCGTGCAAAGATGGCCATTCTGCAACAGAAAGGTTTACAAAAATTTGCTTAGTTTAAGTTGAAATATAAAACCGCAGTGTGAGCGCTCTTCACACAGCATAGGTCCCTGACAAAATGGTATGTCACTCGACATGACAAGGGTGGGGCTGATTAGAAATGCCAGATGTGGGTAATAGGTTTGCACCGGATGCAGACCCTAATGTTTAGCTCCATTTAAAATGCACAATAGGTTATCTGTGTGTGGGCAATGCATATGGTTCTTCCAACACAACCATGATGGCAAGAATCCCCATCCACGACGCCTTTGGGGCGTGCATGCTGTGATGCTTCCTCACAAAGGATGGCTAGCACAGAGGCCATTGTTCACAATACTGATTCATCAATAAACCTCTAGTGAGAAATATCAGATGAAATATAAAATCATGTAGGCCAAAGTCATGTTTGTCATGTAAGTTTATAAACACTAATGCCAAAATAAGTAAAGGAGCCTTTTTATTTTAACAAGTCAAACCATAAGGGATATTGCGGACCCCAACCATGATATCATGTTTTATGGAAGCTTTCCATAGATATAGTGATTTTAATACTACATCAATATCTAATCCTACCCACCACAGTAAACTTTCTGCATTTATTTATTATTATTTTTTTATTTTCAAAAACATCATTTAGTATAATTTATCATTTAAGAAGCTGTTATGATCATGGAGACAAATTGTGCTTAAAACATTTGATGCACTGTATTACCACACAACAAGGGGTACATGAACCACACACACACATATTGAGTTTTAATGTTTTGTGGAGTCATTCCATAGGCGTAATAATTTTTTTACAGTACAAACTACATCCCTAGCCATCACACAAATCTTTCTGTATATTTACATTTTAAATAAAACATTTAGTATGTTTGTAAGTATTATAATAACTCAAGAAATATCCTCATAAACCACGTTTATGTAATGATACCAGTGTTAAACCCATATAATCATACAAATTTGTGTCCCGATAAATCATATAAACAAGTATAGACAGACAGACAGATTAAAGATTTATATCTATTTTAAGGATGGTAATTAAAAAAAAAAGACTATAAATATAACGTTCAATATAAAAATAAACATGGCACTTAAACACAGAGAAACAGTTACTATAGTTTTAGGTAACACTAAATATGAACAAACAAACAAACAAACAAACTGAAAAAACTCCTTACATTTTTCAGGGTGCTTAGAAGTAGCTCTTAACGCAATGATGTCCAAACATGGATGAGTGATTTACAAAAATAAAAAATAAAAACAACAGCAACATTTAGTTTAAGCTGAATTATTAACAAACACTCGCAGCCCCATGCCTTGTCCATTGTGAAACTGCAGATCAGTCTGTTTCAGACCCTCACAGAGAGACGGAAGGGGTAAGGGAGGAGATACAGACCAGATGATCTGAGATGTTTGTCTGTTAACTTTTTCTAAGTGAACGTTTTGAATGTGCAACATTTATTCCAAAGCGTAACATTACTTCAAAGTATAAATAAATAGTGTTTCTACTACATGTCATGTCCTTAGGTAGAAATGATCTGACATGGCCTTAAAGTATAATTTATATTAGATTTTTTCACTTCAAATAATTTAGATTGCTTAAAAGTTTACAGTAGGTTCTTTACGTTTGTTATTTCTACAATGGTGATAACAAATAAGTATGTTTTAAAATAAAACTAAAGTAGATATTTTCAACCGGATACATATCCTCAAATAAGTCCAATCATTAAAAATACCTGCAGGTAATGAAGATACATTGTTAATAATAACTTTTGTCCAGCAGTATAAAGTATCTCCGCTGTTAAATCCTAGTATGCAATATGTGCTAAAACTATAGAATTTATGAATTGTGCTAATACTTTGGTTATGTTTTAGGGGTTCACAAGTCTTATAGATCTATATGATTTTACTTTTTTCTACAAAGATTCAATTTCAAGTAAATTCTCTAGTAAATGTAGGGTCAAAACATGATAAAACAAAATAATCATGTTGACAAATATGTTTTAAGAAACAGGGTATGCCATATCCCGTACACACACATTGGTTTTTATATTTTCTGGGGACACTCCATAGGTGTAATGATTTTTACAGTACAAACTGTATATCTTGCCATCACATACATCTTTCAGTATATTTTACATTTTAAATAATAATAAAAAAATGTTTCATATGTTTGTAAGTATTTTAATTATAATCCTCATAAACTGCATTTATGTAATTATGGCTGTGTAAAACCCATATAATCATACAAATTTTGTATTGATAAATAATATAAACGAGTACAGACAGACAGACGCACACACACACACACACACACACACACACACACACCATTCAAGCAGTTGTATAAAAGGAACTTATCTCTACTTTAAAAAGAATGGTAATAAAATATGCGACTATATGTAACACTCAAAAATAAACATGACACTTAAACACAGAGAAACAATTACTATAGTTTTAGGTAACAGTAAATATAAAAAACCTCCTTATATCTTCCAGAGTGCTAAGTCAAGTCAAGTCACCTTTATTTATATATCGCCTTTAACAATACAGAATTGTGACAAAGCGGCTGTACAGTATTAAACAGGAAATAGTACATCAATAATGCAAAAGGGCAACAATAAACACTCAAATTTTCAGGTAAAGGCAGTTAATCAAATACAATAAAATAAAACACAATATCGTGTGAAGAAAAAGTAGAGGAAGATCTTTACACAGTGATGTCCAAACATGGATGAGTGATTTCCATAAATAAATAAATAAATAAATAATACAAAGTAATAGTTTAAGCAGCATCATAAACAAAAACGTGCAGTCCTATGCCTTGTCCATTGTGAAAGTGCAGACCAGTCTGCTTCAGACCCTCACAGAGAGACAGGAGGGGTGAGGGAGGAGATACAGCGCAGACACACACACACACACACACACACACACACACAATGACATTATTCAGAAAGGTTAACAGCCCAGGTCAGCACTGCTGGCCATGGGTGAAAACGCTAAAAGTTGGTTTTCAAACCTTTTCCCCAAATCATATATTGTACGTCTTATACTTTTTAATCTAGCTTGAAATTTTGATAAAAAATTACCACACGTTAAGTCTTATAAGATTTACTTTTATTATTTCTATAAAGGTTTACGCTACTTTTATCAGTCTAATAAATATGTGGTCAGTACGTGATGAAACGAGAATCATGCTACCAAATCAGTTTGACACAGTGTCTTTAAGAATTTTGTTTTGTTTTGTTTTGTTTTGTTTTGTTTTTTTGTTTTAAATAAAGCTAAACCAGATAACAGATTATTCTTTCCTTTTGACAGACCTACATTTCAAATTATTTTACCAGAGGTGTTTATCATCTGAGTGGAATTGCTCATATTTTCTGAGTTTCAGGCGGGGTACAAACATGTGATGCAGGGGTCCAGATAAGACTTCTTAACTGAACAAAGTAAACACATTTTTTGGATTCATTAAACATATTTTATTAATTATTTTTCACAAGTACCATGGTTTCAGGCAATCTTTTTTAAAGGCTTTTCTAATGCCTTAGATTCATAGATTCATAGATTCATTTTCTTGAATTATTATTTTTGACTGAATAAACCTCAAGGTCCATACTTTACCCCCTACAGAACCCAAAGATAATGTCCAAACAAGATCTATGGGGGCACAGTTGTAAATTCAAGAGGTCTAGTTACTCGTAAAGTGTTTACTGTACATCGTATAAGAAAATGATATTGCATACAGTATACAGAAAAACACCTTTTGATCTATTGTCATTGACATTTTACTGCCAGTAAAGTCATAATGTCAGGATTAAGGATGACACCGTTCACATTTGTTTGTTGAACTGAATGTGTCTTGATATTTCTTTTAGTGCAATTATCCATCTCTACAATGAGCCATCAACACATAAAGTAAGTCTTGCTGTTTTACACTATTACAACTGAAACATATCTCACCATTGCGCTCAAAGCTGTACAAAGCTAAAAAGCTAAACAAAGTTCCACACTCTTGAAAAGGACACGGACACAAAATATAATCAAATTTTGTGAGAGCAAAACCCCTATGTAACTCAATCACTAAGAAAATTACTGTATTATTGTGGAAAATTCCGCTCGTGATCATTTGGGTATATTTTTATAAACATTGTTTTAAATTACTTTTTCCTTACAGCACCAGATTCAGACGTCTTGTTCAGATAGCTGACGACGATGTTCACATTTTATTTGTTGAACCAACGACTCGCCTCTTTGAACGTTCCGCTTGACAATAAAGCGTAGGCCTATGCGTACTTCCCATCGGTCATAAGCATGAGCATCGACCAAGTGCTACATAATTTGTACACTTTTGGCAGATTTGCTAGAGGGACTATAATGCCACCTTGTTGTAATGTGATCACAATTAAGAGCCATAACATTACACTGTCTATAACCTTGAAAAGGTTATGCAGTGAGAGGAAAACATGTGCAAATACAGTGTGAGAAAGCCGCTTTGCAGCAGCTCTCCTGGACGTGGTAAGTGTCCGTGTTGTAAAAAATCAAAAGGATGGCTTGACTCGAAAATGCACTCTGGTGCAAGGTGGTATTTATTTACAATGATGCTTGGTGATCCACGGTTGTGCAATATTTACAAAGTACCCAAAAAAACCCAAAGAAAACAAAATATACAATATATACACAAGTATCCACAATATACGTTGTTAAGGGTTCTGACTCGTTCACGGCACTACAGTAGCACGCTCACTTGTCCGGCCTACCAAGAGACACGCTTTCTGGAGTGGAAGCACTTTTTATGTGTTCCACCGATCCCCTTCCGGGTGATCAGAGAGCTCGGAGGAGCGCGACCAGCTTCAAAATAAGAGTCCTCCGCCCACAATAGCGCTTGGCTTCGCCGCCGCCTCCTCCGACTCAGAACAATAAAAAAAAAAAAAGTATGTATGCACGTAAAATGTTTTATAGGGATGCAGAGGGAAAAAGTAATGTGGAGCTTTATGTATGTGTGCCATAAATTAGCGTGTGCACCCGCCACTATGGCTGCCGGGGGGGGGGGGGATTAATGTATGTGAATGTAAACCAGTGCTGACTCGGCCAGGGCTAGATCTCCTTCCTCACATCACCTCCTCCTTCTCCAGGTGGACGACCGTCCGTTACACGCGACAGGTAGTCCGCCACAACATTCATCTTCCCAGGAATGTGTCGTACTTGGAACTGGAAAGGTTGTAAGGACAGGTACCACCGAGTGACCCTTGCATTGTGATCCTTCATGGTGTTGATCCAGCTTAAGGCCCGATGGTCGGTCTCCAAGTCAAACTCCCTTCCGAGCAGATAGTACCGGAAACTCTCTAGGGCCCACTTAATGGCCAGGCACTCTTTTTCAATAGTCGAATACCTCTGTTCCCTGGGCAACAACTTTCGGCTCAAAAAGACCACTGGCCTTTCTTCCCCAGTCGACCCCTGGGCCAGGACAGCTCCAAGACCTGTAGCCGAAGCATCTACCTGGACCAAGAACCGCTGGGAGAAATCCGGACTCTGCAGGACAGAGCGTGTACACAGTCGATTCTTGAGGTTTCGAAATGCTGTGTCGCATTCATCCGTCCACGGCAAAGGAGTCTTTACGGCCTTTGTCAGTAGTTCAGTCAAGGGTGTCGCCAGCGTTGCGAAGTCTGGTATGAACCTCCTATACCATCCTATTAGCCCCAGAAATGACCTCACCTCTTTCTTCGTGGTGGGTCTTGGACTTCGCTGGATAGCCTCCACCTTACTGACTTGTGGCTTGATTTGTCCGTTGCCCAGAATATATCCGAGGTATGATGTCTCTTTCTGTGCCCATCGACACTTCCTCATGTTCAAGGTTAATCCAGCCCTTTGTATCCTTCCCAGTGTTTCTTCCAGATGTTGTAGGTGGTCTTTAAAGGTGTCACTGAAGATGATAACATCATCTAGGTAAGCAGCAGCCCACTTCTCACAGCCCTGCAGGACTCGGTCCATCAGGCGTTGAAATGTCGCAGGTGCCCCATGTAAGCCAAAAGGAAGAACAGTAAAATGGAATAACCCAGAGGGTGAACGGAAAGCAGTGTAGGGCCGTGAGGCAGGGTCAAGGGGCACCTGCCAGTAGCCCTTACACAAGTCCAGGGTTGTTAGGAACCGAGCCCTGCCAATCCTTTCCAGGAGTTCATCAATGCGGGGCATCGGGTAAGCGTCGAACCTGGACTGACTGTTTAGCTTCCGGAAATCGATGCAGACACGTAAGCTCTTGTCTTTCTTGGGGACAATGACTAGGGGACTACTCCATTCACTCTCTGAGGGCTCAATCACTCCTAGGTCCAGCATTGTTTGAATTTCTTGTTTTAGTGGCATAAGAAGACTTTCAGGGACTCGGTAGGGTCTTTGTCTGCAAGGAGTGGTGTCTGTCAGGTGGATGTGATGTTGGATGACAGTAGTCCGCCCAGGCCTCTGGCGGAGTAACTGTGGGAACTGGGTTAAGAGTTGGAGCAGTTGGGTCTGGTCTTGTTTTGGCAGGTATTCGATATCTGCATTCAGTTGTTGCTCTTGTGCCAACTTGTCATCCTCGTCTTCCTCCAAGCTCACCTGGCGTACCATCAGTGCAGTCTTTGCCGTGTCGCAATGTCGTTCTTTCCACTCTTTCAACAGGTTCACATGATAAATTTGTTTGTCTTTGCCTTTGTCTGGGTGGTACACCTCGTACGTCACTGGTCCCATCTTCCTTGTTATGGCGTACGGCCCCTGCCATCTTGCTAGTAGTTTGTTTGCAGAGGTGGGTAACAGTAACAGCACCTTCTGCCCTGGTTGGTACTCACGTTGTCTGCAATTTTTGTCGTACCACAGCTTTTGGGCTCGTTGGGCTTGCTGGAGATTAACGGTGGCCTCTCCACGGTACTTGTTTAACCGCTCTCTCATTTCCAAGATGTAGCTTACAATGCTGCGTTCAGATGGCTTGGTGGTTGGCTCCCAGCTTCTCTTCAGCATATCCAAGGGCCCCTGGACATGCCTGCCATACAACAGTTCGAAAGGTGAAAACCCTGTTGACGCCTGGGGAACTTCTCTGTATGCAAATAGAAGAAAGGGAAGCCATTTATCCCAGTCATGCCCTGTGTCTGCTACAAACTTCCGAAGCATAGTTTTTAACGTTTGGTTAAACCTCTCCACCAGACCATCCGTCTGTGGGTGGTATGGACTGGTGCGGATACTTTTAATGCCCAGCTGCTGTTGAAACTGCCTCATCAGCTGTGATGTGAAGTTGGTGCCCTGATCAGTCAGAATTTCGTCTGGTATTCCGACCCTGGAAAACAACTGGACAAGGGCTTGGATTACCTTGGGTGTCGTTATGGAACGCAAGGGGAATGCCTCGGGGTACCGTGTGGCATAGTCGCTGACTACCAATATATACTGGTTGCCGGTCTTGCTTCGCTCGAGTGGTCCCACTATATCCATGGCAATCCGCTTGAAGGGCTCTGTGATGATTGGCAATGGTTGCAGTGGAGCTCTGCCCTGACGAACAGCACTGGTTTTCTGGCAAACAGGACAAGACTGACAGTATGTAAGTACATCAGTATACATGGTGGGCCAAAAGAATCGTGTACCAATACGTGTATATGTTTTTTGGTGTCCCAAATGACCTGACCAGGGAACTGAATGACCAATTTGTAACACAACCGGTCGACAACACTTTGGCAGTACAAGTCGTTTCAAATCTTTACATTGAGCATACAAAACCCCATTTTCAACGACAAAATGTTCTGTCTCAGAATTGGTTTCATCAACCTTTTCAGCTTTTTTAAACAAAGGGCTCAAAGACAAGTCATTTTTTTGCATACTGCCTATGTCTATTGGTAATTTCCAGCTAGGTTCCTCGAGATCTTTGATGTCGATCTCTGGAATGGGGGAACCCAAATATTTTGCTATGCGCCGTTGTCGGCGTGTTTTTCTGGGGCCTTTGGATCCGCCTTGCAACAAACTATCATCAAAGTCTGGCAAAGGCTGCAATCCAGCTCTAGCTTTGGCCCGGGTAACAACAGAGCATGATAACAAAGGGTCTGGTTCAGTGTCTTTGACAGAGCAGTCCATAGGATTTTGTAACAGTTCATTCAGAATAAACAAATCATTCCCTAGAATCATGTCGGCAGGTAAATTAGCCACAATGGCAACAGTTAGCAAATATTTCTGTCCATGAATATCAACAGTAACATCAGTACTTGGGTAGTTCTTAACATCACCATGTACACATTTAACATCAATTGTGTCATCAGAACAGACATTTGCAACATGACGTGCTTTGATCAGCGAAATTGCACTACCCGTGTCCAATATAGCATTCAAACTGCGACCATTAACCGACACATTCAGTCTTTGAGAGGAGTCATTTAGTTCATTCAAGTCATTTTCCTCTCGTGGTACATAACATAGTCCCGTCAACTTTGATTTTTTTGCCGGACACACGGATGCTTTATGCCCGGGCTGTTGACAATAATAGCACACCAATGCATTGTCTGTGGATGTCGGCAAATTTTCCGCATTATCTAGTCTGCGTGTGTTATACTTTACAGTACCTTTGAATGGTTGAGAGCGGTGACTGCTGACCCGATGAGCGTGCACGTACTGTTGTGCCAATTTCGCAGCCGCTAGCCCGCTCGTTGGCTCGTGTTCCTTCACCCACGTCCGTGTTTCAGACGGCAGCACCCGCAACAACTGCCCCAGCACGATTATCTCCCCAATCTCCTCTTTCGTTGACTGCTCCGGTCTCACCCAGCGACGATACAGCGTTTTGAGGCGATGATAAGTCTCAATGGGTGACTCACCAGCTGGCATCGTTGTCGCACGAAACCGCTGCCGGTATGTCTCTGGGGAAATGTCGAATTTTTCCAATAGTGCTTTCCGCAGCTCTGTGTAGTCCTCAGCCTCCTCCTCATCCATCGCCAGATAAGCCTCCAGCGCCTGGCCAGTTAGCAACGGCACCAGTCTGTAGCTCCACTCCTCACTCGGCCATCTCCACGTTCGCGCCATTCGTTCGAAGCGATTGAGGAAGTTCTCCATGTCCTCCCCTGCCTGGAACGTGGGAAGCTGCGGCTCGGATCTGGGAGTGTGTTGTGTTGTTTGTCTGGGCGTTGGCAAACTCATTCTTGGGCTTTCCTCAGCGCTTGGAGTTGTTGGTTGGACTTGGATTGCTGTCGTGATAGAATCGCGCAGCCCCCGGAGTTCTAGTAGATGACGTTCCTCACGCTTTTGCTGGGCGTCGAGGAAGTCTCGCATGAGGCTAACCATCCCGGCAGTTAGCGTCTCTCCCTGCTCTGTGACGGCTTTCTGTCGCGGCGTACTGGTTTGTTTAGAAGCGTCTTCAAACTTCTCCTCCGACTCGCCAGAAAAATCAATTTCTGGATCCCGAGCACTCGCGGCCCTGCGCAAGCCTTCACGAGGTTTGCGTCCCCGTTGTGACTTCTTTCGAGTGGCCATCCCACCGCTGCCACCAAATGTGAGAAAGCCGCTTTGCAGCAGCTCTCCTGGACGTGGTAAGTGTCCGTGTTGTAAAAAATCAAAAGGATGGCTTGACTCGAAAATGCACTCTGGTGCAAGGTGGTATTTATTTACAATGATGCTTGGTGATCCACGGTTGTGCAATATTTACAAAGTACCCAAAAAAACCCAAAGAAAACAAAATATACAATATATACACAAGTATCCACAATATACGTTGTTAAGGGTTCTGACTCGTTCACGGCACTACAGTAGCACGCTCACTTGTCCGGCCTACCAAGAGACACGCTTTCTGGAGTGGAAGCACTTTTTATGTGTTCCACCGATCCCCTTCCGGGTGATCAGCGAGCTCGGAGGAGCGCGACCAGCTTCAAAATAAGAGTCCTCCGCCCACAATAGCGCTTGGCTTCGCCGCCGCCTCCTCCGACTCAGAACAATAAAAAAAAAAAAAAGTATGTATGCACGTAAAATGTTTTATAGGGATGCAGAGGGAAAAAGTAATGTGGAGCTTTATGTATGTGTGCCATAAATTAGCGTGTGCACCCGCCACTATGGCTGCCGGGGGGGGGGGGGATTAATGTATGTGAATGTAAACCAGTGCTGACTCGGCCAGGGCTAGATCTCCTTCCTCACATACAGCATAAGCATTCAACATGAAAAGTGAGTCTTACTGTTTTTCTGTTACACGTACATCTATTACATTTAAAACACTTAAAGTTACACATTACTAATCGAAGATGTTGCGGAAACACTATTTTCGTTGTACGTGTCTTTCAACACGACTTCAATTAATAAACCATTGTTCATTGTTGATAAGCAGTTAATTTAAGCGAGAGGTGGGATGACTCAGAATGTTTTATTCAGGCGTGGTGTTTTAGGTTTGATCCAGGAAGCAAGTCTTCCTGGATCAAGGTGAGCAGTCTTTAACACATCTTAATTCTCTTAATTTTTCACAATTGTAAAAGTCTAGCTTAAAAATTTAGCCAGTTACAGAAGTGTCAGGCATGAAGCTTATATGTATTTTTAAATAATTACAATAGTGCTCTACTGTTCCAGGTCTCGTCACACCGTTGTGAGATATAAAAGTTTTTCATGACGTTACACTGTGAAACCGGACCAATTTTATGTTCCCATGACGTTGCTCATATTCTTTCTGTTTGAATTTGTTTAGTGCAGTTTCACCATTCTTTATTTTATTTTCCCATTTAATTGTAATTGTTAGGCCTTATGCTTTGTTTCCAACTATTTGCTGTCATGTTAGCGGGCTCCTTGTTCATATGCCTCAATATGTCGATAAATTTACTTGCTTTAATAAAATATTATTTTAAACCTCGTCTTCACCTAGAGACATTTACGTTATGTTATTATTATATTTTATATATATATATATATATATATATATATATATATATATATATATATATATATATATATATATATTTATATCACATATAAGATACAAGATCATTTCTTATTAATACTTTTCCTTCTACATTCTATTCCATCTAATCGTTTTCCTTTTATTCAATTGATTAAAAATTCCAATTTGTCAAATTGCTCATTTGTAAGTCGCTTTGTAAAATTGCAAAATCTTTTAAATGAATGAGTTACCTCGTAATCTTTAATCAAAATATCTCTGGCGAACACGACATATGGGGGGCTTCAACGGCCAAAGCATGCCCCTGCAGGCCCACCTTCTCCCGCCTCCACTTTTGAGTGCAACACCCTCACCTCAACAACCAACCATCAGCCGAAACACTACTTTCTCGCAGCTACGGCTACGCTACATCACAACCCCTGTATGCGAAGAGTGGCTGTTCTGGATAAACTCTGCAGTTACTTTCCTACAGTGTACTTTCCTAAATCTGTGAACAATACCGGGTGTGACAGCACTAGCGACGGAATTAGTGCAACATCTTGTTGATCAAAACATTATCTACATGGATTGACAGAATCAGCTTCAGCAATACAATTTGTCTGATCCACTCTGCAATTTTTCAATTAATAACGCTTTGGGGGATCTTACCCATAAACCTGGAATTCAAAGCGTTCATGAACAAGACCTCGACCGTCGTGGATTGAAACCATCAATCCTGATTCTAAGAAACGGTGACAACATTCTATATCGATTAGGGGACAAAGTTAATCTCTTGGAGAGGATCGAATTCTGAAAAGGATGTCTGACGATGCGCAAAAGCTGATGGAGCACAACTGGAGTTCTGACGCTGCTGCGGATGATCAGCTGAAGTGTGGCTGCACAGCGGGAAAAACGTGTCATGTAACAGACTTCATAGGCTCTACGTTTAAAGCGCATTACCGAGGACAAATGATCAAACTGATGCATAAGGTCATTGAGCATGCGTGCGAAATGGACGTTGTAAGAAGCCTGAAAAATAATCCATGGCCTGATTTAACAAACGTGTTTATTTACAGCAAAGAGCCAATCAGTGTAACCACCAGAGAAATTCTGGATGCGATGACTGCACGTAGTGATCAGATGGAAATTAATGAAGTTCTCTGTCTGTGTACATTTGTAACAGACTTATGTGTGTCACTGTTTTCAAAAAATTCAGAATCCATGTTATGTGAAATAGTTGGAGCGCTCGTCGACTTCATACTGAGCCAAAACATACTGGCCTTCAGAGATTTTATTTTCTGGCTAGACCACCTGTAATGTCAGTACTGTTGTTTGTTTGTAATGGCTATTTTTTCTTCACTACTTCAATCTATAAATGTATATTCATCACTATATTATTGAAATAAAAGGCTGAATCACTTAACTAATCTTTTCTCAGTTTAATTTTTGGATTTTGCCATTTTACAAAGCGACTTACAAATGAGCAATTTGACAAATTGGAATTTTTAATCAATTGAATAAAAGGAAAACGATTAGATGGAATAGAATGTAGAAGGAAAAGTATTAATAAGAAATGATCTTGTATCTTATATGTGATATAAATATATATATATATATATATATATATATATATAAAATATAATAATAACATAACGTAAATGTCTCTAGGTGAAGACGAGGTTTAAAATAATATTTTATTAAAGCAAGTAAATTTATCGACATATTGAGGCATATGAACAAGGAGCCCGCTAACATGACAGCAAATAGTTGGAAACAAAGCATAAGGCCTAACAATTACAATTAAATGGGAAAATAAAATAAAGAATGGTGAAACTGCACTAAACAAATTCAAACAGAAAGAATATGAGCAACGTCATGGGAACATAAAATTGGTCCGGTTTCACAGTGTAACGTCATGAAAAACTTTTATATCTCACAACGGTGTGACGAGACCTGGAACAGTAGAGCACTATTGTAATTATTTAAAAATACATATAAGCTTCATGCCTGACACTTCTGTAACTGGCTAAATTTTTAAGCTAGACTTTTACAATTGTGAAAAATTAAGAGAATTAAGATGTGTTAAAGAC
Organism: Cirrhinus mrigala; assembly: GCA_036247105.1. Lineage (NCBI taxonomy): Eukaryota > Metazoa > Chordata > Actinopteri > Cypriniformes > Cyprinidae > Cirrhinus > Cirrhinus mrigala. Next base: position 245,020 of record JAMKFB010000908.1, read on the forward strand.
TGCTCACCTTGATCCAGGAAGACTTGCTTCCTGGATCAAACCTAAAACACCACGCCTGAATAAAACATTCTGAGTCATCCCACCTCTCGCTTAAATTAACTGCTTATCAACAATGAACAATGGTTTATTAATTGAAGTCGTGTTGAAAGACACGTACAACGAAAATAGTGTTTCCGCAACATCTTCGATTAGTAATGTGTAACTTTAAGTGTTTTAAATGTAATAGATGTACGTGTAACAGAAAAACAGTAAGACTCACTTTTCATGTTGAATGCTTATGCTGTATTTGCACATGTTTTCCTCTCACTGCATAACCTTTTCAAGGTTATAGACAGTGTAATGTTATGGCTCTTAATTGTGATCACATTACAACAAGGTGGCATTATAGTCCCTCTAGCAAATCTGCCAAAAGTGTACAAATTATGTAGCACTTGGTCGATGCTCATGCTTATGACCGATGGGAAGTACGCATAGGCCTACGCTTTATTGTCAAGCGGAACGTTCAAAGAGGCGAGTCGTTGGTTCAACAAATAAAATGTGAACATCGTCGTCAGCTATCTGAACAAGACGTCTGAATCTGGTGCTGTAAGGAAAAAGTAATTTAAAACAATGTTTATAAAAATATACCCAAATGATCACGAGCGGAATTTTCCACAATAATACAGTAATTTTCTTAGTGATTGAGTTACATAGGGGTTTTGCTCTCACAAAATTTGATTATATTTTGTGTCCGTGTCCTTTTCAAGAGTGTGGAACTTTGTTTAGCTTTTTAGCTTTGTACAGCTTTGAGCGCAATGGTGAGATATGTTTCAGTTGTAATAGTGTAAAACAGCAAGACTTACTTTATGTGTTGATGGCTCATTGTAGAGATGGATAATTGCACTAAAAGAAATATCAAGACACATTCAGTTCAACAAACAAATGTGAACGGTGTCATCCTTAATCCTGACATTATGACTTTACTGGCAGTAAAATGTCAATGACAATAGATCAAAAGGTGTTTTTCTGTATACTGTATGCAATATCATTTTCTTATACGATGTACAGTAAACACTTTACGAGTAACTAGACCTCTTGAATTTACAACTGTGCCCCCATAGATCTTGTTTGGACATTATCTTTGGGTTCTGTAGGGGGTAAAGTATGGACCTTGAGGTTTATTCAGTCAAAAATAATAATTCAAGAAAATGAATCTATGAATCTATGAATCTAAGGCATTAGAAAAGCCTTTAAAAAAGATTGCCTGAAACCATGGTACTTGTGAAAAATAATTAATAAAATATGTTTAATGAATCCAAAAAATGTGTTTACTTTGTTCAGTTAAGAAGTCTTATCTGGACCCCTGCATCACATGTTTGTACCCCGCCTGAAACTCAGAAAATATGAGCAATTCCACTCAGATGATAAACACCTCTGGTAAAATAATTTGAAATGTAGGTCTGTCAAAAGGAAAGAATAATCTGTTATCTGGTTTAGCTTTATTTAAAACAAAAAAACAAAACAAAACAAAACAAAACAAAACAAAATTCTTAAAGACACTGTGTCAAACTGATTTGGTAGCATGATTCTCGTTTCATCACGTACTGACCACATATTTATTAGACTGATAAAAGTAGCGTAAACCTTTATAGAAATAATAAAAGTAAATCTTATAAGACTTAACGTGTGGTAATTTTTTATCAAAATTTCAAGCTAGATTAAAAAGTATAAGACGTACAATATATGATTTGGGGAAAAGGTTTGAAAACCAACTTTTAGCGTTTTCACCCATGGCCAGCAGTGCTGACCTGGGCTGTTAACCTTTCTGAATAATGTCATTGTGTGTGTGTGTGTGTGTGTGTGTGTGTGTGTGTCTGCGCTGTATCTCCTCCCTCACCCCTCCTGTCTCTCTGTGAGGGTCTGAAGCAGACTGGTCTGCACTTTCACAATGGACAAGGCATAGGACTGCACGTTTTTGTTTATGATGCTGCTTAAACTATTACTTTGTATTATTTATTTATTTATTTATTTATGGAAATCACTCATCCATGTTTGGACATCACTGTGTAAAGATCTTCCTCTACTTTTTCTTCACACGATATTGTGTTTTATTTTATTGTATTTGATTAACTGCCTTTACCTGAAAATTTGAGTGTTTATTGTTGCCCTTTTGCATTATTGATGTACTATTTCCTGTTTAATACTGTACAGCCGCTTTGTCACAATTCTGTATTGTTAAAGGCGATATATAAATAAAGGTGACTTGACTTGACTTAGCACTCTGGAAGATATAAGGAGGTTTTTTATATTTACTGTTACCTAAAACTATAGTAATTGTTTCTCTGTGTTTAAGTGTCATGTTTATTTTTGAGTGTTACATATAGTCGCATATTTTATTACCATTCTTTTTAAAGTAGAGATAAGTTCCTTTTATACAACTGCTTGAATGGTGTGTGTGTGTGTGTGTGTGTGTGTGTGTGTGCGTCTGTCTGTCTGTACTCGTTTATATTATTTATCAATACAAAATTTGTATGATTATATGGGTTTTACACAGCCATAATTACATAAATGCAGTTTATGAGGATTATAATTAAAATACTTACAAACATATGAAACATTTTTTTATTATTATTTAAAATGTAAAATATACTGAAAGATGTATGTGATGGCAAGATATACAGTTTGTACTGTAAAAATCATTACACCTATGGAGTGTCCCCAGAAAATATAAAAACCAATGTGTGTGTACGGGATATGGCATACCCTGTTTCTTAAAACATATTTGTCAACATGATTATTTTGTTTTATCATGTTTTGACCCTACATTTACTAGAGAATTTACTTGAAATTGAATCTTTGTAGAAAAAAGTAAAATCATATAGATCTATAAGACTTGTGAACCCCTAAAACATAACCAAAGTATTAGCACAATTCATAAATTCTATAGTTTTAGCACATATTGCATACTAGGATTTAACAGCGGAGATACTTTATACTGCTGGACAAAAGTTATTATTAACAATGTATCTTCATTACCTGCAGGTATTTTTAATGATTGGACTTATTTGAGGATATGTATCCGGTTGAAAATATCTACTTTAGTTTTATTTTAAAACATACTTATTTGTTATCACCATTGTAGAAATAACAAACGTAAAGAACCTACTGTAAACTTTTAAGCAATCTAAATTATTTGAAGTGAAAAAATCTAATATAAATTATACTTTAAGGCCATGTCAGATCATTTCTACCTAAGGACATGACATGTAGTAGAAACACTATTTATTTATACTTTGAAGTAATGTTACGCTTTGGAATAAATGTTGCACATTCAAAACGTTCACTTAGAAAAAGTTAACAGACAAACATCTCAGATCATCTGGTCTGTATCTCCTCCCTTACCCCTTCCGTCTCTCTGTGAGGGTCTGAAACAGACTGATCTGCAGTTTCACAATGGACAAGGCATGGGGCTGCGAGTGTTTGTTAATAATTCAGCTTAAACTAAATGTTGCTGTTGTTTTTATTTTTTATTTTTGTAAATCACTCATCCATGTTTGGACATCATTGCGTTAAGAGCTACTTCTAAGCACCCTGAAAAATGTAAGGAGTTTTTTCAGTTTGTTTGTTTGTTTGTTTGTTCATATTTAGTGTTACCTAAAACTATAGTAACTGTTTCTCTGTGTTTAAGTGCCATGTTTATTTTTATATTGAACGTTATATTTATAGTCTTTTTTTTTTAATTACCATCCTTAAAATAGATATAAATCTTTAATCTGTCTGTCTGTCTATACTTGTTTATATGATTTATCGGGACACAAATTTGTATGATTATATGGGTTTAACACTGGTATCATTACATAAACGTGGTTTATGAGGATATTTCTTGAGTTATTATAATACTTACAAACATACTAAATGTTTTATTTAAAATGTAAATATACAGAAAGATTTGTGTGATGGCTAGGGATGTAGTTTGTACTGTAAAAAAATTATTACGCCTATGGAATGACTCCACAAAACATTAAAACTCAATATGTGTGTGTGTGGTTCATGTACCCCTTGTTGTGTGGTAATACAGTGCATCAAATGTTTTAAGCACAATTTGTCTCCATGATCATAACAGCTTCTTAAATGATAAATTATACTAAATGATGTTTTTGAAAATAAAAAAATAATAATAAATAAATGCAGAAAGTTTACTGTGGTGGGTAGGATTAGATATTGATGTAGTATTAAAATCACTATATCTATGGAAAGCTTCCATAAAACATGATATCATGGTTGGGGTCCGCAATATCCCTTATGGTTTGACTTGTTAAAATAAAAAGGCTCCTTTACTTATTTTGGCATTAGTGTTTATAAACTTACATGACAAACATGACTTTGGCCTACATGATTTTATATTTCATCTGATATTTCTCACTAGAGGTTTATTGATGAATCAGTATTGTGAACAATGGCCTCTGTGCTAGCCATCCTTTGTGAGGAAGCATCACAGCATGCACGCCCCAAAGGCGTCGTGGATGGGGATTCTTGCCATCATGGTTGTGTTGGAAGAACCATATGCATTGCCCACACACAGATAACCTATTGTGCATTTTAAATGGAGCTAAACATTAGGGTCTGCATCCGGTGCAAACCTATTACCCACATCTGGCATTTCTAATCAGCCCCACCCTTGTCATGTCGAGTGACATACCATTTTGTCAGGGACCTATGCTGTGTGAAGAGCGCTCACACTGCGGTTTTATATTTCAACTTAAACTAAGCAAATTTTTGTAAACCTTTCTGTTGCAGAATGGCCATCTTTGCACGAGGAAACCTCTTCTTCCGGAAAAATGTAAGATGACTTATATTTATCGTACTTTTATTTTTATACATCTTTAAATAAGAATAAATGTCTTAAAATATATTTAATTTTGTGTGTGTGTGGTTCTCCTGCTGTGTAGTAATACTTCAAATGATTGCCCTTAGCAAGATTTGTTGCCATGAACATAATAGCTTTTTTTAAATTATAAATTAAAGTAAATGTTGTTTATGGAAAATAAAATGCAGAAAGTTTACTGTGATGGGTAGCTTTAGAGGGTGATACAGTATAAAATGTATTAATATAATGTAGAAACTTTAATTTTCTATTAAATTGCTTTAGAACGATTTGTATTGTGAAAGGGGAATGCAAATAAACGTGAATTTAATTGAATTATGTCTATGGAAAGCCTTCATAAAACATTTGACATGTCCAGACATGTCGGGCTCACAATTCCCCTTTTTACTTATTTTTACATTTGGTGTTCTCTTCAAATTGGTATCTTACAATTGTTTACTCATTTTGATATTGTCCTTAAAACCGACATCTTTCTTACATCCCAGAGAGAGCGAGAGAGAGAGAGCATGACACAGCATGCAATGGAATGCAACCGGACATGTGGACGTCAGATGGTCCCCGGATGTGAGAGTTCAAAATGGACCATAAAAGTCCAGAAATTATCCTCAGGGCTTCATTTATCACCGGTCAGAGTTCAACAACCATCAATCTTCATATTGCTGCACCGGAGAGATCATTAACAGGTCACGGGTCATCGCCGGAATTTTAATTATGCTAAAATCAGGTAATTTCCACATCTGGACATTATTTGAAGGTCATGGGCCACTACCCCTAGGCACTCTCAAGGTCACGAGGGGGAGGGGGGAGGTCAGAGGTCACACCTGAAGTCATCAATCAAAAATCTTGTCATTTAGTGTCGGATATAGACTACTTATTTTGTTATTTAGTATATTTAGTTACCAGAAAGGATCCAGGGATTAAATACTTTACACTTTTAGTGGATTGGGATTAAACACTTTAGACACATCTCATAAATATTGTCTTCTACTGTCTTTAGTTAATGTCTTGCTGAGATTATAAATTAGATTAAAAATGTTCCTGATTATGCTCTCATTGTCTCAAATCTCATCTCATTACACTTTTTTTTTTTTACAGATATCTTGAAATCAGTATTTGTTAACAGTTTAAACAGTTTATAAATCAGTCACACTGGGTATTAAATGTTTGACAAAAAAAGCAAAATGAGGTTAATTGTTATTTATAAATGGAGTGGCCAAAGTTTTTCGTAAAAAAGTGCGATTTGTGAATTTGCTGGGAAATATTACTTCAGTTAAGAAAAGAAAAATACATTTCATTTAGGAAGAGTGGAGAAAGGCAGCAGTAACAACTCATTGCCTGAGACATGCATGTTGTTCCTGGTCATTGCTATATGTGACTTTGCCCCAACACAACCAGTCACAAGGGTCATTTTTTTTTTTTTTTTTGAGATTTATACATCATCTGAAAACTTTCCATTGATGTATGTATGGTTTGTTAGAATAGGACATTATTTAGCTGAGATTCAACTATTTGAAAATCTGCAATCTGAGGGTGCAAAAAAATCTAAATATTGATTTTAATATTGAGAAAATCACCTTTAAAGTTGTCCAAATGAACTTCTCAGCAATGCATATTACTAATCAAAAAGTTTTTGATATATTTTGATATATTTACAAAATGTAACATGATCTTTACTTCATATCCTAATGAGTTTTGGCATAAAAGAAAAATCAATAATTTTGTCCCATACAGTGTATTGTAGGCTACTGCTACAAATATACCCGTGCTACTTAAGACTAGTTTTGTGCTCCAGGGTCACATTTGTTAATATATTGACTGCTCTGGAATTGCTCTCACTGTATTTTGATGGTACACGTCACAGTGACATGCCATCTGTGCTGTCTCGATTCAAACATTGTAAACCGTGTGGCTTAATTAAAAAAAATTAATCATATTTTTACAACTGAAATATGTTTAGGGTGAGAAAATGCATTTCCAAACATAAAATACATGTTTGGTAAGCCATATTTTATATGTCAATATGAGAGCGACCTTCTGTCTTTAAGATGAAGATTACCGTTTGCATCATAGAAAGAACTTGACATCTGCCATTCACAAACTTCACAACAGCTCTGAAGTGGAGGTAAACATTTAGCATTTTTATTCAAATCAATTTCAAATCAAAAGTCACAGGAAAAAATATTTGGCATGCAGCACTGTTCCAGCATACATGTTGGTACATAGAAACATTGCTTCTAGATCGAAATCTTATGTAATGTAATCTTCTTCTAATCTTATGTAATCTTAAGTAATGCAATGACATTTTTACTAATCAAAAACATTATTTTAAGATTTAGGTTTAGTATATGGTGCTGTATATAAGTGGAGTAAAATAATTCTTCAACATGCAAAAAAAGACAGACAAAATAAATCAACATGCAAAAACATCTGTACTGAGCAATCAATGTAAAGATATATATCATCTGTAAATCAAAACTAAGGTTTGTCTGATATGATGATTGGGTAAAGAAGTGGAAGTACTTCACGCAGTATCTAACTTTGATTTCTTTCTTGTCTGAGAAGAGCAGAGAACTTCCACATTTCGATGCACTGCGAGAGCAGAATCTCTTCAGGAAAGAACTCGTCCACCTCAGGAGGAACACCCAGATCTTTACGCTCCATGTAGGACACAACAGTGACTTTCAGACTGGAGGACAGACAGAAATCAATCATTTATAAAACATTTCCATATGTTCAACATATGTTCTTGCTCTGTGTTTGACAGAGGCAGCGCAAACGCAGGTTGGTAGACTACATGTAAATGAGACACTGGGGCTCAGAGGAGCATCTTTTCCACATAAGCAGTCAGAAAATATGTTAAGTAACATTTCATGAGCCTTGAGTGCACAAAAATTGCTTCATTACAAAATAGGAATTGCAAATTCAACAGACTGAAAGGACAATAACATGCAGTTCACTAAATGGGTCAGATATTGATTCAGGTACCACTCTGATCAATTCATTGAATTCAGTTAGTGAATGATTTGTCGGTCTCATTCAAAGCAGCAACTTGAGGGAAAATAATTCATTACATACAACCCTTAGTGAGCTTTTTCAGAACGCTTGACAGATGTGGTTAGATCAGAAATAGAAAAGAAACATAGTAATTATCACAATGGAAAAACCATGCCTTGTCAAGCCATGTCTTACCTGCCACATTTATGTTCATCTATAGAACTGTACTGTGGTAATTATATGTATATATTAAAACAGCAAATGTTGCTTACCCCCAGTCAGGCCTGAAAGTGTCTGTGTCTTTTGGTTTCTTCAGCACGAAAAGCAGAAATTCATGAATCTCCAACAGGAAGGCACCAGCGCTGGATTTAGTCAAAAAACTAGTGAGCTGGCTCTTGTGTTCCTCCTGCAGAGGTTGTTTGTACTCCTCACTGATGTCCTTAAAAGGGTCCTGAAGAGCAGATGAACACAGTCATGATCACATGCAAACTCACTGAAAGCACAAAGCAGAATGCTGTTTACTGTGTTGAGTGTCTCACCCCCTTCAGACGCAGGAGGGTCTCTGATTTAAGAGCGCTGAGCAGCTGCCACAGCACCACACAGTGTTTCAGACTGCACCTGCTTAATGCCTGCACACACAATTAGCACTATTTGAAAAGACTTGACTTAATACCAGTAAGGATGGCATCCTAGTAACACTGCTTTGCACAGACAAATAAAGAAGAAAGTGTGTGCTCATGACTAACCTTGAGGACGTGTGGGGCCATGTTGTCAGACATCTGTAGCACCTCCTTCAAGTAAGTGTCCAGCTGCACCTGTGGCTCTCCACCGGTCATGGCGAGGAAACCCAGCGCCAGCTCAACCGTGGACAGCGCCTCACACACGTCACTGTAGGACTGCAGCTCCTTCACCAGGTTGTGTTGTGTAAGAGCCTGCAGCGGCTCCTTTGAATACAAAAATCAGAATATGGCTTGTGAAATTATACAAATATAACTAAAATTGTAAATATGGATTTAATTAAATATATATATATATATATATATATTTTTATGTTGCATATAAACAAAGTAAAGAAATGTTCATTAAGAGCATTTTCACACTAAAGCCTTTTTTGTGGGCCTGTGTCTAACAGAATTGGTACCAATGCATTAATGTATAGATTAAAACTTACTTGTGGAACTTTGCCCTTCACATCCATGAATATGATCTCATAATTTCTGTCCTGTCTGTTCACCATTGTCGGAATACCCTACACAAATAAATATGAATAATGTCAACTCCTAAAGAGCTCTTAAAAAACATCAGCTTTAACTGAGTATGCATTTTCAACCCTTGTGGTGGAGTGACATACATTAAGGGTTATGAGAGGTTTGCCCTGTAGAAAGCGGGTGATGATCTGTTGCTGAATCTTGGGCAGGTCGTACTCCATCAGTGTTTCCTGTCCATGCTCCATGCTGTACTGGCAGTTGGACAGTATAAGTGGAAGCAGATCCCGATCATAATCATAATGGATCACATGCAGCTCCGTCAGGTCAGCTGGGCTTACCGTGTAACTGATGGAAACATGACAGAGAAAAATAAGGTATAGAAAAAGTAACTAAGTACTGTTGTTGCTGTACTTAAGTACACGTTTCATGTCTCTGTACTCTGCTTGAGTATTTTTATTTTGGGAAAGTTTTATTTTTATTTTGAAAGGCTTTTACTTCACTAAGCATACCATGGTAACATTTCATAAGAAAGTTCATCAGTTAACAATAGTTATGTAAATTAGTTAACATGAACTAAGAAGGAACATTTACATCTACAGCATTTGTTAATCTTAGTTTATGTTGATTTTGCTCTGTGAACTGCCATAAACAGACAACAACAACAATGAACAACTGTATTTTTATTACCCAACATTAACAAAAAATAATAAATAGTGTAATAAATGTATTGTTCATTGTTTGTTCATGTTAGTTAATACATTAACTAATGTTAACAAATGACACTTTACATTTACATGTATTCATTTTGCAGACACTTTTATCCAAAGCGACTTACAATTAGGGTATATATTAAGTGATTCAGCACTTTAGATTTTTAATTTAGGATAAAGTCAAGCAGTGTCGAAATAGAAGAGTTTTCAGCTGTGCCTTGAAAATTGTCAGGGATTTAGCTGGGAAGATCATTCCACCAGCCAGGAACGGTGAACGAAAATGTTCTGGAAAGTTATTTCATGCCTCTCTGTGATGGTACCACGAGGCGTATCTCACTAATGGATCTCGGACTTCTGGAGGGAATGTGGATTTGTAATAGTGAGTGGAGGTAGGCGGGTGCTGAGCCTGTGGCTGTTCTATATGCAAGCATCAGTGTCTTGAATTTGAATGGCAAGTGAATTTTTCATGGCAAGACATGGCATTCAGCACGTGGACCAGTGTTGTGATAATGGGACATATGTCGGATTGAATGGACAAGCTACACCAGTAGGAAGACAGAAACTGCCATTCCTCTTGCTTTAAGAGTATCTATGTGTTCTCTCCATTCAATTTTTCTTTTTTTTTTCAAAAAGAGCTTCCAATTACTTTACATTGGGGAATGAGGCTTAAAGAAGGTTGCTACAGAGACAACATCTTGTTCTAAGGGAGATAATGTGGTAATACCCACAGGAACAGTGTACCCATGGAAGAATGGCGGCAGTAGGTCCTACCTGTTCTAGGGATGGACTGCTACAGCAGCAGAGATGGGACAGTCTTTACCAACTTGGAAAACATACCATGGAACAATTCACATAAGGGATTACCCAACAGGGAATCACTACATATGGAGCATCTAGCCTATCACAGGGGCTGACCGGTCCCATGTATGCTAACACAAGCGCTGGGGCTAGCATCTGACATCTCTGCCAGGTCTGACTGCTGAGAAAATGCCATAGAAACTTACTGGAGAGCTAAAAGTCACTAGCATCCCCTCATAAGGGGGAATGGCACAGCAAGCGAGACACTGTGTCACCCTTCCCGCCAATCACCTGTTCCCAGTCAACACATGAGATCATGCAATGTTCCCAGTGACATCACACCATTCTCACAGTGTGATACTCAGAGTGTGAGTAATATGTGAGCTCATTGTGAATTCAAAATGTTGAGCAGGTTGAGAAGAGGCACTTCAAATACTGGTCACTGGGGGGGACATTCTACTTCCTGTTTCTTAACACTATCACAGTGTCACATGATGAGCTCACAGTATGAGTGGATGTCCAGATAACAGATTTTTGTTAAAACAACCATCTCTGGAAGATCATATAATTTATAAATAAACCTCCTACTATTTCCCCTTTAATTTCGTTTGTATATATCGGGGTGGCGAACATCGGTCCTGGAGAGCCGCAGCCCTGCAGAGTTTTGCTATAACCCTAATCAAACACACCTAAACAAGCCAATCAAGGTCTGAAGGCTTACTAAGAAGCTACAGGCAGGTGAGTTTTATTAAGGTTGGAGCTGAACTCTGCAGGGCTGTGGCTCTCCAGGACTGGAGTTTGCCACCCCTGGTATATATATTGTCTGTTAATGTAGCAGTATCTTTTGTTATTCTACTAGGTTTAGTAATCACTGGAGATAGACCTTTACTATACCATACCAACACAAAAATCTGACAAAATCTGTTATCCTCTTATTTCAATTTGGATTCAGCAAATAAATATTAAGCTCTCCACATATAATTTATACTTTATTCTCATTCCATTTGCTGAGCATACAAAATAATTTATTCATAAAGGTATCCATGCATGTTCCTGGTGACCTATACACACAACAAATAATTATGTTTTTAGATCTTTCAGTGTCGATTGATTCTCGGTTACGTATGGTAACCCTCGTTCCCTGATGGAGGGAACGGAGCCATTGTGTTGAGTGTACGACACTAGGGGTCGCTCTTGGGAGCCCAAACACCTCTGACAACTTTGAGAAAAGGCCAATGAAACTGGGTGTGCAGAATCTGCATAGGTGGCCACGTCCCGGCCATCCGGGTATAAATAGGCCAGCGTGGCATCTGCTCACTTGTTCTGTTCTGAGGAGTTGAGAGTGTCTCAACCCACTCAGAGGCAATCTGGAGTTGTGGCATGAGGGACACAACGTCTCCGTAATTCAGACGTTCCCTATCTGTCGTTCACTCCAACGTAACCACGGAGATCACATCCTACCCGAAGGGGAGGTAACATGTGAAAAACCACCTAAGGACTCACAGAGGCCTGAAGGACCACAGACAGTTTAAGAGGGGATGTGGTGCAGCCTGGGAGGGTTCAACCTCCAGGCACCTTTAAGGAATCTGATAACAAATTGCTCCCCCACCGATCTTCCTTCCACCAAGTCATGGTAGCTGCCACATAGATCTTGGGTGTAGAAGCAGAAGGGTGCCTATCCAGGCCTCCTTGAAACTTGCCCTGAACTAAGGCCGAAACCTCTTCAGGGCCCGAAGCATTGTCAACAACTTCAGGCAATTGAATGCCAAAGCAGCCGAGGGCCTAACCGGACCCCTGAGGCTGCATGCTTGTTGTACACAGCGCCCCAGCTTGATTTGGAAGCAACTGTTGTGACAACAGTGCGTCTAGACACTTGTTCCAAAGGCATCCTTGCCCGTAGCAATAAAAATGTGTCCCCAAGGGCTAAAAGTTTGCAACACAAAAGTGTGATGTACACACAATGTGCACCTGGGCGCCATACCCATCTCGGGACTCGGTATGAAGTCAGTGCTACAGTGATTTCATATGCATCGGGTCCAGCAGCGTGACCGTGGCTGAGGATGCCATATGCCCCAGGAGCCTTGGTACATATCAGGGGGGCCGCTGTACTGAATCTGAGTGCTCTCACGCACTTCAGCACCGACTATGCACAGTCTTAAGAAAGACGTGAAATCATAGTGACCGAGTCCACATAGAGAAAAGAGAAACCCTGTACAGAGGAGAGTTTACACTTTTCCCAGATGACCTGAAGTCCCAATCGAGCCAGGTGGCTGAGAACCACATCCCTGAGAGTGCAAACCGAACCTTGTAAGTGTGCTAGGATCAGCCAGTCACCGAGTTAACTGAGAATGCATATGCCCACTTCCCTGAGAGGGGCAAGGGTGGCCTCCATGACCTTCGTAAAGGGGCGAGGCTGAGGGGATAGGCTGTATCGCACCCTTTCCCAGGAAGGTTGCGATTTCCGCTCGAAGGACCAGAGCAATCTCGCCCTGAGCCAACTTTGTAAGAGAATGCCATAGAACTTGGCGGACGCCTCACAACCTGAGTCGCGTAGCCGAGTCGGGTAGTCATGAGAAGCCAACAGGAAGGATTTGCCCCAGTCATCTCGGGATGTCATGGCTGAATAGATCAAAAGGCGCCGTGCCTGGAGATGAAAGCCCCAAGAAACACGGGGTGCCTTTGCCAACATGTAGAGACACCAGGTGAGTGCCCAACACATCCTGGTCTGCAGACTCAGCATCTAGCCATCTCATGGAGGGTCATAGTGCTGTAAGATAACCATGAGGAGGAACGCTCTTACTGACCACATAGTGACTGTCTGCCAGATGACAGATGGTCAGAATGGGGCCGGATCCATCTCTCATCTCCGGGTCTGTCTGCCTTTTTTTTTATTACCGTGAAGAACTGGCGTACAAATTCTATCACAGTGTCGCCGAATGTATCGACCTGGGAAATGGGGGTTCGAGAAGCGCACTTCTAACTTCCCGCATTTCTGCCAGGTTAACCCTCTGGGGTCTGAGGGTGTTTTGGCACCCTGGAGAAGTTTTAACATGCCCTGACATTTGTGCTTTTTTCAGTATCTTAAAAACAAATGAATGGCTAAAGTCTGATTACATTGTAATTCATTCATTGGTGCAGTTATCAGATCACTAGGAAAAAAAAAAAAATGTAAACATGTTAATATCAGGAGCATCTGTAATATATACATATAGTATGATTTTATAGTCATAGACTCACACATGCTTTATACTATCTTTAAAAAAAAAATGGCATTTTATATCTGAAAAACTAATTATTATTGTTTAGCACGTTAAACATCTATTCATGAACAGAGTATTAATAATAAACTAATATAATCCTATTGTTATACAATAAATAAATAAATATGATTTTATAGTCATAAACACAAGCATGCTTTGTATTATGTATTATACAATACAAAACCATTTTATGTCTGGGAAACTAACTTATTATTGTTAAGCACGTCATAAACATCTATTCGTGAACAGAGTATGACAGTAGTTTTGTCTAAACAATCTTAGAATCTCTCATTCAGTGTTATAGTGTGAACACTATTACTTTTATATCAAGTCATTTTTATTTTATAGAATATTAATAACATCATTTAAAAACACATTTCGATGCAATGTACAAGTTATGTCACAATAACACAACAACTAAGGTAAGTAGGCTAATAAAAGAAATACTTACTTCTTCGGTGGATCTCGCCGTGTGTCGCATCGCGTTCTTCCTCTGAGGGAAATATAAATCTTACTTCTCACAGCGCGTCTTCTTCCAGTAACATGATGCAAGTAGCCGAGATAAACAATAAAGTCAAGTCAAGCTGCTTTGTTTATGTTGATGTGGGCGGTGTGCCGCTTGCGCCTCCACGTGGCTGATTATAATATCAAAGCGAAAGTAGCTCGTGGGCATCATCAAATTAAAAATAATTAGGTCTGACGAGAAAGACTGGACATGGCATTGGTTTCATACAGATTACTTTAACTCATGATATTTGTTTTCGATAAGACTTACTTCATTTAAAAGTAGACATATCAGGCTTTCTATAGATATCTCTCTCATGTCTCTGTGTCGACTATTCACTGAGTTTTAGTTCATTTTAGTGACACATTTCTTAATGATCACAGAGACCAACGCAGCAGACTGCATACCCTGTTTGTTTGCTTTACTTCACAAAACCACAGAGTGTTGTTGTTACTATGAGTATACACAAATAAAAGTGAATTCCTTACAGATTCCGCTGATGTATTGCTCTTATCTGTACGATCAAAAATGACAGAGTAATTGAAGTTCTTTTTGGCGTTATCAGAAAAACTGCCACAAACTGCGCCGGCGTGTTTTTCGACCTCAGAGGGTTAAGCCACAGGTGGCGCTCCCGGACCAACAAAGTGGACATCGCCCTTCCCAAAGCCTGCGCTGCAACTTTCATAGCTCAGAGAGCACAACTGGTCGCTGAACGCAGTTCCTGTAGCTCTAGGTTGGAACCACCCTCGTACAGATCTCATAACGCCTTGGCCTGAACACCCACAGGATGGCCATGGTGTGCAGGTCGAAAGCAACTTGTCCAGAAACCGTGTAAGCCTTTGGCTGGAGAGAACTTACAGGCCCTGGATGGGAGCCTTGGGGGGGGGGTCCCGTCAAACGGTGGCGTTTTGCACCATAATCGCCCTCTCTGCTTGGGGAACCTCCGTAAGCCCCCCTGCCGGACCCCATCGAGGGTGGTGAAGGAGGAGAAGTTGGTATATCACGTTCCGGCCGAAAACAGAGCCTTCCGCGATTTCATCAACTTCTCGTTCACTTCCAGGGAACAGGCACTGGAAACGAGTGTGATGGTCGTTACCCTGATGTCTATTATTCAGCCCTTCCTTGGCTGCCCTTTTAAGCACTCCCGCCATTTTAGTGTCCGCCTCAAACTGAGAATCAGTCCCCCGCATAGGCCTGCTCAGCTGAAGCTTCAGCTTCAAATGGCTCACGCCGGGCCAGGTGGCTGAGAACCACATCCCTGAGAGGGGCAAGGGCGGCCTCCGCGACCTTCGTGAAGGCGCGGGGCGACAGGAATAGGCCTCAGGGAAAACCTTGTACTGATGAGCCCAACCTCGAAGACGAAGTCTTGGTAGGATCAAGACTCACAGAGGCCTGTACGCGTCCTTCAGGTCTAATGCCACAAACCAATCTTGAACCCTGACAAATGAAGAAATGTGTTTTAAGGGTTAAATATTTTGAACGGGAGCTTGTGAAGGGCCCAATTCAAAAATAGTGATGCTGCCACTGACTATTCTGCCCGTTTAGGAGCTCCAAATAAGAAAATCAGCTGTGCTGAGACAGACTAATTAACTCATCCGGAAGCTCGACCGAGGGACACGAGGAGCGAGAGGTTTGTGGGGGTTATCACCCGGCCGAACCTTCTTCACTTCCTATTGCTCCCTATCAACGCACATCACACCAGCCTCGTACCCAGAAGTAGAAGGACCAGAACAGGAAGCAGTCGAGGTGAGCCATGGCTTCACGTAAAAGCACGCAACTCATGAGCAAAGCGAGCCCATGATCATGTTTTCGCAAGCAAAACATGAACCAACAGCAAGCGCTGCATCAGCAAGAGCATAGCCCAACACTGAACACAATGATCGTGTTGATCATTTGGGGAGGTAAGCCGTAACCAGAAGGACACGGAAGGAAAGGCATGTTTATCAACATACAATCCAAACCGCTCTTTTAGAGAAATTACTCTTTTAGGAGGAAGATTTGCTCTTCAAGATCGCCGCTGAAGAACCCAGGGGAACTCTCACAACACTTATCTGTGTTTGAGAAGGGAGAGACTGCTGCTTGTGCCGTAGATCCAATGACAAAGAGGTGAATGGTGCAGCTTCTCACGGAGAGACGCTGCATTCGGCCTATTTATACCTGGATGCCTTGGGCGTGGCCAGCTATGCAAATTCTGCACACCCAATTTCATTGGCCTTTTCTCAGAGTTGTCAGAGGTGTTTGGGCTCCCAAGAGCGACCCCTAGTGTTGTACACTCGACTCAGCGTTGGCGTGAACGACAGATAGGGAACTATAGTTACACATTCCAAAATATTTTCTATAGTCATTGACATTCTTTTTTATCAGACTGCATCTTAACGCTGTCAACATACAAACAACTCCTCCTCCTTTCTTGTTATCAGAATCAGAATGAGCTTTATTGGCAAGTATGCTTGCGCATACAAGGAATTTGTTTTAGTGTCATTAGCTTCCAGTACACAGAGACAACAACACACAGACAAAAATAAGATGAGAATAAAAAATACACATATGTAAATATAAATAGACAAAAATGTGAAAAATAAATTGAGAAATAAATAAGTGAGATGTACAGCTGTGCTATAGATGATAGAATAGAATAGAATAGAATAGAAAGAGATGCAGGGATGTATTAGGACAGAGATGATAACAAATAAATATAAGGTTACTGCACAAATTTTTATTAACTCTGTTTACCGTAAACAAATGATATCTGTCCAATCCTACTTCATGCACTTTCTCATTATCGAGCCAAGTCTCTGACACACCAATCACATTAAATTTTTAACTGTCACAAATAATCCTTAATGTGTATGCAATTTTTATAAAGACTTCTATTTAAATGTATAAATATTGACCCCTCCATATTCACATTTCTATTAAATTGATCTTCTGTATAATGCTCACCTTAAATGAGCAATGATTCCTATATAAAACATGAAAATTCCTTACCCAGACTCCTCTCCGGTGTGTTTTTCCACGGTGTACACAAGGTCATTATGAAGGGCGATGAGGTAGCTGACGAGGGCAGTGGAGCACAGGCCCAGACCACGTCTCTGTGGCAGCAGCACCTGCAGGTCAGTGTCCAGACTCAGATCCTGCTGAGTGTATTCAGCTGGCAGCTTTATCTCTCCTGACAGAAAAAGATTCATTCATCAACAGAAAACAATAAACCTTGCTCATCTGGCAAAAAAATGATTTAACAGTGATCTAAAACAGAGTATGTAGGGGGTTGGTTTACCTGTGGTGGCCAGAGATACCCTAAGTTGGTTCCATGTTGACAAGAAGATGTTTATGCACTTTTTATACCAAGCTAGTGAAGCTGTTGGTTGAAAATATGACACTATTACAGGGTTTACAGTGTAAATAATTTCTATACCGTATACCGTTCCGAGAAATACGGTATGATTAAAGGATTGCTGAAGACTTTTGAACTAAAATGGATAAATTAACCACAAACAAGCTTTCTGAAATTATTAACAACAATTATTTTATCATCAATCAATCATAAACATCCTCACACTGACCCTAAGATAGGGCTGGACAAGGCTGCCCATTTAGATTCACTTTCTTGCAGAGATCTGCAACCTGATCAAGGTCTTGATTTCAACCTTGATTATTTTGTTCATGTGTGTTTGATTAGGGCTGAAGTGAACTCTGCAGAAAACTGAATCTAGAGGGCTAAGTCTAGAGTTGTTCACCCCTCCACCAAGACAACATTTATCCATGGCAAAAGATTTCTTCATGCTCTATGACCAATTGTCCAGTACCTTCTTCATGGCTATCCAGAAACTCTCCTACGGTTTTGAAGGTTAAGTCTGTCATGTTCTGAAACTTCTTTACCAAATCCTTCTGGAGAACCAAGATGTCAGGAAGGAACTTCACTAGCCGTAACTCTGCTTCCTAAAATTAACAGTGTAATGGCTAGATCAGTTACACAATTATTTGTTACATTTAACAAACAATCCACAACAAACCAACAAGCAAACCATGATGGTGGTCATAAAAAAACCCTCCCCTGAACTTTAGCTAACTCCAAATGTAACACAGGCAACTGGTTACCAGCAAAGATGCATCAGCATGATAAAATGGAATTTAGAGACACTTTCGACACTTTTCACTATAAATATACACATAATGATGACACAATTCACTATGAAGACAAATAATGCCTATTAAAAAAGACTTATTTCCATTATTTCATAAACAGACTTTTCAATGAATGAACAAGCAGGTTCCTAGGACATATTGTTACTGTTGTATATTGTCTTTCATATTGTGGCCCTGAAAATGTCACCAAACAGCCAACAGAGTGAAACCAACAAGGAAAGAGAAGAGTGGGTAGGCCAAAACAGACTTGGAGATGGTGCACGGAAGCAGAGATGAAGGCAGCCGGATGGTCGTGGGCCCAGCTGAACAGAGTCGCCCAAAACCGAGTCTGCTGGAAAACTGTTGTTCCCTGTCAGTCACGTTCGACGTTACGTTGTCTGACGTCATGGGGTCTCACTTGGGAGCCCCAATCACCTCTGAGCTTTGAAGAAAAAGCCAATGAGAATTGGGGAGTGGAATTTGCATGCCAAGCCACTCCCCTGTACATATGGCTATATAAGATGGTGGAGTGCATCCAACCATGCATGACATTGTTTGTGGATGGTTTATGCCCGCACTGCGAGTGCATACCCATGGCTATGCAGTAACACTTTAGAATAGGGAACACTTATTCACTATTAACTACAATTTTTCCCTCAATAAATCCCTGATTTGTTGCTTATTAATAGTTAGTAAGTTTAGGTATTGGGTAGGATTAGGGATGTAGAATAAGGTCAAGTAGAATAAGGCATTAATATGTGCTTAATTAGTACTAATAAATGGCTAATATTCTAGTAATATGCATGCTAATAAGCAACTCACCCAGTAAGCCTCCTTGCGTAGACCATGAGCAAGAGAGTGCAGGGACACTGAGGAGCAGGTACTGTTGGTTGCGCCATATTGGCCTACCCGAACCTGGTTTGACGACCTCATGCTCATGCTTCTTAACGTCGATCATGACTGACTGATAGGGAACGTCTCGGTTGCTTATGTAACCCTCGTTCCCTGAGGAGGGAAGGGAGACGTTATGTCCCTCATGCCACATCCTCAAACTGCGCTGAATACCGGGATGTGTCTCGACGACTCAGCACAAACCTGAATGAGTGGATGTACGCCGCCATCTTATATGGCATGCAAATTCCACTCACCAATTCTCATTGGCCTTTTCTTCTAAGCTCAGAGATGATTGGGGTTTCCAAAGTAAGACCCCATGACATCAGTTGATGTAATGTCTCCATTCCCTTCTTCAGGGAACGAGGGTTGCATACGTAACCGAGATGTCGAGGCCATATGCTCCAGTGTGGAGCCAGCGTATTCTTGTTATATTAATCAGAGGGACCAAACTGCCTGCCCACTCTGATCATGCAAATGAGTCAGCTTCCAAACAAAGAAACTTCTTTCTGCCTGAAATGACCCCCTTTTTATTGGTCAAGCCAAACTCAGGAGGTGTGACATCTGCAGAAGTTAAAAGACCATTAGATTAGATCAGTTATTCATTAGTGGTTTTGGCCAATGGTTTCTCCAGTGAGAGGAATTTATAATAATTTACAGTTTTATAGGAATAAGGGAGAACAAAGCAGCTAAGCATTATTTATATTTTTAATACTGTGCACTGTGATGTAAATAAACTACAAACAATAAACTCTCTTAGATGTCTCTTAGATCCACCTTCCTGCAGACTTTAGCTCCAACCCTAATTAAACACCTGAACAAGCTAATCAAGGGTTTTAGGATTAGTAAAATGATACAGGCAAGTGAATTTGATCAAACTTGGAGCTAAACTCTGCAGGAATGTGGATCTTGAGGGCCAGATTTGAGGCCTGGCTAATATGTATTTATTATCTGTTTTATGCATTAATATCATTAAAAAAAAAAAAAACCATATACATGTACATATGTTGCTTAAACTCCTATAGCACAGTTTGTGCAGCCATTAATATGTTTAACTGAAAAAAGCACAAATGTGAGGGCAGGTCAAAATTTCTCCAGTATTCAAAATCCCCTCAGACCCCAGAGGGTTAAGTGTTAGAAGTAGCAGTTCCAAACAGGTAATGTGCAAAGCCTTGCTCACATCTGTCCATGTGCTAAATGCTGGCTGGCCATCACACAGTGCGACCCAGCTAGTGCTGGATGTGTCTGTCGATATCAAATTTTGCCTAGAGGCCAGGACTTTCTCCAAGTCCCTGTGGTCTCATTCTCATTCTTTTGTCATTAGATTTTAACACAAATGTCATTGCTAGGGAAATTGTTTTACTTACTGTGTTTACCGTGCTAAACACATGCTCACGTCGAGTTTGTTCTTGTGCGTATCACGTGGCTTTTGAATTTCGGCTTGCTAAATAATAAGGCATGTACACCACCCCAGCTGCAGGCACCGATAAGGCACTTGAGTATTGCTTTTCTCCCCTTTCTTTACTTTTTGTACAACTTGTCCTCATCTGCTTGTTTTAATCAATTGTGCTCCCTATATGCTTTAAAATCTGTACTATTACCACTAACAAATCTCGCTCTGTGCACGGGAGGCAATGCAGTCCTAATAATCTGCAAACTGCAGCCATTTCCAAATGTATACTTTCCAATTATCCTACTACCTGTGCTGTCAATCCTACTATCTGTCCAAATTCAGCAGTGCAAAAACAGGCTTATCTTACTTACTATTTTTGTCTTGTTTATAGTCAAACTATCTAAAAATTCTTAAATCAAGATGCATTTACTAGATGAGCAAAATAACATTAGATATATAGTCTTGTTTTCAGCAAAATGAACTTAATTTAGTTTTTTACCCCTGGAAACAAGTAAAATTATCTGCCAGCGGGATAAGTAAAATGTTCTTAAAACATGTATTTTTACTTGTATTTTACTTACCCCACTGGCAGATCATTTTACTTATTTTAAGCAAAATTTACTTTAAATTTAATTTACCCCAGAAAACAAGACTAAATATTTAATGTTGTTTTGCTTATCTAGTAAATGCATCTTAATTTGAGATTTTTTTAGATATTTTGACTAGAAACAAGACACAAATGCCTAGACAAGCCTTTTTTGCGGTGAGTGTACTAATGTTTGCCTACAAGACAACCACTGGCTCTTCAGTAATATAACTAAACTCGCTAGATCAGACTTAAGCACTACAGAAGCTTGCAGAAAATCTCTCCTACAATTTCCTGTTCCCAGCTGGTGGAATGACCTACCCATCTCAATTCGGGCAGCTGAGTCTAGCCATGTTTAAAAAATGTCTAGACACATCTTTTTCGTCATCACCTGACCAATTAGTTCTAACACTTACCTATTCTATTCTGTTCTATTCTATTCATTTTTGCTATTTAATTTATTAAAAAAGTAACACTTGCTATGTGTACTGCTAGACTGTGCTAGACTGAGACTTGTCACTGAGATTGTATATTGTAGCTCTCATTGATGTGACTGCTTCTATTATTCTCATCATTTGGATAAAAGTGACTTACAAAAAAAAAAAAAAAACTTTTTTAGTTTTAGGAACTTTCATTTTCTGTAAAGCTGCTTAGCAAAGATTTTTATTATGAAAATAATAAAAGTATACAAATAAAGTAGAATCGAATTAAAACCTTGAATTAAAAGCATCTGCTAAATGATTAAATGCAAATGTTTATTCAAGTTGGAACTGAGGGAGCTGAAGTGCTGCTCCTCTTTACTAAACATGCTGACTTAGAAACAAGATCGATGCTCAGACCTTCTTCAGGCTTCTTCTTTAGGCAGACCGGAGTTGACTACTCAAGGAGAAAGCCATTATGGCATTCTTGAACTCTACAGGCCACTGAATTTCCCTGGTGTGATTCAATAGGGCTTCAGTTTTTCGTACAGAAAGATGTTTGCCTATAGTATAAGCCACTGATACAGTGTCAAGAGAACTGGAACTGAATGGGAACCAGAGTTTCAATCTTGCATATACTGTAGTCTGATGACCTGACACAACTTAAAAGAGTATTTTTCCATGATTATAATCTTGTTTATTCAACTGTATATTCAGTGTAACTTGTTTAATCTGTACACTCTTTAGGAAGGTCTTTTGGACATAAATTAGGACTACAAAGTCACTTTTCTGCTATTTTTTTATTCCTCTACACCTGTTTACCTTCATTTGTTTCCCCATGCTGCTTTATTATAGTGAAATAACTTCAGATAAACTCGCCAATAATATCTTACCCTCTGAAGGAACCTCCAGAGTAAAGTGTCCTGGCCATTGTTCTGCTCCACAGTTTGGGCCAGACTCAACACCGAGACCTTCCTCCTGCAGCTCCAGATGGATGAATTATGGATGAGGGAGTTCTGGGGCAAAGAGCGCAGGAAAAGCTCTGGTTTCCCAAATGTCAACTTCATCACTGGATTAGAAGACACTCGCTCATCTTTCCCGATGAATTCATTGACTTCCTTTAGCTGTTTCTCCAGAAACTGAGAGAAAGAAGTGTATCAAAGAATGAAAAGTAGAGCTTTAACTAACAGTCATTTCAGCAATCCAGAGGTTGAAATACTTTATCAGCTGAACCTCTTAGATGTAAACTACACTTCGCAAAGGCAAATTAAATATTCATGATTCTGTTGCCAACAGTATTATCACGTGTTTATCATGACAGTTTAATTACTGAAAAAACATTTCAAAAGTATTACTCTACAGCATTAATTTTTAATATGCTTCACTATACATTGTGGATCATCTAAAATCATGATATAAAATTTAACTTAATGTGGTAAGAACTACGACCAGAACACCAACATACCGTATTTTTTACCACTTTGTCTTATGAGAACTAATGAGACCATAAAAGCAGTTCATTTAAAAGAGAATATATCCCGTGTTGCTGGCAAAGGCCATTTACGCTAAGAGAAAAAAGAAGTAAAAAAAGAATGCCTTTTTTTCCAACTGCAAGAGAGTGGTAAGTAGCCTACAGGTTTTTGTTAAAGCTTCCTTTGACATGAGTGACATGAGTATGTTAAATTTGTCCCACTAAGAATGGCTAGGTTATTATTATTCTTGCTATTATTATACTAAACCTCTGGCCTAAACCTGTTGTCATCTTTGCGGGGATATTTTTTGGTGATTGGTACTTTTGCTGGGGTTTATTTGTTCTTGTTGGAAAACACTCATTTTAAAAGCTGGAAACCTGTTAAAACATGCTCATGTAGTTCAGATAATTTTGCATGAACTCAGAGAAGATGAAAGAAATCACTGTAAACTAGCACATTTTTGTCATGCTACTTGTTACGCTTAGCAAGAGTTTCCCTGTTTTTTTCTTTTTTTGTTTTTTTTTTTTTTAGCTCAGACTGATTATGAATGCATCACTATAACAGATGAAAAACATAATAAACAAACATAAAGCAACTGTAGGCCTGTATGGATTCTTTTATTTCCTATATTTCCTTTAGTTTAACATAACAATTTTCTCTCTTAGAAAGGAAAAAAAATGCAGCGATCATCCTGGCGCCTCAAGCGCACAACATATTTTGCTAACTTGACATCGCAACCTGTTTGTTATCAAAAAATGTAGTGAAAGAAACATACAAAAAGTTACACTGCTCAGATGAAATAGTCCACACAATCTGTGCTGTTAACTTATATCTGAGAAGGAAACTAATAGCCTATAGCTGTGTTTATAATGTTTATAAAGTTTATAAACATTTTGCTTTATTCACTGTTATTTTTGCTTACATTATTTCTGAATGTATTAATAAAAGCCTAGGACTTATTTTTCTTCTCAAAACACAGTTTTATATGAGTAGCATAATTTTTACCATGCGGTAAACATTTTAAATATCTTAAAAAAAAAAAACTTTTAAATTTTGTTGACAGTTTTTTTTTTGTTTGTTTAATGACATCTGGCTGAATAAAAAATGATGCTGTATTGGCCATGACTAGATGCAGGATTTTTTTTTTTTTTGGAGAAAACACTGTACTGTTATTATTATTATTATTATTATAGACATAAAAAAAGTGTTTACATTTAAACGTAATTAACCTAAATTTATTTTCTACTGAACCACTTTCAGAAAGGTAATGCTAGGCCTGCAGAAGGAACGCAAGAACAGTAACACCCTTAGCTCGCATAGTACTTTCTTGCTACAGAGGGTCTATTATTGGGAGATGAGAGGGTCTGGGGTTTTAATGCTGAAGAAAGCTTAACCACTAACTTGGGACATGTAAGGTATCTCAGCTTATAGTGTAATAGCAGTGGCACCAGCGACCAGAGATTTTAAGTTAATGTCAAAAAAAAAAAAAAAATTACGAGATTACGTTGCATACCTAATTGTTAATGTGGATTAGAGTGTTTGTTTTGTGATGTCTTACATTTACATTTGGATTTACATTAGTCATTTAGCAGACTTTTTGTTTTCCAATGCGACAATGGAAGCAATCAAAATCAACAAAAGTGCAATGATATAGTGCTATAAAAGTGCTATAAGAAGTCTCTGTTAGCTTAACACAGTACACATAGTTTTTTATTTAATTTAATTTAGTATTTTATTTAATTTAATAACTTGCTACAACATTATACCAACAAAGCACACTTTAACTTAATATAAATAAGTTAGTAATATATATATATGTATATATATATCCCAGGGGGACAGTCTTCATTTAATGATGAATAGACCTCTAGTTGATGCCATGTTTCTCTTATGCACATAAAGACTAAACCCTTTTCCATAATATGGTCTTGTATAAAGGATGACTTATTTGTAAGGGACTGTGCATTAAACAGTTCTATATTGACCATTGATGGAGTGATAAATCTCTGTAGAGGCTGTAATACACTGGAATACGCTGGAGCTTGCCATTAGCCAACCAGAGACTGTCCAGGCTGTCAAGAACAACAAAAAAATGTCCATGGCATGGTAATGAAGTACAAAAGTCAGCACAGTGGACAGCTGAAAGGCTGCCTAGGAAGTAGTCCTCGCAGTAGCAGCGGACGACAGAGATATGCAGGTATTTACCGTACAAATAGCAAAATGATGAACAATCGACCGATGTTGAAGGGGTAGCTGAACGTTTGTTTGTTTGTTGCTGAACGTTTCAGGGCAACATTTTAGATAACCTTGGGCAATTACAAATGTGTATCAGAAGTCATTTGTGCCAACTGCAGATCGAATTTTAAATGCTGAGACATGAATATTAATATGTATGGAGATATATGTATATGTGGGAATGTATATATGTATTGGCATGCTAAAGTAAATTTTTGAGTCTATTGTATTGGATTTTTACTTTATTTTACTTTTTAGAGTTGTTGTGCATTGTATTGGACTTGACAAATTTCCACTTGTTGGACAATAAAGAAAAAACAAAGTCACTTCCCCGTATTGATTCCTGTTTGCCCATTTTTCTTCTGTGTTTATAAGTGCACTGCTTTGTTTACAGCAGTAACCAAGGAAACGCAGTATTACTGTTGTTCCATAAGCGCCACCTGCTAGCAGAGAGTGAATTTAGGTCTCAATCAGCCTGTCTGCTGTTATTTATTTTTATGCAGAACAATTTCACAAAGCTTGTCAGAGATTAGTCAGACCACTGTTTTTTTTTTTTAAATGCATTTTCTGTACAAGTGTCAGGCATTTACCACTGCCACCCTCATCTGACGCACCTCCGGTAGCACCACCCACTCGTTCTCAGTCACCCGAATTCTAACTCGCATCACCTGTTCCTCGTTGAGCCACGCCCTATAAATAGACACTCAGCCATTTGCTCATTGTCCGGTCTACCGTTCACATGCTGTTTCTGACTCTCCTTCCTTTGATGTTGTGGCGTGGCTCTAACACTGGACTTTTGGACTTCAACAATCTACCTAAGCATTCAGTTAAGAACCTCTTTCACTGTTTGATGCTTTGTCTTTTAAATAAGACGTTGTTTAATAAATTGTTGAAAAGTATTGCCACTCATCTCTCGTCTCCTCCATCCCCTTGTGTGTTCGTGAGTGTGACAGAAGACCAGACCACTAACAAGAAATACACAGCATGAGCACCGAAACACCCGCCGCTACTAACCCTTCTCTGAGCTGGTGAATGCCTTGAAGGCGGTGTTCCAACCTCCATCGACGCCGCCATCCGTCTCAGGATCTCCCATGGCCGTGCCCGCAACATTTGCGGGAGAGGCGGCTGAGTGTAGCGGTTTTCTGCTTCAAGTAAATCTCTTCATCAAAATGCAACCACAACCGATGACGCTAAGGTGGCATTTCTCATCTCACTCCTAACCGGTAAGGCCCTGCTGTGGGCTAAAGCTATTTGGAACGCGGAGAATCCATTCATTCATTCATTCATTCATTCATTCATACAAAGTTTACTAATCATTTCACCGAAGTTTTCAGTACAACAACAGGAGAACTCGCTACATCGGATCAACTCTTCCGGCTACAGCAGTGCACTTCTTCAGTGAGTCATTACACTCTCCACTTCCGTACGCTGGTGGCGGCTAGTGGTTGGAATGAGAAGGCACTGCTCGGGGCCTACAGGCAAGGCCTCAATCCCGACCTCCGAGCTGCGATGGCGTTATACGACGACAGCATTGGATTAGAGGCCTTCCTCCAACGAACAACTCGAGTCGCCCAAAACCTAGCCGCCTGCCAGCCACCCATTACCGCTCCTCAGCCTGCCTCGGTGGTTGCTTGTAATCCAGTACCAGAACCCATGCAAATCGACTCCACACGTTTGTCACGTGCAGAACGGAACCGAAGAATCTGTAATGGTCTCTGTTTGTAATGTGGACAACCTGGTCATCACCTCCGTCAATGTCCCATCAGACCCCACGCCCCGTGGTGAGTACCCTCTCTACAGAGGTGGAAATATCTTCTCTCACGTTGCTACCCATAACGCTGCATACTTCTAATATGTCTCTGTGTTTCTGCGCTGGTAGACTCTTTGGGCAACTTCATCTCCCAAGACTGTCTGAATCAACTCCAACTTGCTCGTCGACCCCATCATCAAGTTCTCTCTCTGAAAACCATCCAAGGAAAACCACTGGGGCGTGGGAAAATAAGGTACTCATCACCTATCATCACTTTGCAAGTTGGTCTGTTTCACCATGAGGACATCAAATTTCTGGTACTGGAGGATTCCACCGCCAGCATAATCCTCGGATGTCCATGGCTTCAACAACACCACCCTGAACTCAGCTGGGACCCGTGCGACGTTCTTCACTGGAGTGAACACTGTAGTCAACACTGCTTGATCAATGTACCCCGGTCTTCTGCCGATCATCTCATCCTCTCTTCTACTCTGATAGAAAGCCCAGATCAAGCCTCCGTCCCTGAAGTCCCAGCTGAGTACCTGGCGTTCCAGGATGTGTTCACCAAACAAGCAGCCACCCTGTTACCACCACATCGGCCATGGGATTGTGCCATCGATCTGCTGCCAGGGGCCCAGCTCCCCAAGGGGCGAGTTTACCCTCTGTCCATCCCGGAGCGCCAGGCGATGGAGGAATACATCTCGGAGGCCCTAGCTCAAGGGTTCATTCAACCATCAACCTCACCGGCCGCTTCCAACTTCTTCTTCGTGGGCAAGAAGGATGGGGGGTTACGGCCCTGCATTGATTACCGACAACTCAACTCCCAAGTCATCCAACAACCTTATCCGCTCCCTCTGGTCCCAGCCGCCCTCGAAGAGCTTCGTGGAGCCCAAGTCTTCACGAAGCTGGACCTGCGGAGTGCGTATAACCTTGTTCGTATCCGTGCGGGAGACGAGTGGAAGACGGCATTCGTGACACCCACCGGCCACTATGAATACCGGGTAATGCCGTACGGCCTCCATCAGCCCATCCGTCTTCCAAACGTTTATGAACGAGGTGTTCCGGGAGTTCCTCCATCGGTTTGTGATTGTCTACATCGATATCTTGATCTACTCCCGGAACATGGCCGAACATCGCCACCACGTCCAGCAGGTCCTCCACAAGCTCCGAGAACACCGCCTCTATCTCAAGCTGGAAAAATGTGAGTTCCATCGTCCATCAGTACACTTCCTGGGTTACATCATTTCGGCCGAGGGCGTGCAGATGGATCGGGGAAGGTTTCAGTCATCCAGGAATGGCCTCAACCACTCAGTCAAGGAACTCCAGCGCTTCCTGGGATTGGCCAACTTCTACAGAAGATTCATAAAGGATTACAGTACCATTACTGCGCTGTTAACCTCCCTCCTGAGGGGTAAACCGAAGACCATCTGCTGGAACCCCTCTGCCCACGAAGCCTTTCTCCATCTTAAGAAGATTTTCAGTACCGCACCTCTTCTACACCATCCAGATCCAGAACTTTCCTTCACGGTAGAGGTCGACGCATCCACCACTGGAGCAGGTGCGGTACTGTCCTAATCGGTCGGTGGCCTCCACTCCTCCATCCCTGTGCTTTCTACTCCCGAAAGCTGTCACCGGTGGAGCAGAATTACGACGTGGGTAATAGAGAGCTCCTCGCCATCAAGCTTGCCCTGGAGGAGTGGCGCCATTGGTTGGAGGGTTCCAAACATCCATTCACAATCATCACTGACCATAATCTTCAATACATCCGGGAGGCCAAGAGACTCAACCCCCGCCAAGCAAGATGGGCTCTGTTTTTCACACGATTGAACCTCAAAATCACCTATAGACCTGGCTCTAAGAACATTTCAGCGGACGCCCTATCCCGACTCCATTCCACAGATCAACCCGTCGAACCAGAGCCAATTGTACCCTCCAACCTAATCGTCAGCCCCATCGTTTGGGAGATGGACGAAGACATCCGCAGCGCCACTCTCCAGGAAGCTGCTCCGCCGGAATGCCCAGAAGGCAAGATCTTCGTCCCTCTCGCCCTACGTCAAGACCTTCTGGACACAGCTCATTGGTCTCCGGGCTCTGGACACCCTGGCAGCCAACGGACCCTCTCGCTCTTACAATCTCATTACTGGTGGCCCAGTATGCGCCGGGATACCATCAGGTACGTCCAGAGCTGCTCTGTCTGTGCCATGTCTACTTCTCCTCGTCAACTCCCTACAGGCAAACTGGTTACACTACCCATCCCACAGAGGCCCTGGTCCCACATCGGAGTAGACTTTGTGACCGATCTCCCGGCAGCCAAAGGTAACACTTGCATTCTGGTCATGGTGGATCGATTCTCTAAAATGTGCAAGTTTTTCCCCCTGAAAGGTTTACCCACGGCGACGGAAACGGCTGAGATTCTGTTCCAACACCTATTCCGCCACTTCGGCTTGCCTGAGGAGATCGTGTCGGACCGGGGACCTCAATTCATCTCTCATGTATGGAAAGCTTTCTTCAAATTACTCGGTGTTTCAGTTAACCTATCTTCTGGATATCATCCACAGACAAACGGCCAGACAGAGAGGAAGATCCAGGAGCTCGGACGTTACTTCCGGGCATACTGTCACACGGACCAACACTGCTGGCGCAGGTTCCTCCCGTGGGCCGAGTACACTCAGAACTCCCTGTGCCAAGATACCACCGACTTAACACCTTTTCAGTGCATACTCTGGTACCAGCCTCCGTTGTTTCCCTGGACGGAGGAACCCTCTAATGTTCCAGCGGTAGACCACTGGTTTCGAGAGAGTGTGGGACTCAGCTCATCACCATCTGCAGCGGGCTGTACGACAACACAAGTGCTTCGCCGACATCCGACGGAGACCTGCCCCCGAATTCCAACCTGGGGACCAGGTTTGGTTGTCTACACGGGATCTCCGCCTCCGTCAACCCTGTCGCAAGCTGAGTCCCCGCTACATTGGCCCGTTCAAGATCCTGAGACGCATCAACGAAGTCACGTTCCAACTTCAGCTCCCACCAAGGTATCGTATTCATCCCACCTTCCACGTTTGCCTACTTAAACCTTGTTATCCCTCTGCCACAGAACAACCGGGAGCTGAAGTGTAGCCCCCTCCTCCGGAGATCCTGGAACCACCATCCATATACACCGTCCACGAGATCCTGGGCTCATGGCGTCGAGGGGGCCGGTTGGAATTTCTCGTCGACTGGGAGGGGTATGGACCTGAAGAGCGATCCTGGGTCTCACGGGATGACATACTGGACCCCACCTTGTTATCTGACTTCCATCGAGACCATCCGGATCAGCCTGCCCCTCGCGGTCGAGGTCGCCCTCGACGTCGTGTTAGGGCTTCGGGAGCCGCCCCTGGAGGAAGGGGTAGTGTCAGGCATTCACCACTGCCACCCTCATCTGACACGCCTCCGGTAGCACCACCCACTCATTCTCAGTCACCCGAATTCTAACTCGCATCACCTGTTCCTCGTTGAGCCACGCCCTATAAATAGACACTCAGCCATTTGCTCATTGTCCGGTCTACCGTTCACATGCTGTTTCTGACTCTCCTTCCTTTGATGTTGTGGCGTGGCTCTAACACTGGACTTTTGGACTTCAACAATCTACCTAAGCATTCAGTTAAGAACCTCTTTCATTGTTTGATGCTTTGTCTTTTAAATAAGACGTTGTTTAATAAATTGTTGAAAAGTATTGCCACTCATCTCTCGTCTCCTCCATCCCCTTGTGTGTGCGTGAGTGTGACAAGTGCATTTTCTGGAAAATGTGGACATAATTAAAAAAAACAAAACAAAAAAGCTAGGAAAGAGCACAGACAAAGCCTTAGTTTTATTACATGAAGAGATTTCTTTTATTTCCATTATTAATATATTTAATGTGGGATTTGTTTTAAAACTTCAATTTGTTTTTATTTTTGTTACTTGACATAAGATTTCATCTGAGAAATAATAAAAGGACACTTTTTCCATTTATAATTTGACTTAAATCCATTAATGGATTTAAGTCAAATTATAAATAGAAAAAGTTTTGCGCTGCTCAATAGCTAATTTCCCACCTCCATCCCCAACTCCTCCACTTGTCCGTAAGGATTGTCTTCTGATTCTCTTTGAATCAGACTAATGTACATTAAATTTTTGAACCTTAATGATTTCTGCAACACATTTGTTGTTCTGTTCTGTTTACCCTGGGGAATTATTACTGCTGCTCTTTCTGATTTTATCCATGCTAAGCTGCATGGATGCGCAGGGAGTTGCCCAGAACAGAACTGCCAATCAAAGATACCGCCAATCCAAAATGTATGCTAATTGTCAGTCATCTTTGATGATAGTGGTCCTGACAGAAATCACATTTTGTTAAAATAATCATATTGTAAAACCAAAATTGTGAAATATATCTCATTGTGAATTGTTACATTCCTACTACTCCTGTTTTACTGATTTTTGTTCATGGTATTCATCTTCTACTAAATGTTTTGCTAAAATAGACAAAAAATAAATATCTTTGTTTGAATTTTTTGGATCCAAAGTTCTTTAAATTAATCCAAACAACATCAAGCCTGAGTCATAGTTACATAGTGTGCACTAGACTGATTCATTTAACTTTAAAATGTATACAATTTTACCCCTAGAGGGACAGAGGTCCACTCCTATAGTTACATTAAATCCTTTAGAACTACCTAATAGTTTTTTTTTTTTTTTTTTTTTTTGTTTGTTTTTTTATTGTCAATAATTGTCTATTTCAGACATAATGAAAATGCAAAATCAAACATGACACACTAAATATACTTGATACATAAACCCTAAAAGAAAGCATGTTTCTCACCTTCAGCTGATGTGTAATGACATCAGTATTCATGGCATCTTCCCATCCATTTTTTGCATCTCTAGAGGACAGGCTTTTATCATAAAGAACAGGCCCTGTATGTAATAAAATGTAACATTTCTTGAATTTATGTGGCAGGAGATCAATATGGCATGTGGAAATGTAAGGTGAGTTTTGGGAACTCTTACACTGGCTGGGCTGATGGGGATCAAGTAGACTGTGGATGGTCAAATGGATGGTACTGATCGTATCATCCACTCCTTTACCCAGAGCTCTGATCAGCTGATCCATGTCCTTCAAAAGATGGGCCATCAGGAATGGCCCAGGATCCGGTACAACAGGCTTGATGATCTGCATGACACTCTACACAGAAACAAGCAAGAATATGGAATGAATATAGTTGCTCTCAGGTTGCCTTATCTCACGGGTGTCCAAATTCAGTCCTGGAAAGTTTACAGTTTGGACACCCCTGACCTATCTACAACCTAAATGTATGTTATTGATTTTTGGTGAACAATTGGTTTGTGCATGCACAGTTCAAATTTCTCACTTTTTTAATTATTAGAAAAATATTTTACAACCCAAATTCTTAAAGTGTTTTTTTAAATTTGAATACAATGAAAACTGTTCTTTCAGTCTTTCAAATCACATGAGTGATTTTATTCACAATAGAACATAGATAACATAACAAATGTTTAAACTTAAATTTAATGTTTAAATTTTACAATTTTATGAACAAAATGAGCTCATTTCAAATTTGATGCCTGCTACAGATCTCAAAAAAGTTGGTACAGTGGTGACAAAGGGCTGAAAAAGCAAGACATTTTTAAAAGACTCAGGCAGGAGAACATTAAGCAACTAATTAAGTTAATTGACATCAGGACTGTAACATGATTAGCTATAAAAAGTATGTCTTAGAAAGTCTTTCAGAAGTAAAGATGGGCAGAGGCTCTCCAATCAATGAAAGAGTGTGTAAAAAAGCTTGTGGAATACTTTAAAAACAATGTTCCTCAACTTCAAATTGCAAAGACTTTGCAAATCTCATCATCTACAGTGCATAACATCAAAAGATTCAGAGAAACTGGAGAAATCTCTGTGCATAAGGAACAAGGCCAAAGACCTTTGTTGGATGCCCATGGTCTTTGGCCCTCAGACAACACTGCATCACTCATCGGCATGATTCTGTCATTGACTGCACTAAATGGGCCCAGGAATACTTCCAGAAACACTGTTGGATGCCAACTAAAGCTCTATCATGCAAAAAGAAAGCCTTATGTGAACATGGTCAGGAAGCGCTGTTGTATCCTATGGGCCAAGGCTCATTTAAAATGGAAAAGTGGAAAAGTGTCTTATGGTCAGATGAGTCCAAATTTGACATTCTTGTTGGAAATCATAGACGCTGTGTTCTCCGAGCTAAAGAAGAGGGAGATATTCCAGCGTGTCATTAGCGTTCATTTCAAAAGCCAGCATCTCAGATGGTATGGGTGTGCATAAGTGCATATGATATGGGCAGCTTGCATATTTTGGAAGGCACTATGAATGCTGAAAGGTATATAAAGGTTTTAGAGCAACATATGCTCCCCTCCAGACGACGCTTCAGCTTTGGCATTTTTGGATTTTTGGATCCGGGATGATAATTTGAATCAAGTGAGGAACAGTGATCAGCATCTTGCCTGGGATTGAGTCTTCTGGCAGTTCTCAGATATTTCAGGTTCTTATGATCTGCCAAAACTGTGAATGGGTGTGTAGACCCATCCAACCAGTGATGCCACTCTTCAAAAGCTGCATGGCCAAAAGTTCCTTGTCTCTAACATCATAATTTATCTCTGCCGTGCTCAATTTCGTGGAGTAGAAAGCACATGGGTTCAGTTTGGGGGGTGTACCTTGTCTTTGGGATAGGACAGCACCAAGACCAGTATTGAAAGCATCCACTTCCATGATGAAGGGGAGTTCAAGGTTGGGATGATGCAGTATGGGAGCAGTAACAAGTGCTGGACCACTTGAGAGGGTTGGTTCATGTCTTGACCATAGACATCAGAGGGTTAGTAACAGAGCTAAAGTTTCAAATTAAACATTGCTAAAAGTTGGCGAAACCAAGGAATCATTGTAGTTCCTTTAGAGTAGACAGTTGTGGCCAATCAAGAACTGACTTGACCTTACTTTCACAAAGTCTTCATAGTGCCCAGTACTAGTGGAGAGAGTATTCATCCATTCATCCTCCTCTCGTATGGAAATTCATTAGGAAATTCAAGCAATAATACCGTTTTGGCACTTTTTAATGTGGCGCGACAGATCGCTGTAGTTTAAACGTAGTGCGCAATCAAACGCATAGCAAAAGATTCGAGACAACATTTTTGTTTTTGTTCTGGATCCTGTGTTCTGCTGCCACACTGGAGTACACTCGCCACCAACTGGACAGGGGTGGGAATTAAAGTTACAATTTGTGATTTAAATTTCTGTAACACTGATGTTTTAAATGTGAAAAGATTCTTGTGGGGGAAAAGGGGGCAACCTCTTCTTTTTGATTGTTTCATGTACAAGCATTGAGATGTTTGTTTAAAAGGTGTAACCTCCAGGAGAAAATGATTCGGTCATCCGAAGGACAAGAAGGCCAGCAGAACCAGTGGAGCCAGGGGCCTTCCACAAGAGAAAGGACTTCATAAAGAACAGAGTGATCACCATGACCCAGAAAATCAAGAGATTTCCAGACCTGCAAGATCCAGATCTCCAGGCCTAAAATGATCTAGAAATCCTGAGATTCACCATTGGATGGATGGACTTGAGAGAACCGCACAGACTGCAACAACACCAGTGAGTGCTTCTTTCTGAGGACTTGCTATCCAGTGTGAAAAGAATGGACAACAGATGAGAGAAACACAAAGAGATCAAGATTTTTTAGAGACTATGGACAGCAGTCTTTTCACCAAGATGGAAAACATGTGAGCAAAGGACATACCTACATTAAGAAATGCACAAAGACACAGACTCAACACTGCACATGACACTAGAAAGACATACATGCATACTTGAATGCAGAAAATATATTATTGTCTACTGAATGCACACACATGGACAAAGGTTGATAAAAGGTGGTTCACATTGATAAAAGGGACAGAATGCACATGAAGAAAATACAATATATGCATACACACACACACACTTTATGCTATTGATTGATGTTTTATTCTTAGGATTTTGGTTATGCTTGTACTGTCATAAGGTTTAGTGGATTTAGATAATTCCTTTTGCTGTGATGGTTCTTGATTACCTCTTCCAAACCCTTGAAATATTTTCCAAATTTAAACATTCCTGTTTTATAAGCAAACCCTGTGATAATTTCGCTCAAATGAAACAGAGCTGTAACCAGTGGGTGTCGACCCAAAGACGGGTAAGAATCTCTGATGGCCATAAATAGGGATCAACCTAAGCCGGGGCTTCACCGCCACTGGGCACCTTGCCCAGGAAGGGAGGTGTAATCTGTATAAGGGAGTGGTTGTGATGCTTCTTCCGGGCCAAGAGCATCAAAGAGGGGACTGTAAGAAATTATATTCTGCCTTGACAAATCTTCCACTCCAAAATATTTATTAGACTATTCTCCTTTCCCTACAAACAGCTTAATTACCATAGAGATAATTCTTTTCAATCTCAGTAACATGTAAATAGTATCTCCTGAATGTTACTACTTCACCTATAGCATGGGAGCAGCAGTACAATTTACATTCAAGATGAAACTTCATTTATATGTCTAGCGGGAAGTTGAATGTAATACAGTATAAAATGTTTGAGCTTAGGATGCTCGGGGTTCATTCTGACTCCACTGAACCCAAGGTACAACATGTACTTTGTCACTGCTATGCTGCAATAAACATCTTCAAGATCTTCGACTTCCTCTTCACTTTTTCTTATAATTTGATTAAGATTTATTTACTTATTATTTAGATTTAGATTTAGATTTACTTATATATGATTTGTATTTGATTTTCAAGGAATTTGTGCTATTTCTATAACAACAGAAATGAATGGGAATTCAACGTGTCAGCAATAGAAAACCATAAATCTGTTGTGAATCCTGGCACAAAGAAGTCTTAAGCAAGTCTAAGGAAGAAGCCTTCATGTGTTTTGGAGGAGGCGTGGCTTTGCAGACTGATTATGCTGTGAGGGTGGTCCAAAATTGCCTACCCTATTAAACCTCAAAAAGCATCCTTTCTCCAGGCCAGAGGTTTTTGAATCTTTTATCTCTCCTAGACAGCACTCCATGAGAGAATCCCATCTGGAAAGATCTTCTGTCTCAGGTATGGTGCTTGACTGACCACCCCCTGAGGAAGACCAAGTCATAAACCCTGGTCTCTGAAACAAGGTTTTGAGACTATCCTGAATGCTGGAGCTGTCTCCACTAGAAAACTATATGCCCTGAATGGTAGCTCTCTGCA
Organism: Cirrhinus mrigala; assembly: GCA_036247105.1. Lineage (NCBI taxonomy): Eukaryota > Metazoa > Chordata > Actinopteri > Cypriniformes > Cyprinidae > Cirrhinus > Cirrhinus mrigala. The sequence continues at coordinate 281,500 of JAMKFB010000908.1, forward strand.
TGGAGCACTATATTTTTTTATTAGCATATTAATTAGTATACTCAACTATTTTTTGGAAGCTCTAATTCACACTAAATATTTTGGAAGTCAATGGTAATTTTACTTGAGTATATTTTTTTATATTTGCAACTGTTTCCACATCCGCATGTCACAAAACCATAAATGGGCAGAAGGATTGTAATACCTGTTGGTCGTTTTGAGCTCCCAGCAGCATGGACGTGTGTGTGAGCAGTCTGACAAGAGCGAAGGGAGCAGGTGACATATTTTTAGTGTCCTGCATGTCAGGCTGGTCACGACGTTGTGCATCACCCAGAATGTGTCCAGACTGAGTACGGTCCGCTCTGCAAAGAGGAACAATTGCCTCAAATGAAATTTTCAGTCAAAAAAAGAAAATCACAAGTTTTGTAAAGACATTAAATAACACTTTACAATAAAGTTCTATACATTAACATCAATGCATTTAATAATCTTGGTTAATTTTGGTTAAACTATGTATATTAATTCTTTTTCATTTCGAGCTGTACAAATTTGCATTAAAGTATCATCAGAGGTGGACAGTAACGAAGCAGTTTTACTTCGTTACTGTACTTAAGTACATTTTTCAAGTATCTGTACTTTACTGGAGTAGTTTTATTTTGAGTAACTTTCACTTTTACTTCACGACATTCCAAAGCATAAGATCATACTTTTTACTTCACTACATTTCATAAACATATCATTACTCCTTATAATATTTCACATGCTCTGAGACGCACAAGTGGTGTCTGATTCATGAACAAACTGATTCTTTTCAATGAACCTGTTAAATTGATTCGCCAATCACACCAAACGATTCATTCACGAATTGGAATGATCCATTGCAGCTGTTCACGAGTCGACAGTTCACTGATTCTGAGTCTCCAGTCAACTGAATTCATAAGAAAGAACCGGGAGATCTCGTGAGCGCGTGTGCGACCGATGCTGCGAAAAGTTATTAATGTCGAAATATAGGATTAATTATTGTTACTGAAAATCATCTTTAGGTCAAAACTGCCCGTTTGTGAATTAGATCTGCTGTAAAGGGTGATCTGTTTAGGCCCACTGAAATGATTGAATGCAGACACATCAGCATCAGTGTCTCTGTGTTTTAGGTCAAAAAACGAAAAATTAAAATAACACAGATTAAATAAATTAACTCATGCACGTTCATATTGCTCGCTGCTGTAACGTTAGCAGTTGTATTAAAATGTTACGCATTTAGCCCTATGTGACATTTGTTTATACATTATCAACAGTATACATTTTTATATTGTTTGGATCAACTAGCTGAGTAGACAGATATTAATTTTTATTCATAATCATACTGAAAATAAGTAAACATTGTTAAGTGATCCTAACTGTCTAGCTAACAAGCTTGCCGATGCTAAGTTGAGGTAATTTTTATTTTAGGGTGTTTTTACACCACAGACAAGGTTTGAGAGGGAAAAAAAGTCAACATGAACATATCATTTTCTTTAAAATGTTCTTGGTAACTTCAGGTCTTATTCGTATATCACACATAACTGTGACGTTATGCAAAACAACAAACTTTAAAACATTAAATTAAGTAGCCTATATAAAATTGCAAAATAAATCTATCAGTACTTTTTTTACTTGAGTACATAAAAAAAACAGGTACTTTTGTACTTTCACTCGAGTAAAATTGAAAAAGGAGTACTTTTACTTTTACTGGAGTAATATTTATTATAGGTATCTGTACTTTTACCCAAGTACTTGATTTGTGTACTTCGTCCACCACTGAGTATCATTATATTAATAACCTACAATGAATCTTTATTAATAAATTCTGTAAAAAATCCTGTTCATTATTAGCTCATGATACCTAATGCATAACTGAAGTTTCCAAATCGAACCTGACGGGAAAGTTATGTGGTAAATGATCAATCAGAATCAAATATCTCAGACAGCCAGGTAATAAACTAAACTGAATTAAAACACATCAATTAATAACAACAAACATTTGGTGCAAGAGTAACTCACTGTATCTGCATGGTTTTGAAGCCGTCAACAGGTTTGTGGTCTTCGCCACCTATTTCTGCATTACAGTCTAGACAGCGGCCAACCTCCATAGGCTGACCACACTGTACAGATGCATGAAGAGAATAAATGTTTAATTTAAGACAAAAATCATAACAATTTGATCATATTAATTTAAAACTAATGCTGCGTTCTGTGACTTTTAATGTATGTAGCTAATGCTATCATAGAAATTAAATTACCCTACCTCACCAACAATGCATGGATGACCATTAGGACAGGCTGTTAAAACAAAAGAAGACATTAAGAAAAAAACAGGATGTAGAAACGCTCAAATACAGAATCACTTGTCAATGCCAAGGATCTGTCAAAAGTCCACTGCCTTGTTCCCCAAAGCAATTCTTTTGGCTAAAATCAGTTTTAGGATATTTCTTATCTGATTAGAAATCCTACAAGTCTATATTTCAGATAAACCTACAAACCCTGTTGGTCTGTATAATATTACCAAACAAAAATTCATCAGTCAAACAAGTTACAGAAACATTTTCTTTTTTTTTTCACTCCATTATTATTAATAGGTAACACTTTTTTTAAGGGTCTAGAATTATGCATTAGTTAAGCACACTAGTAATTAATGATTAGCCATTAAATATTAGTTATTATTTACTATTTATTAAAAATTTGATGAACATTCATGAAATAAATAAGCTAGAAACTAACGATTAACTGAGGGTACAGTAAATGTCTTTTAGGCATTATTTACAACATAGAAAGACATAAATCATTTTTGTGTAGTAATGCACTTGCGTATATTTCAGTTATTCACCATCTGTTCATTTAACTGAACAATATTAAGCTAGTAATTATGTTTCATTAGTACTGGTTTTACAGTTATAAATTGCTAAAAAGTGTAATAAAGACCATTTGACCCACTGTTTTTAAAGTGAAGTCATGTCCACATTAATTATTGCACGTACTGAATGATATTCAAGTTTATTGACTAGAATAAGGCAAAAATTAGGGCTAAACTAGTAACTTACATTCCACCCTCGTCTGCTTCACGGACTACTCTCACATCTTGACTACAATATACCTGTTTGCTATTGTCCGACCCTGCTTGTGTTTATGACCATGTCTTTGTCTCTGCCACGATATAACGCCACGCTTGCATTTTGATCCGCTCGCTTTACGTCTCGCTCTCCACATTACAATAACGTTTAAATTATACAGATATTTTATGATATAAAAGATTTGCAACTATTTAACATAATAATGTTTATGTTTAAATGTTGCCAATATGTCCATATTGTACATTTAAGCATCTATCCAAAGGAACAAAAAAATATATATATTGCGTCCTTTACCTTTTAGTACCTACATATGAGATTATTATTTGGCTTATCGTAGTCAATAAACTTCATGTCATGCCTCTGTTTATTAATTTGCACTGGCTACCAATAGCTGCTTACATAAAGTTCAAGGCATTAATGTTGGCCTACAAATCCACCACTGGCTCTGCACCCCTTTACCTAAATTCACTACTGCAGACTTATGTGCCTCTAGAAACTTGCTTTCTGCAAGTGAATGGCGCATTATTGTGCCATCCCAAAGAGGCACAAAACCACTTTTGCATCTTTTGCTCTTTTGTTGATTTTGATTACTTCTATTGTCCTCATTTGTAAGTTGCTTTGGATATAAATAAATAGCATTTGCTGACTAAATGTAAATGTTAAACTAACACTACTTAAACATAATTACTAGCTTCATATTGTTCACTCAATTAATGGATGGTGAATAACTGAAATATACACAAGTTCATTACTACACAAAAATAATATATGGTTTATAATATTTGTCGTACAAAATGTCTAAAAGATGTCCACTGTACATTAATTGTACAGTAATTAATCATCAATTACTAGCTGAATTTTGCTTATTTATTACATGAATGTGGGTCCTTTAATGGCTAATATGCCTTACTAGTGTATTCATGCTTAACCTGTTCATCATTGTGGACAAGTTACTCATTAATTACTAATTACTAGTGTGTTCATGCTTAAATAATTCATAATTCTGGACCCTTAAAATAAAGTGTTACCTTATTAATATACACACTTTTTCTTATACTCATTTAAAACTTGCTCCATCTCTGAAATTACTTTCCTTTTTGCCTTAATTTTCCCAACTGAAAAGACACTCAAAATAACAGTAAAAATATTTATTTATTTACTTATATAATTTTTGTAATACCCTGGAAAACCATTTTGAAGATATTATCCTATATTATCACAGTTTTGATCATGAAGTTCTGCTTCTTGTGTTACATGATTTATTGTGGCCTTTCTGATCAGGCATTAATTACTGGGTCTATATAGGTATATATAATTTTGACAAATCTTGAATTTTGCATGATACAGAATCCACTCACAATACCACTGGATTTTCCTGCCATTTAGGCATTTTATGGTCTGCTGGGCAACAGCCAACATGTCATCTGGCATAGTTGGAATGAATGAAGCCTGTAAGAAGAAAATGACAGAAATATCACACTCATAAACATTCCAGTCACCATGTGACTCCATGATATCATAACATGAAGGGTTCATACCGTCATGTTGATTGGGGACAGTGCCAGCTGCTGCAGTGGCTCCAGTAAGGGCAAGTTTCCACACAGCAGGACTGCAGCCATGTGAACTGTCATCTCCACCAGATGAAGCTCTCTGTCTGACATCTGAGGTCGAACACGCAGATCACGGAGATTATTGTGCACCAGCCCTTCAGCAAACGCTTTTGTTTCAAGATTGACAAAGATGTCTGTGCTTCTGATAAAATCCTTAAGGCCAGCACATTGCTATAAAAAACACAAATTACATGAATATCAGGCTTCAGGATATACATTTATCAAAAAGGTGTGATACAGGTAAGTTTAGGGCCAGGTTTGGTGGGATGGGTAACTTTATGGGTTGGTTAGAGGGCCAAAAGTACAAAAACGTTGATTTGACTACAATACAAGAACACTGTTCAAACTGTTCATATACAAAAAAATATTATTTCTTTTTTTTATTTTCTCTTGTTGTTCTGTGATTCAAATAATACACTGTTTAAGGATATAGCACACTAAGAGTTAAGGCAATAAAAACATGTTTTACATGTAACACTGTATTATGTCTTATTGTCCTCATTCGTAATTTGTGTTGGATATAAGCATTTGCTAAATGAGCAAATTTGCTAAATTAGCAAGCAATTAACTAAATTAACCATCCTTTGCACAAACATTTTATAACAATGAAGTCCAAGGCCTATAAAGGTCCTGAATCAAATGATGAATATTCTCAACTTTAGGTTGAGTACTGCAAAAACATGAACAAATGATTAATAAATGAATTGTACAAAAGTGTAAATAGGGTAAATTCAGGTCATTTAGGACACATTTTTTACATTAATGATGATTTGTTATTAAATATTCAATGTTTAAGAAGTTTATTTACTTAGAGGGGACATTTAACCTCACACTAAGTCAAATTTAGCTACTGCATTTAAGATTCTTTATTTTGCCAATGTTTCAGCAAAAAGCCTTAAGAATACCTTGACAAAGGCTTTTTGCTGAAACATTGGTATAATAAGTTTATTTAAACATTTGTGTGCTCTGATAACTAAAATAAACATTTTATTGAAGTGTATAGTATTACTGAAGTTCAGCCATGAAATGTAAGGGAACAAACCTTGATAAAGCTTTTGTTGAAGCAATGAGAACTGAAAAAATGATCACAGAAAAAATAAACTCCACACATCACATTTAAAATCTGCAGAGATACTGTAGGTGCTACACACCATGAACAGCACTTGGTCTGACATACCACATTGTACTTTATCACCCATTACCCTGTTGTTTAGGGATAATACTATACATCTTGCTTTCCCCTTATTATGACACTGTATTTCTGATCAGCCAACAGGTATTCTATGGTATAGCACCATCTGTGTAATAAATACTTTAATAACTGAGTTCCAGAAGTCACAGTATGTTTTCATAGTACATGAATGTCTTTTATCTGAAAATAGCAAGGACATGCCCATCTGACATGAACCCTTTTACTAGGACCATTTTACTTGGAAGCCTGATGTATTATTGTTGTGTGGCACGTTTGTGTTTTTACCTCAGGTTTAGGGTGCAAGTTGGAGTTTCCATTTCTGTACAGGAAGGTGACTTCTCTGAACAAAGCCATTAGCAGATAAACAGCTTTCTTCATGGGTGTGCTTTTGCAATGCTTCAAACAAATATAAAGGCAAATAAATAATTTATCAGAGTGAAGAGAAATGACTTTTAATTAAAGCATTTAATTATAGTGTCCACAATAGCTCTGTTCAAAAACCTCGTCTCGCTACTGTCTAATAATGTGGCATCCAATCCCAACTGGAACTTTACAAATTATGTAAAAAACATTATGGATAGTCATTGGCATACAGAGACATTCTGCCCTATGTGGCTCATTTGGGACATACATAGCGTGTGTGTGCTTGTGTGTGTAAATACGTATATCAGTACCTCAATCACATTCTTTATTCCATTCATGTTGCAATCCATCATGGCTTTGGCCACTGCATCTCTGATAGTTTTGTAGTCCAGTCCACATGCTACATAATGGTCAATTTTGTTGTCATCTTGATTCTGAGCGAAACAAATGTAGCAGTTAAAACACAAATACTTGTGTTTCATATCAGCATTGTGAAGTAAATCAACCAAAACATACCGAATTAAGAATCTCTGGAGGAAACAACCACCTGAACTCCTCCTGTGGCAGAAGTTTCTGGACATGTTCAACCCCATGAAGACTGCAGATCTTTCTGATGAGGTAAACCCTGTACCAGTCATTACTGCTCTTGCAGCATAGGTCAGCCACACAGCTCAAAAACGCTGAGGTAACGGATGAAGGATCTTGCTGTGCACCTAAACCATAAGAAACATTATCAATATCAAGGAAAAACATTCAAATATGATGCACTAATTTCTCAGTTAATACAAAGTGCTCTAGCCTTTCATGGCATTTGTTGAATTTATGAACTCTCGGGCCCTGGGGCCTGTACCATGAAGCCGGATTAGCTGGATAGCCAGGTAAGTTTCAGTTTAGTTTGCACCAATCCTGGGTTTTAGGTACCATGAATGTGCCACAGTAACTTACTCCACAGCTAATCTGCTCCGGGGCAGTTTATGTTCAGGGTTAGAGATCTCAAACTGACATCGACCAATCAGATGTGAGCAAAGTGACACATGTCTAACACACACACACACACACACACACAAAAAATCACTCCCCGAGTTTCTCCTGCTCCAAATTAAAGGTCACTAGTAAATAAATAAATAAAAAATGGTTTGACTTTAATGATAATTACTTATAGTTAGTTTATATGATTTATATAATTAGTATATGATTTATATTATTATTAATCCATTACACACAAGCAATTTTAGCTTAAGAGATATTATAAATCATTTATTTTAAATGAATGTTAATCTATACAGATTGTATGTAATATAAATAAGCTGTAAAATCAATAGATAGTGCTGTAAAAATAAGTATGTGACCTTGTGACTTGTTTGATTCTCTATCGGTTTATATTTTCAACTACATAAACTAACTCAAGTTTCACTTGTGACTGCACTAATCGAGCAAGATCATTTCTTTTATTTGTCCTCTTTCATGAACAAGTACTTTTTTATTGTAAATGCATTTAAATTCATCATATTTTTCAATCTCTTAACCTTCAGCAAAACCTAAACTTTAACCTTCAACCAAAGCTTGTGATTGGCTGTTTGTCAGTGATGCCACACATTCATGTGCACGCGCTCCACAAACTCAGGATCAAAGTCTGAGTTGACAAAGAAAGTTAATGATCAGCATCATGGCACCAACAAAGCCAGATTGGAGTGGTTTGGTGGTTGTGGTTTTGTTGGCAACTCGAAACTAATCCTGTTACTCTGAATTTGTTCAGCTACCATCATGGTACAGGCCACAGGTCATATTTCAGCTGGTGGTGTGAAATGCATTTAATTGTCATTCCTTTGTAATTTTGACCAAATTGCCTAGCAACTTTATTAAATATTTTTATACAACAAATAACATTTTATATGAATAACAGTAGTATTTAATAATAGTATTTGGCATTGAGAAATTGTGTGTAAATTAAGGTGATTTTGTTTATATTCTTATGCCATTAAACAGAGACAAGAGAATCAGCAGTAAAGACTTTGTGTTTGTTTCTTATTTATTTACTTTTCCCATCAAACTGTTGTCACACTTATTATATTGGATTTTAACAGCCTGTGGCTTCACATCACATCCAAATCACATCCATGCTGATATGCAATACTCTGTAATATTGCTTATTTATTCATCCAATGGCACTTTTATCTCTGCTCATCTAATATGCATGGACAGGCACCTGGCTACTAGTAAAAATAAACACTGAAGCATTTACCAGCACTAGTCGCTCTGTTGAAGAGCAGGTCAGCAGTCATATCCAGGCACAGTCGAACTCTGGCCACCTGCTGCAGGTGCTCTATAGATGCAGTGTGTGCATTTATAGGAGAAAGTGAAAGCAGAAAGTGGGTTTCCTTCTCCAAACAGGTCTGTTGCTCTGCCACAGAGTGCCATTGTGTCTGATCATACATCGCATCCTGCAGACACAGAAGATACATACAGTACTTTTAAGCAGGCTTTTAAAGGGGTCATCAGATGCCCATTTTCCACAAGTTGATATGATTCTTTAGGGTCTTAATGAAAAGTCTCTAATATACTTTGATTAAAAATTCTCAATGGTTTTGTAAAACAACACCCTTTTTACCTTGTCAAAATGAGCCCTGCAAAAATCAGCTCATTCTGAGGGGGTTGTTCCTTTAAATGCAAATGAGCTCTGCTCGCCCCGCCCCTCTCTTGTCTCTGTGGATTGACCAGCCTGTTTACTTTAGCCGAATTTAGCCGCTAAACTTGCTAACTACCACGTTATAAGGAAAGGCGATCGCAAAGATTCATAAAAAAAAACCCTTATACTCACTTCTGCTGTAAGTGAAGCTGGATCATGAATGATTCGCGTGAACATAGACGGATATATGTAGATCGAGAGGCGCATTCCCTTCACAAACAAACGTAATCTACTGCATCTTCAGCGACTCAGATGTCGGGAGTAAATGACGACCACTATGTTCATTATTACATCCAGCAACACAACTCAATCTCAATCTGAGATATTCTTGTCTAACTTACATCCCTGCTCTGCCATCAAAACAATGGGGAGGTTGGACTGTTACAGCTGATCTGATGTAAGACTCTCACGTCAATCAACTATTGTGGGAATGTCCTCTGCTGGTGTGACGGCACACCAACAAGCATCTGAGAACGGCTCGATTTGAAAAAGGGGATATTATTTTTACAGATTAATTAAAAACCGCTGCATGGATTTTTATCATTATAGGGTAGATTTGTACTTACACTGCCAACACACATTAATGTTCAAACAACATGAAAAAGTGAACTTAGCATCCGATGACCCCTTTAATATATACAGTAACATATATGTGTTCATATATTCAACACTATTTCTTAAGGAATTAAACACTGAAAACACAACGAACATTTTATTCATTAGTAAAAAATGTAATTAATTTAGTTGTTTTGCAGTAAAAACACCTACACATTTATAACATACATTTACTTTCATTTACAACAAACACATAAATATATAAAACTGGTAAGGATTATGCACAGAATATTAATTAAATTAAATTAAATTACAGCATATACTTGCAATCCCAGTCAAATGTTTGGATTATAAATTTTAATTAACTTGTTATCATTATTAAAAAAATAATAAAAAATCAGGTGAATTCAAGTGCATGGTGAAGAGAGAAAAAAAAAAAAAACACTTCACAATTTTCAATAAATACATGACCTTCTCCAATACTTCTTAAAAATCATCCCAGGATGCACCTTATGAAGTTGGTTTAGAGAAGCCCAGACAGTGCAGAGATGGAATCTAGTTACACTGGTAACACTTTAGTATAAGGAACAATTTTCACTATTGACTAGTTGCTTATTAGCATGCCTATTCATAAAATATTAGCTGTTTATTAGTACTTATAAAGCACATATTCTGCATGACCATATTCTACATCTGTAATCCTACCCAATACATAAATCTAACAAATACCTTACAAACTACTAATAAGCAGCCTTTGATTAGCATTGCACCACTGCAGGGACTACGCCAAGTGTGCAACTGCACAGAGCCTCACTGGCCTGGCCTGTATCATTTTTTACAAAAATATCGACTAAATAAAATTGCAGCTGTGTCTCATTTCTATTATGCATAATGAAGTTCTTGTAAAAAACAAAACAAATCTAACAACTCATTACTTTTATTATATATTTATATTTGAATTTCAAATGAGAAAAGAGCTGGTGAGAAAAGGAAGGAGAGGATCGCTGGATAAATGTGTCAATATTATCGCTTTTGAAAATGCTAAAATTGTGAAAACTAGCACAATCCACAGCATCCCTGTGACTACCAATACTACTGGACTACAACAAGATGAAGATCAAGGTGAGGGATAAGGTTAATAAGTGGCTGTGGTGACTAACGGATATTTCTAATCTGGCATTTTAGTTCAATTAAACCATCACACTATCAATTTACCTCTTTTTCCTATTACAACTCATTAGGGACTGGTCTGGAAGATGAAGATGATCCCACTATGCAAGTCAGATACATAAGAAATAAGGAAACTAGTACAAATAAGGATGCACATTATCTATGGCATGAAATTTAGAATGTCTGACCACAAATGTCAGAAACACTACTGTGAATGACACAAAGAGAGCAAAATATTTTTCTGTGCTTCTTGATTCTTTGTTCTGTCAATATGACATCTTAACAACTGAATGTAGAAGAACACTTCATCGATTTCATCCCAGTAAATGACCAAACAATTAAATGCACTCCAGGCTGAATTAGTTGCTCTTGGACTAAACGTAAACAACTGTCAAGGTCAAGAACACAACGGGGCAAACATGAAATCATCAAAATATCTCGATCCCCAGGCTTTTTTTGTACCATGCAGTTGCCTCAACCTGAATTTTACACTGGGAGACATGGCAATTTTTTTTTTACTATATTTGCAGGCTCTCCTAAACGAATGGAAATACTTGAAGTTTAAAAGCAATATGCTATCAAACAAGTGATATTAGGGACGCTTTGTTTTAAGTGGCAGAGCACTATAGTGACCCTAAAATTAAAAAAGCAAATTCCCTACAAAGCCCATCCAATTATCCATCTGAGACATGATCTTAAATGTAAATGATATATACCCCCTATAAACCTGAATTTATGAAATGCAACATTCCTGAAATGTCAAATTAAACTGACAGCTGACTTGATGATGTACAATGCTGTATTATTCTGCTTGTTAAATTATTGTTATATGTATTATGCAGTAGGACGTTTGTTACTGTAGAAACTGTAGACTCCTGGTTTTCATTCAGTATCCCCCTCCTCAAAGGCAGTGGGCCTCACAAGTTATATTATCAAAAAAAACAAAAAAACAATGACAAACTACTAAAATTAAGCTGTAAAACATGGTGAGTGAACATGAGTTGATATACACACCTCCAGACTATTTATGTACAAGGAATAAAGCTCAGTTTTATCAGTCTGCTGAATGATGTTGCTTTGCTCAACTTCTGTCAGATGCCGCTGAAGATAGGGCTTCACATCATCAAAGCTAAAAAAGGATAAGACAGAAACTATTACAATGTGTAAGAGGAGTGTGCTGTGAGCTGTTAAAAGCCATGCACTCACCTGTACTTGAGCAGGAGTTTCAGCACCACTGAACGCACCACTGGATTTTTATCCACAGAGTCATCAAAGGGAGAAAGAGCCTTAGTCAAGAACCTCTGGTCTCTCCCTAAGAGGATGAGGAACAACATGCTGATCGTTTAATTCATTCTAACCTGTATCTAGACCAGGGGTGGCGAACTCCGGTCCTGGAGAGCCGCAGCCCTGCAGAGTTCAGCTCCAACCCTAATTAAAGCTCACCTGCCAGTAGCTTTCTAGTAACCCTTCAGACCTTGATTAGCTTGTTCAGGTGAGTTTGATTAGGGTTGAAGCAAAACTATGCAGGGTTTGCGGCTCTCCAGGACCGACGTTCGCCACCCCTGATCTAGACCTCCACACATATACTTTATAAACAAACACACCGCTAATCCGAGGGAGCGAGCGGGCCTCTACCATCAAGAGGGACAACAAATGCTGGATGATGTCCTCGCTGGGAGGAGTACTGTCTTTGAAGCACATGGTGGACACCAAATCAACGAAGAAATCATTGCATCGCTTTCTGAACAATGCATTTTGACTGAAGAGACCCCTAAAGACCAAAAAATCACATAAATTTTTAGATTAGTAGAGACTTACACAGGCAAACAGAGAGATAAAGAATAACTTTTCATCCCAAAAAATGAGCACAGTACCGCATTTCATCAGAAGCCTTGAGCTCAAAGTCATCAGGCACTTCCTGTACACAAACAGGACAGTGCATTTGCCCGGGCACCAGACACTCTTTGATACAGGTCAGGCAGAAGATGTGGTCACAGGGAAGACTCAAAGGGTCCTGTGGATCTCCTGTGCACACTGGACAAAGCTGATTACCAAACCTGCAGACAAATCACCAATATTCAATAGTAGCCTCTTACTAAACTCTCAGAAAGTATAACTAATAACAAGCCATACCTTAAAATGCTCTGAGATGCTTCATCTTTGCAAGCTTTAAGTACAGTGATCACTGCCTCAAATGGCTGCTTCTTTTTAAGGTCTGAGTCCTTCTCTAGGACCTTAAGCAAAGAGGTTAACAGTATTCATAAGCAGAAATGAAATAGTTTGAGAAGCTATTTTCAAGTAAGGACTGAAAGCTGACTCACCTGTGCTAGGCGTCGAGTGTGGGCAAGAACCAGTTGCCTGAGGTTTAAATGCACATCCTCGACACCCAGCAGCATGTGCTCCACAAACAAGGCCAGAGCGTATATGCGACGCCAGCCATGTCTAAATTAAAGGAAATGAATTTAGGCCCCATCCACACTGAGAAGCGTTTAGCTGTATATGCAAAAAATTTGCATCGTATAGTATAGTTTCATCCAGATGAATCCGCCGTTTTGGGAGAGTGAAATAAGCAAGCCCAGTCCAGATGAGCAAAAGTAACATTTCCATAAAAAGTAACTAAGGAATGCAATTAGTTACTTTTTTTATTGAGTAACACAATATTGTAATGCACTACTTTTAAAAGTAACTTTCCCTAACATTGAATGAAATTAAATAATTATATCAATGCAATACAGTCTAAAGCAGTGATTCTCTCCTGGGAAAATGGTGCTTTTAGTGTATTTATAGACTGTGATTAGGACAGTCAATTAACCTATTAAAATGAAAATTGTTGTAGATAATGGGGGGATCTGGAATCCAAAAATTGATAACCACTTATCTACAGTATCTACAGAGGTATAGAGCCAGCAATTCCAACACAATCAGAAGAATGGTTTCTTTTCCAGAGCTGAGGTTCTATCATGTAGGAATGTAACACAACATACAAAAATAACACATACACATACAAATAACATTTTCCATAGGATCATGTATTTTAGAGCTCATAACTCACTGGATGTGGGTGACTATGCTCTTCTCTCCATAGTGGCGTAGGCTCTCCTCGCAGCAGACCAGCTCAATAGGCACCTGTAGCTTTTTTACACGCCTTAGCCAAGCCAGACTTTGAACATCTTGATCTAAAGCCTGGGGCTCCAGCGATTCAATACAGGCCACTGCAGCATACACATCTAACATCTGTGAAACAGAAAGGGAAGTCAGAGGGAAGTAACCAAAGTAAAACATTCACAACCAATCCTTGTAGTTAGGGCCCTATGAAACCTGTTTTATTTTTTCCCAAATTCCGTTTTATTGTTTTCCAAATTTCATTTTTTCCATTTTAATTTTTCTCAACTCCTTTTTAATGGTAAATTAAATTGTATTAATCAAAGATGTCTAATTAATTAAAATCATGAAACTTATACAATTTCACAAATTAACACATTTATACAATTTAATCAATGTTTTAACAAAAATGACATGTTTAGGGCCCTATGAAAAGTTTTATTTTTTCTCACCATGTTTTATTGTTATCAAATTCTGTGTTTCAGCATGTCTAATTATTTGAATGCATACTTAATTCAAATTTATTCATAAAATAGCCTTATGAAAGGTTTTTACCCTCAGAAATTCTGTGTTGTGTATTTAAAATGTTCTGGTTATCAAATGAAGGCATAAAACATTCATTTAATTTTTCTTTTAATTATTGAAAATTAAGCAAACTTTTTTTTGGCAAACAAAGGGGAATTTACTATTAAAAATAAAAAATGGAAGAAATGTTGTGTGATTATACCCTAAAAAATAATGTTCGTTTCATTTTAGTAGTAGTAGTACCAGTAGTAATATATTTCTGGCACAATGTCTTCTAGTTAAACCGGACTTTTATTTTGACGGGTTGCCGTGTCTACCTTTACATTTCTGTGCGTATATGATACGACACTAGTTTTACTAAAATGTAACGGTCAAATGCTGAAATCACCACAAGCGTCACACACACTTCAGTGTGTGTAGTAAACAAAACCACTCGTCTGCTCTATTCATTAAAATAGAGACACGCAAAACATGCAGGATTCACATTTAACTGGTATTTTTGCAGTGTAATATTTACAGATACTAGTCCATATTGCGGTTGATTCAAGTGTAATGACCTACTTTTGATTAATCAATTCAAACGTTGACAAATTCCGTGACATTCCACAATTCTGTCTGCGCTTTCTGCATCGCGGAAATCATAGGGCCCCATGTAATGCATATTATGCAAGAAAAAAGTTGCAAGCACTTACCAGTTCTGTTCCCTCTCTGTCACATCTGTTATCTAGAAGCATCTGAGCAATCTGAGGCTCTATACTGATCATCCTGTAGAGGTTCTGTATTCGGTTTTTGAAGTGATGGTAGGCAGCATGAACCCACGGCAGAGAAATGACTTCACTCTTGTAGATTTCCTGACTACTTCTTAGCTCATTTACACCACAAGCAAGGGCTCCAAATAAGAGCTAAACGGTAAAAACAGAGATACAAACATATCAACAAATGAACAAGTATATGTGCTTGGACGTGCAGATGACATATAGAAATGTATCTCTGAAAGAGACTGACTCTTACCTCAAGATTCACCTCTGATGTTATCTTCATGGTCATGGAGATGAAATCCCGGAGATACCTGTGAAAAAACTGCATCTGCATCTCTTGGGTTGCTTCAGAGATGTACCTGCCCAAGGGGATCTTCCAAAAGAACTCTTCAAATTTCTCTAGAGAGTGTCCTGTTGAAGAAATGCATGGATGTTTTTTGTTAATGTTTTTCACAGAACTGTAAAAAAAAAAAAAAAAAAAGGCAACGTAATAACTGTAACAAGTCACAAGAGAACAAACCACACTGATTTAAGTGAGACAAACAGCAACAAACAGCAAGGATAACAGATAAGTAAATATACCTTCTCGCTGCAAAGCATGAACCCAGAGTTCCTCTAGATAATCTTTAATTCGCCAGCTGAAAGGCATGGTGCAACCCACATTGCTGTCAACTGCAATGTAGTTCTGAACCAAGATCGTCTTCTCTGAGCTGTTAAAGACCAAACGTTTCTTTTTTTAGTTACAACAACATTGCTTTAAAGTCAAGAAATTTACAATGCACATAAACCCACTGTCAGTGTTTGCTCTCATTTTGTATACTGCTTTCTCATGTTTTCTGCTTCCCTATGATCAGACAATTTACCTTGAGTTGCTGTTAATGTTATCATTTAGGTATCTAGCTATAAAGAGGCTGACTTTAATAACCTACAAATTCTGAAAAAAAAAAACGCTCAGAAATGACAACAGTAGACCTGAAAGAACAAGCTATCTAGTTCTGCTGAGAATGTAATCCAGATTTGCCTTGCATTGTGAACTGCTGTCCGACACATTGTGGAATAAAACAAAATCAAGCTTGTGTAGCAAGAAGCATTAGTGTAATTTGGGCCCAAAGGCTTACACTACTCATCTTGAAACCAAATAATTACACACTTGTTGTCCAGTCTTGTGTAAGGAACATTCAGTAACTCGACATCTTCAAAAATCTCCAGCCACAATTTCTTCAAGGATTCATCAGCGCTTCTGTCCAGCAAGAAGTCTAGATTACGGTCACGGTCAATAATCGAAACAAGTTGTGCCAAAAATGGAGTTACAACTGCTTGAACTCGTCTCCACAGGGCATGTCTACAGAAATACGGAAATGAACAAATACTGAAGTAGAGTTGTTTAAAGTATAGGGTATAGATTCTCAAAGAGATACAGTTCAAGACCTTCATGCACTTTACACTTTTCTCTCATACACTTACCTAAAAGTCCCACCTTCTTGCAATGCATCAGTATTGAGTGCTTCCTTGAAGACCCAGATCTTGGCAGAGATTGTGTTTTCATCGTGTGCCATCAATAGAGAATGAAGTCGCTTCTTTAAAACTTTGATCAATTCAGCTGGTAACGTAAATATGTACATTTCATTGACCACATATAAGCTGGCTAATTAAGGCTATTTAAAAACATTGGCATAACAAGTGATGAGTCTCACCATGTAGAGTTTCATTGTCGCCCAAGAGCGTTAGCAGAATCTCTACTCTCTTGGTGCTGCGGGTGCCTGCCTCTGCCTGATCTCTTAGCATGCCAACGGCACTCTGAACACAGCTACGAACCAGCAAGATGGTGTCTAAAACATTCTCCCAGCCCTAAAGAGCATAAGAAACAGGACTATATTCTGAGGCTTACTAAACTCAATAGAGTGACCACAGTATCAAACATATACTGAAAATATATTGCTGTTGTTGAGGTTGTGACCCACAGTATTGTCTTCTAGTTCCATCTTCTCTTCTTCTGTATGAATGTCTTCAACCTCCATAGCTGCAAACAATAAAAATTTATTTGAGAACACTGATGACTCCTTTAAAGACAGCTCTCAATATTTAAAAAATAGCCAAATCACCTTCAGGCTCATCTGTTTTCTCTGCTCTATCTTCAAACAGCTGGCTGATGGTCAAGCACTGTAAGGCTTTTATATCAGAGATCATGTCTTTTGATGTTCTCAGGTCATCAATGTGGATTGACGTCCAAGGGCCTTAAGAGATGAAGCTTTATTGAGATTTTGTCTAAAACAAGCAACGCTGGTCAGTGACGCAGATAATCAGTTGTCTTACCACCATGAAATCCACCATAGGAAGTTCCACCGTCCATTCTGGGTAGCTTAGTGATGAAGAACACAAATATCTTTCCTTTGGATTCTTTCTGGAATTTGTTGATTTCATTAAATGAAGAATATCTGAAAATAAATAAAGAATACAGATGTTATTGGATTAAACAAGTAAACAAATTAACTAGTAAATTGGGTGACTAAACACATTAAACACATTTACTCACTTTGCAGATGTAATGAAATGTAAACTTTGGGAGCTTTCATCAAAATTGGTTTGAATGATAAGTATCTTGTCTCCAGTGGTGTTTTCCAAATAATTCCTGTACACAGAAAATTTAATTCAGTTAATAATAGATATGCTTTTGTTGTTGTAATATGATGTGATGTTTTGAGCACAATACTTGATTTTTGTGAGGAATGAGTTTTCTGTGTCAAACTGCTGTAGTGAGAGGAGCTCGATGTTTTGAACTATGTTCTGTAGCTGTTCGGTGTCTGCTGCGGTCAGAAGCCTTGAGAATGTAGTTACCTACAGGATAAAAAAAAAGATACACAAGTTTGTGCACTTAATTTGCACCGATACAAATGTTAAATACTTAAAATATGTAAAATACAATATGTTTACCTCTGTGAAAAAGGCATGGCTAGGCCCTGCTTGCTGTATTTGAGAAAGGATGACATCAGCAAGTGAGCTATGCTTCTGGTCTTCGAAGTACACCTTTGACAAGTGCTCAGTTTCTACTTTAGAGAAGGAAGTGCTGTCTAGCCTAACCACTGCATCTGGTGTAGCACAGTTCAAAAGGATCAGTTTAGCCTCATGTAAGATCCACTCCAAAGAATCTGAAACTTGCCCTTTGAGCTGTTCTGTAACTTGCAGGACAACAGAGGCACAGGTGTCTGAGTGGTAGCCAATGAAGACATCAGCTGGATGGTAGCAGCATGCTTGAGGAGCAATTGAGTAATTGCTTTTAGCTGCAGTGAAGCAGTCAACCCACTCCTTAAGCTTCTCAGCAAGGTGCTTTTGCTCACTTTGTAGTATGGTGTTGATGTCAAGATAATGTTTCTCCAACCTGTTGATCAGTGGAATGGGAAACTGCTTGAATACAACATCCTTGTCCTCGATGACAATGAGCTTGAAATCTCTGTGCACTCTGCATTTGACTCTGTGCGTTCCAAGTCCCAAATCCACATATTTCTGATCTCCAAGCCAAACATAATATTGGTTGAGAGCATCATATAAACTTTCGTACAAGTTCTGCAAGTTCAGAAGCACAATAGTTTGACCAGTTTCCATACAAATCTTGACACGGTTAATGTTGCGGCATATCTGAGTGTACTCCTGATCTTTTGGAAAGCTTGAACCAAAGATAATCTCTGGTTGGCACTGATCTGAAAAAAATGTTTCCTGAAGAATACGAAGGGCTGCATAGTTTTGGGTCAAAACCAGCAGGTATCTGCATTCCTCATCCTGACCAATGGCTGTGATGTTCTCTCTTACAAGCTCAATGGTTTTGATATCCTCAAGGTTTGGTTTGACATTTAGACTGCTGGTGAAAACTGAGACAGCATCCACAGTATCCTTGCCACTGAAGTTCCTCAGCACAGCTTTCACGATCTGTTCTGTACTAGGCTTCTGGTCTGAAGCTTTGGCAACAGCAAATATCATCTTTATCAAGCTGTAGTAGTCACGCAAACCAAAGAAACCTCTGCCTTGTTCATTACAGATGTTCATGTAAGCATGGGCCAATGGCTGAAAGTAATCTCTCACCCTATCGAGGATCATGGGATCAGAGGAACATATCCCTTCAGCAGTCTCAATCAATTCCCTTTCATCAGGATCACCACGGGAAACAAATATCCCTCTATTCATCTTGGCTGGATCCAAAGCCCAGTTTGAGATACCGATGAATCCAACCTTCTTGTGTGGTACTGGCTGGTCATCAATGCATCCCTCTTCCAACAAAGGATGTAAAGTTTTCAGTGGCATTTTCTGGGAATCTTCAGCCAAGCCTATCTCATCGAGCACTACCACTGAGACGTACTCTAAAAGATTCTTGCCTTCCTGAAAACGGGCAGACTGCTTGAATGTATTGATGATCCCATCTGGTGTAG
This sequence comes from Cirrhinus mrigala, assembly GCA_036247105.1. Classification (NCBI taxonomy): domain Eukaryota; kingdom Metazoa; phylum Chordata; class Actinopteri; order Cypriniformes; family Cyprinidae; genus Cirrhinus; species Cirrhinus mrigala. The sequence continues at coordinate 300,965 of JAMKFB010000908.1, forward strand.
AGTGAGGACTGCACTGGAAGGAAACCAGGTGAACTTGCTTTAGCTTTTTAAACAAATCTGAATGAGCTGCTTGGCCTTGCATGCCATCTGAAACTAGAGTTTTTGACAAAGACTTAGAGCTTCCAGGTTTCCCAACCAAAAAGAGAGGTATTCTCAGCTCAATGCAAATAACCATCATGAAGACATTTTCCTTCAAGGCATTGTTTCGGGCAATAGTTTCACCCAATGGAACACCATTCAGAAAAAGATCCTGAATAACTGAGATCTCCTGCATTATCTTCATTGGGGTGTAGGTCTCTGGAAGGTACCTGCAAATGTTTTCTCTGTATTCCTGTTTATCCTCCAGGCAGGCATGGTAACATACACCAACAGCCATAATTAATGACCAAAGAATTGGGTTTCTTTCATCAGTATCCCTCTGATGTTGATCGTTTCTGTCTGCCATCTGAACACTCTCAAACTGGTCAAGTTCTGAGAGTAACATTTGGTGGTTTTTGTAGAACCAGTCAAAAACTTGCATGCAACGCTCTACGTCCCTCAGACTCACAAAACTACATTCATCCTGTCTTGTTCGCATATACATCTGTGAGGCTGACAGAACATCTGTGATGGTTGTATTGCAATTTGAATCAATGGAATGGGTTTGAAATACCCTTTCAACTATTTGCTTGATGTACATTTTCTCAGTATAGTCATTGAGTTGTCCAAAGTCCCACACTAGTGGAATCATGCTAGGTGGTAAAGCATGCACTCTGTACACGAGCTGGCGAAGTGGAATGGATCCAAGTTTTTCATCTGTTTCCTCAGCACGAACTCTGTATCCTAAACCAGCTGACTCCAATCTCTTGATCATTATGTCTGTGTGTTTTCTGTATGGGTTGCAAGCGGCAATGATTCGTAAGCCAGTGTCATCTGTCAAATTCTTTCCCATTGCAGTGTTGTCACAGAGGACTTCCTTAATGCTGCTAATGGCCTCAGTTGTGTTTGCTTCATCAAAAAACAACACAGAGTCTAATCCATAGTTCTGCTTGTTTCTTAACGCCATGTCCTCTGATTCTCTCACTTTGGTGTAAATCAGATCTGAACTTGTCCCCCCATGAACCTTGACTAATTTTATATTCTCAGTGGCAATTCCACCTCTGTGCATCTTATTTGGAATTTGGAATTCCATCAGGAATTTGATTAGTCTGGTCTTCCCACATCCTGTCTCACCCATGATTATTACCGGAATCCCGCAGCGGAAGCGCATGTGAATTGCCAGCATTTTCAACATGTTGTCTGTAGTAAGCTCATATGTTTCATCTGGGTCAGTAGGAGACTGTATTCCCAACACTGTAGAAAGTCTCTCAATTTTCTCACGTCGTGGAAGTTGGTCAAAATCAATATTAAAAGGAACACTCTGTAGTTTGAGGCCCTCATAGAGCTCCTTGGTCATGATGTTCGGCTTGATCACTCTTTTTGTTAATGGATCAACAGCATCAATGCTTTTGTGTGCATTTGGCTGAAGATGAAAGCCAATGAATGTCATGGAATTACGATCATCATTAAAGAAAATATATGGATGCGGTTCTGACTCCCATCGTTTTCTTATCCTAAAAGAAGCCAGATCCTGGTCATTCGTAGAAGAAAGGTCATTCTGCGGTCTTCCTGGTCTCTGGTCAGAGATGCTAAGTGAAGGAGTGGCAAAATCCTTTGCCATGAGAATCATGAAATCAACAACAAATTTTTTAAATCCCAACAAAATGTCACCTATAATGGAAACATCACAGAAAACTGAGTTCTCACAATCCTTAAGTTGCAAGTTTAGGAACCAAGCAAAATTCCGCAACTCTGCCCAAGAGGGGTCTACGATGCCGCAGTACACAAACAACATCTGAAGGCATTCAACATGAGTGCCCTCAACTCCTTGGTACCTGAAGGCATCCAAATTAATGCCATTGTAAAAACGCTGCAGGTACTGGTACGGTCGCTGGTAGGCCTCACTTTGGAACTCTTGGTCATCCATGAGGGGATCATCACCCTCTACTAAGGACGGATCTTCACGGATTCTCATTTCTAGCTCAAGGACCTCTTTAGGTGGACGGCAGTAAACACTTGGAAACACATCCACGAAAGCACCCTACCATGAAAAGGCAAATAAATTCATAAGGAATATGTCTGGAAAAAAATCCTACATGATTTATTTAAGTATTTTATATTTACTTACAGTTTTTCTGCCACTTTGTGATGTGCTGCAATCTGGTCTTAATATCTCAATTACATACAAGTGCTCATTATTGCTTTTCCACATATTTCCTTCTGAGTCTATGAGGTAACCAAGAATCAATAGCCTAAACAGAAATTCATGAAGTCCTGTCTTCACCTGTAAGTATAGAAACAATAATAAAAAAAAACAGCAACAAAATGTATTTCTGTTTGTTCATCAAAAGTAAATACAGCTAGCTACCATGGTGGTGATGTCAAAATGATAAACTGACAGTTCCTGTTTCTTGAAGTTGTTGAGCAAGGACTTGAGGATGATATTTTCATCAACTCTTGGCTCAGTTAACCTGATGCACTTTAGCTGCGTAGGTTTATCGGTGATCTTTTTTAATTTCTCATGCATTCGTCTAATGTAAAGTGATTTCCCTAGAACGCACAACAGAACATAACTTATTTAAAAAAAAATATTTCAATTCATACACACAGAAAGCAAAGTTTTCATGCATTTATTTATTTTTATTTTATTTGGTCAACTAATAAGAATTCTGAATCTGAAAACTTACTTAAATCCATTATATTGAATTTATACTCACCTACTCCTGACCTTTCAGAACATACAACTCCCACAAACTGTCTCTCTTTGAACACAGCAGCAGCACTCGATATGTCAGCTGGGACTGTAAAATGCCCAACAAGGTATTGCTGAATACTGATTATTGGTTCTTGGGGAACCAAGTGCAATCTAAACTGACTAAAAGCAGAGGGAAGGTATGCATGTTCCTTGTTAGAGCTGCAGACCATCACCAGTCTGTAATCATTTCTGCTTTGTGCATTTTGCTGATGAAAAAACTGCTCGACTTTGTAGCTCACTTCATAGGTAAGCTGGTCCACATAGAGCATTGTGTATATTTTCTTTCCCTTGTAGCCATCAGAGAGACAACGCCTGAGGAAAAGCTCTACTTCTTCATATGGAGTAGAAGCACTACAGAGGATTACTTCATCATAGGTTGGAAGAGGCTCTTGTTTGCTTCTCATGTAAATTGAAATGCATGTTGTCAGAATTTCTTCAGAAGGGCAGATGATCAGATTTGGTTTTCCAGTAGTCATTCCATTTGGCAGTTCTCTCTGAACATTACTTGTTTTCTCATCCTGTTTGGAATCACTCTCATATTCACTGGGGATGTTGGCTAAACTTTCAAGAAGATATCCGAGGCTTCTGACATCAAGGCAGTCTGGCAGGAAGTTGCTCATGTTTTGCATGTAACCATTCCAAATCACACACAGCTTTTCTGACCCATTAGCGTGACTTGTCAAGTTGTCAACCAATGCACATGGCTCGTCAGTATTTAAATCATGTTCAATCATGCTGGGAACTTCTGCAAATGTTTGAAATTCTAAGTCATCATTTTGCTTAAGGTCCTTCTTAATTACTTCATACTGAAGCCTGTGCAAAGCTTGTGTCACATCCGAAAAAGAGCAATTAGGTTTGATAAAGGAGAGCATCATAAGAACTTGATCTTTCATATCAGTCACATTTTTCTGAGTGAGCTGACTGCACAGGTAGAACACCTGTTCTGAAGTAAAATAGTTCAAGTAATAATGCTGAGATCTCTGCTTGTCCATGAAATCCTTCCAGAAGCATAAACAGCTCTCCATTCTCCGGCAGACTTCCGGCAACTGCTCAGTGACATCACCTTCAATCAAGACACTAACAACTTTTTTCTCACAGTCTTCCGGCAACTGTTCTGTGACATCACCTTCCATCATAATCGCACTTCCTAAATCGAGCTGCATAGTGATGCATGCTTCTACACTATTACAGTTGACCTTTGCCTTCCAGTGTCTGAACAATGGATTTCCAGCGACAAACAAATCGATAAATGCACAGGCCAACCTCTGTACTCCAGCAAAGACCTGGGAACAGGAAAGCAGTTCAGGGATAATTAGAACAACCATGGTGATTGACAGCAGAATAAAAAAGCTAAAAGCTGTAAAGTCACCTCTACAAATCGATTGACTTCACGCTGGCCCTGATCTCCTTTGCCAGACATTAGCATCAATTTATTCTGAAGGTCCCTGAGGTCTTCAAAAGTATAAATGCGTGTCTCACAGCTCTCATCTTGCTCTTCCACAATATGTAACTTCAGAATTTCTTCCAAGCATAACTGAAAAGGCAATATTCAAGGGTCGATATTTCCAAAGTATTATCGGCATCAAATATACAATTTTAACAGAAGATAAAGAACTAAAAATATTATTCATAAATAGTATATAAATAGTATTATTGTTTTATGTATAAGCATTATTTATGTAATTGAATCACATGCTATATTATCGTAAAATAAAGGTGGTTTACTCTGTATCAGAACATTAAAAGTGGTAGCTAAAATATTTGTATGATTCTGCCACAATTAAAAATGTAATAATTTTACATTTAATAATTCTGCTAACAGCATATATTTCAACATGTCATTCAGTCTATTATTCAAAATTAATGAACTGTATGTAGCTGAAGTAGGCTATGCGAGGTTAACTGTTAAAACTAAAATGATTAATGATTAGTTTTAGTTAAAGTTTTAGTTAAATTGTGACTACCTTCTTCATGTTTTATAGTTAAAGGGATAGTTCATCCAAAAATGAAATTTGCCAATGATTTACTCACTCTCAATCCATCCTAGGTGTATATGACTTTCTTCTGACGAATGCAATCGGAGTTATACTAAAAAATGTCCTAACTATTCCAAGCGTTAATGGCATGGGGGTGTTTTTGTTCAACGGTCCAAAAGAAATCCAATAAAGCGCATCCATCCAAAGGAAGATCAACAATTTATTCATTAACGGACATAATATTTTTTTAGCATGCCATATGCAGGCCTCTTCAATAATAGTTTTTTCTTGTAGCGGGTCTAAGAGATTTAATTAGTTGTCCAGCTGGATTATTAGATGGTTGTGAGCAGACGTGTGTACTAACACGGTTCATTTACATACACATTTTTGGAAAACTTGTTCTTTGAGTAGATTTAAAGGTGGTTACTTTTATTTGTACTCAAGTACATTTTTAATGAAAAACTGTACTTTTACTTTGTTACACTGGGTGATGATGTTCCTCTCATTAATATTAATAATATTATACATGTTAAGAAATGCGCACTGTCTCTTTTTTTCAAGGGCATGAGCGATGCCCCATTCGTGAATTAATCTCTCAGTTGGATTTGATTCAGTTTAAAGACTTGATCAGACAAGTTGGCAAACTAGTCTGAATTGATTTGTGAATAATTTTAAATCATTTGTTCAGTCTGAAGCAGTTTCTCACTCGTAACAGAAATTTTAAAAACATGGAGAATATTAAGAGCTTTGGATGAAGTGACCACAAGCCTACAGTCAGTTGAAACCAAATCCAGAAATGCATCCTATTGTTAGCCATTGTTGAAGATCTTTATTACTGTAGTTTAACACATGTGTGTTGTCTACTCAATTTTCTGCCCACAGGGGGCCACATGGGCCCCAAAGGGGCATGTTTGCTGGGTTCAGTCGAGTAAAATAACTTCTGTGATTTGATGTGGCTTCTTATCACAAAAAATATACAACAGTTCTTTTCTGGTCCTTGAATCTCATTGGCTGAGAGGAGTGTGAAATTCTAGTGATAACAGAACTCCAGCTGGAAAGTAGTTTAAGAGCTTCAGTGCTCATAAAAGAGCAGCCTTACCTTGGCCAGATTTTCTGGAATTTGCAGCTGGCTCTGATGTCTCTATAGTGGTTAAACAATTCATTTTGGGTAAATCAAAATTCATTTGATCTATTATTTGTTCCAGAGCAAATAGTTTTGGCTGTGGGCAAAATCTCATCATGTTTATTTAACTTCAGTGTTGTATATCAGAGTGCTGCCTGACATACAACATTGAAGGGGAGTGCTTCTCAATATCTCTCCTTGTTTCCTCGCTCCTCCGTCCTCCATCCTATGTATATATATATATATATATATATATGTATATATATATCCTATGTATATATATATATATATATATGGCCATCTTGAATGCCCCAAGGCATCCAAGATGTAGGTGACTTTGTTTCTTCAGTAGAACACAAACAAAGATTTTTAACTCAAACCGTTGCAGTCTGTTAGTCATATATAATTGCAGTCAATGACTACCAAATCTTTGAGAGTAAAAAAAAAAAAATACACAAACAAAACCAAATAAAACCCTGCGACTCATGACGATACACTGATGTCCTAAGACAGACTTGTGCGAGAAACTGAACAGTATTTATATATTTTTTTACCTCTGATTCACCACTATGTCCTACTGTCCTGAGAGCATGCACAGCATCTCACGCGTGACGTGTACATTATCTGGCGTAGTATATGCAAGCGCTGCAAGCCATCTGCACTTATACGTCACTCATTGTTTACAGAGATGGAAGTCAACCACTAAAAAACATGCTTTTACTACATCAAAACTTTATTTTATTAATTAATTTTCGTAAGGGCACCTTTACAAATAAAAAGGACACGTACAGTGATCTTGTTCACATACTTCTGAGCGATGTGAAAAAACCATAGGCACTGCTGATGATATCAGTCGTACGTGATCCCCTCCTGGGTCTCTAAAATCACCAGGGGAAAAATGATCGCTGCAGACCCTCCACAGTTTTAGTAAGTTTATGGGTGTGTTGATATCCACCCGAAGAGCAAGCAACTATAACTTCAAGTGATCAGGCTCAGAAGTTGGGAATCGGTGAAAATTCAACAATCCTGCATGAGTTTGTGCAAGAAAACGTAATCTTTTAGCTTTAAATTGGTTTGAACAATCAGGATAAGCGCAAGTAAATACCATTTTGAATAATCGTCATGCCCACAATCTGTGTGCTCTGTGTAAACAATGAGTGACGTATAAGTGCAGATCGCTTCCGGCGCCTGCATATACTATGTCACCATGTCACACGCCAGATGCTGTGCATGCGCTCAGGACAGTAGGACATAGCGCTGAATCAGAGGTAAAAAATTACATAAATACTATTCAGTTTCTTGCACAAAGCGATCGTTTTGTGTCTTAGGACATCAGTGTATCGTCACGAGTCACAGGGTTTAATTTGGTTTTGTTTTTACTCTCAAAGATTTGGTAGCCATTGACTGCAACGGTTTCATCTTGGATCTTGGATGCCCTGGGGGTAAAGCAGATAAACATGAGCTATCTCTTTAAAGCTTCAAAAGTTATTTATTTCCTCTTTATTAAATGAATTTAATTTAGAATTCAGTGTTTTATAACTTTATTAGATTTCTTTATATTTCCTAATCGATGAAATGCACACGTAAATGGGTTTATGTTAAAAGACTGTTTTATGTTCACTTGAATTAGATGAATTGAATTGAAATAAGTCTAATAAATGTTATAAATGATAGCTCTCATTTATTCTGTAAAGTTGAATGGTATACTGTCTTTATGTTGTTTTTACATTAATTTGTAAATTGAATGAGAAATTATTGCACTATAAAAGTATATTTAAAAACGTTAATGTTAGGTAGGATTTATTGATTTCAGAAACAAATTTTGCCTTCAGAGACAAAATTTTGCCTAAATTATGACAAAAGTTTCATTTCAAAATTTCATCATTGCATTTCATCAGCAGAAGTAATGTAGTTATGACAAACCTTTTGATTTTGTGCACTGATTATGTAGACGCCGTTCATGTTGATAGCTGATGTCAAAGACATAGATGAGGTTTCTACTGACCCATGACTGTCCTTGACTGCTTTCAACCATTCTAAGTGTCTTGCAGAGTCACGCTGAAATCAGAGAAAATGTTGATGAACGAGAATGTGAGAAATCCTGCTTTCTTTTACTGGGTTTTAAAAGCTAACAGATTCGCTCACCAGTTTCTTTGGGAGGTTGTGGTCATTGTCAAGTGCCTTCCATAGTTTCTTCAGCATCTCTTTGAAAAGTTTGAAGTCAGCCTCTGGATTCAAATCATAGAGCACTGAGGAGTAGCCAAGAACTGCATCATGAAAACAGGCCACACGATCCACTTCCATATCGTTCTCTCCAGCAGAGATTGAAGCCAAATCAACAAAGACTTTCGCCCCGTTAATGTCTGAAGTGATAAAGAGGAATGGCATAATCCTAAAAAATTCTGAAATCAAATTAAGTATGAATACCAATTCAAACACACATTTATTTACCTCTAAGATCCTCTTTTACCCATGCAACAAAATTCTTTCTGAGGCTGAGCTCCTGAAGGCACAATCTACGGGGTTCTGTGATATCCACAAGCACCATTTTTGCCTCCACCAACTCATCATCAATGCTGTCAAGATGCTTGTTTTTAAAATCCTTCTGTCTCTGAAAGAAAGACAGCTTTGTGGGTTAATTTATCTATGATAAAAATGTACTTACGATGGCAAAATATGATGACTTACAGTGTCAAGCAACTTGTCCAAGACTTGAAAGTCTCCTTTTAGGTCTAGTGTTTCTTTGACCATCTTGACCACCTCGGCTGACTGTACCGCCAGATGAAGCTCATGGTACTGCTCAATCTGATGGACTCTTGTCTGGACCCAACGTCGGTCATCACTGAAATCCAGTTTGCACATGATTGCAAATTCTGCTGCCAGTTCTTTATATTTCTTCTTGTAGGCTCTAAATTTGACATCAATAGTTTTAAAAGTGATGCTGCCCTCTTTAAGTGCTGTGTATATGTTTTTGTAGGCACTGTAGCACGGTGTAAATATGTCACTGTGAAGCACTTTGGGTGTGACAACATTATCTTTTGCAAACTTTGTTCCCTCATTTTTCCAACACTCTCTGAAGACGTAGCTGTCTTTGAAGGGGTAAAGGACCTCTGCCATAGATCGAACATCATCTTTAAGCTCAAAGTAGTTGACTACTCTTACTGCAGAGGGAATTTGATTTAATAAATGAACATCCACAAACTTGTCCAAGTCCGTCTCATCAATTTCATTATGGCATTTATCTTCCAGCCCTTCAAAATCAACTGTAAATAAAATAGAAGTGTAGTATTAAAATCTAATATTAAAATCTCTCTATAAAACAAATTTTTATTGTCAGGTGTTTAAAAGAAAGCTTGTACCCTTCAGATGTTCCTGTAGATTGCTGCATATTGTGATGAGAGCATCCACCAGTGATTTCTCATGATAAATAGCCTTCACCTCCTCTTGTCTACAGTCAAGAAGCCTCTTCATGGCATTGGTGTCCCTGTATTGTTCATTGTCACAAAAACAATCTGGGAAAAAAAAAAAAAAAAACAGTAAGGTCATGACTCCTCAAATTACACTGTGTAAAAGGGAGGTTTTATGTATGTCATGTTTTACCTAAATGAAGCAGGTCAAGAAAAGCAAGCTTGTTTTGCAGGATGTGGTTGAGTAGCTTTATTTTTATTTTCCCTGATACAAGTTGATTTGAAATTTTTGTAAATGATGATATTGCCATGGTAAATTTCTCTTGAGCTTTTTCAGAAAGCTGACTGATCAGTTTTCCATCCGCACCTACAAAAAAATAAATTACATATATTACATATTATATATATATAGTACATAGTATGCAGAGGGGATCCGTGTAATACCATTAAGCTGAAAGATATTCTTAGCTGCTGACCAGCTCAGAACATGTTTGAAAACATCAGCTTCATCCTCCAGATAGGTTCCTTTTCTGTCTCTTGGCCACGACTCCAGGATGATTTTAGACACAAGTGTGTCAATTTTCCAGTTTAGCTGGAAATGATTCAATCTCTCAAAAAGTGTGCCCTCAGATTTATCCTGTTAAAAGAAAGGTCTGTATTAATGTTTTTCATCTTATTAAATAGAACTTGGTAAAGTAATGTGAAATCCATAAAGATCATTAATGTATTGTTCAAACACTGCAACTCTCAATGAACAACACATACATTCCCTTCTCTATGCATTAATAACTTTGTAAATGGATAGTTCCGTAAAAAAAAGGTCATTATGTACTAACTCTCAAAAAGTTTTGGTCATCACCATGAATAATAAGGCATGGCTGACAGGTGTTGTTAGGCACAACATGAAGTGGAGACTGCAACAGAATGCTGTAATAGGCCTATGTACTGTAACAGTTTTCCTGTTACTGTGGGACCAGTAGCCTTCTCATTGCAACATGATTCATTATTCACCTGGGCATTAGAGAGCACTCTGAGCACCAGAAATGCATAGATTCATGTATTTAAAGAGCAAAAGAAGGAGTAACGGCAGGAATGCATGTAAAACCAAGGAACAAATGATCACAGAGAGAATAACATATCAGAGTGTATTTCATAGGAGTAAGAATAAAATAGATACTGTTTTGTGCTTAAAGTCAGATATAAGGAGAGCACAGACCAACAAGGAAGCAGTAATAGCAGTCTCTGATGTAAAAAAGTTACATGATATGCTCTGAAAAAAAAGGATTATTGATAATCCTTAAAAAAAGGAAAGGATTGCTATTACTAGGAAAGGAAGGAAAAGGAAAGGATGTGAAATGTGGCCAAATATGGTGACCCATGCTCGTTATTTGTGCTCTGCATTTAACCCCTCCAAGTGCACACACCTGGAGCAGTGAGCAGCCAAAGTCACAGCGCCCGGGGAGCAGTGCCTTGCTCAGGGGTTTCACCTCAGTCGTGGTATTGAGGGTGGAGAGAACACTGGTTATTCACTCCCTCCACCTACAATCCCTGCCAGACCTGAGACTCGAACCCACAACCCTCAGGTTTCCAGTCCGACTCTCTAACCATTAGGCCACAACTGATTCATCACTTCCTGTTTGTTGCTGCTGCATTTTGAGTTGGAGCTCAGTCAAGTAAATTCTCATCTATTTTTTCACCCTAAAATCAATTTTATACATCATTTTTGTTTCTATAATGTGTGAACACTTCCCCCATTGTATTCTACAACAAAAACAATCGGAGCACCTTTTCACTAGTTTTATTTCTCGAGTTCACTACTAGCTTCCTTGGTGCAGCTCGAACTTGAGGCCGTGGAGAAGCAGATCCTCAAGCTGGAAACATCCCGGGCTGATGCTTACAAGTCCGAGGTAAGCAAACAGCCCAAGACTAACACTCCCACCACCTCTACTCCATGTGTTTCTCTGCACAGACCCCATGCACCCAGGGCGGGATCTTCCCAGCTCACCTTTAGAGAGAGACTGGAAAATTGTGTCAGGCTTTCTGGGATGGTCCGCAAATGGTTCAGGTCATACTTAGAAGGGAGAGGTTATTAAGTCCAAGTGGACATCCATGACATGCGGAGTCCCACACAGCAAAAAGCCCAGTGCTAAATTAACTCTCCTAGGAGTTTATTTGAGTCCATACTCAAGAGTGTTAAAAGTAACACTGAAGAGTGTCAAATTAAGATTGAAGCAGAGTTAAAGTTAAAGGGGTCATCAGATGCCCATTTTCCACAAGTTGATATGATTCTTTAGGGTCTTAATGAAAAGTCTCTAATATACTTTGATTAAAAATTCTCAATGGTTTTGTAAAACAACACCCTTTTTACCTTGTCAAAATGAGCCCTGCAAAAATCAGCTCATTCTAAGGGGTTGTTCCTTTAAATGCAAATGAGCTCTGCTCGCCCCGCCCCTCTCTTCTCTCTGTGGAATGACGAGCTGCTCTGAGAGATTGTATACATTAGCCGCATTCAGTCTTGTTTAGAGACTCGTTAAACTTTCTAGCTACCACGTTATAAGGAAAGGCGATCGCAAAGATTCATAAAAAAACGCTTATACTCACTTCTGCTGTAAGTGAAGCTGGATCACGAATGATTCGCACGAACATAGACGGATATATGTAGATCAGGAGGCGCATTCCCTTCACAAACAGATGTAATCCACTGCATCTTCAGCGGCTCAGATGTCGGGAGTAAATGACGACCACTATGTTCATTATTACATCCAGCAACACAACTCAATCTCAATCTGAGATATTCTTGTCTAACTTACATCCCTGCTCTGGCATCGAAACAATGGAGATCGGACTGTAACAGCTGATCTGAGGTAAGAGCTCATGTCAATCAACTATTGTGGGAGCGGCATCTGTTGGTGTGACGGCACAATGACAGGCATCTGAGTACAGCTCGATTTGAAAAAGGGGATATTATTTTTACAGATTAATTAAAAACCACTGCATGGATTTTTATCATTATAGGACAGATTTGTACATCCACTGCCAACACACATTAATGTTCAAACAGCATGAAAAAGTGAACTTAGCATCTGATGACCCCTTTAATGAGGTAATTAGTGATTAATTAAGTGATGATTGATCATTATTGAAGACACCTGATGTTAACAAGCAGAATCACCAAAAGAGAAAAATCACAGTTTTTATGTCACCATTATAGTTGTCAGTGTTTGTATTAGTTGGGTTCTTGACACTTACATTTTAACTTTATTTTTTGTTTGGCTGCTGTAGCTAAGTTAAATCAGCCAGACAAGCCAAAAACATAAGTCATGTGTTGTGATGATTATGTTTTAACATAATCATTTAACAAAGTGGTGGATGACACAAGAATATATTTTTATTGGACAAAAAAGTTCTTTAAATTGAACAATGTATTAAAAGTAAAAAAAAAGTAGTAGTACTATACATTATTAAGTCAATGCAAAACGCAACAACAATAAAACCTAAGCCACCTAACCCAACTACAATAATTTAACAGCATTCTTTTGCAGAAATATGACTATATGTGATGAGATCTGGGAAAACCCGTCGGATGTCGCGGTGGGACGTTTTCAGGAAATTAGTTTTTCATTAAATTATTATTCTATAACATCTTGTCTATCATCTCTGAAAATATCTCTTCGAAATTCACTTGTTTAGTGCAGAAAAATAGACATTTATTGCAGCAAGCAGAAATGACTGTCTTTCTCCTATGTTAAGAACGCGCTGCGGAGGTGCTTTCCCTTAACACCACAAAAACAGTTAACCTATCAAAATAAACCACCTAACATGTTTAGTAAAGGCGTATCAGTTCACATTCTCCACCAGTCCTGTGTAAAGTACGGCAAGCAAAGTTATTTATTTATTTATGTATTTATTTATTTATTTATTTATTTTAATATCGTGAGATGGCGGAGCACAACAACGCCGTCTTAAGTAGCTACTGCAGCTGCTCACTTAACCGATCTTACTCGTCTCAATCTGCTCAGTTTTGGTGATGTCAGTGCCCTAAATGATGTCACGGGCTATTTCACATCCAGAGATGAAGGATCGGATAATGAAGTTACTAAAGAGGAGTCGTCCGATGACAGTCTGTTTTATCACAGTGCGCGAACAGTTGCGCTGCGCTCGCTTTTACTACAAGGTAGGCTGCATTATTTACTAAACATGAAATGGGTGATCAACGGGAAACAAACATTAGTCTGTTTGTCTAATGATGCAGTAGCGCTCCTAACTTGACAGACAGCTCTCGTTAAACCCGTAAAGTGAAAGTGAAAGCCGTCTCACTTTAAAGCCGTTTTTCTCAAAATCCCATTCCTGAAAATCATCGCTATCAGCCAACCTAAGATAGCCATAACGTAGGTTATGTAAAAAATAAAAGTTTTGGAAAGGTGCCTGAACTCAGCTTTCATATGGTGTCAAAACCTAAAAAAGGTAAAATTTCACCATGTGTTGGGTTTTCCTAGATGGCATCACATATTTGCCGTCTCTGGCAAAATACGACACCTCTCCAGCTGATGTCTACAAACTGTCAAACACGGTGCATCCCTCTGCTTTCAAGTTTATTCCACATACCATCAAATGTTTCATTAGGTTTGACGCGTTTTCCCCTTCACACACAACTGCTGTAAAACATTTGCTGCACGTGGCAGTGTCTGAATCATTTCTCGTGAAATATAGCCACACTTTAGAATGTTTCGTTTTTGGCATTTTAAGTTAGACGCGTTTAATGTAGCTCGCTAAGCTAACGGCAAACCACCTGCTGCAGTCAGAGCGAGTGTAACGATAGTTGCAGCATTCACGCGCTTCTCGGATGGTCTCATTTCCAGACGATTTGTGCTTTTAATTCGAAATGTAAAAATGGATAGTAACTACAAAGATGTCTTGGATTTCTATCATCAAAGCTTTCCGACGTTCACGTGAGTTTTCTCATTCAGTAAATACATTTTCTGATCATTCTGACACCCCATGAATGCAGTATTTAAATTTAACTAGCGATCATGCATGTTGATGAATCAATGCTTCTACATCCGTGTCATAGCACCAGATAAATAGACAAATATTTCAGTCGACACTTCAGGCATTTAAGTGGCACCGAAATGAGGCACCGAAATTCGCGTTCTGATTCGGTCCGGTACATACCGGTCACATGGGTACCGGTGCCGTATTGGCACCGGGTTTCGGTACCCAACCCTATGTCTGTGTGTCTTAATTAATCATGTTTTGCTTAGTTTTTGATCAAAATAGGTTTTAAAAACATTTGTTTGATTATAGATATTACATTGTTCACAGGGTTGAAGTAATTACAAAATTTAACTCAGTTTTACAGGTCACTACATGAAGGTTATGTTAAAACATAATCAAGGTCACACAATTGCCGTTCTTCTGGTTTGTTTGTCTGTTATAACTCAGGTACAGCAGCCGAACAAAATCTAAAGGTAAAATGTAAGTGTTAAGAGCCCAGCTAATACAAACATTGACCACTATAGTGGTGACATAAAAACTGTGATTTTCTCCTTTGGTGATTCTGCTTGTTAACATCAGGTGTCTTCAATAATGGTCAATAATCACTTAATTAATCACTAATTATGTCATTAACTTCAGTGTTAATTTGACACTCTTCAGTGTTACTTGTAACACTCTTGAGTGTGGAGTCAAATAAACTCCCAGGAGAGTTATTTTAACACTGGGCTTTTTGCTGTGTGATAGTTCATGAAATATTTGTAAAGTGTTTGTTAAAGTTTAAATACAATTTTTGCACTTTATTTAAGTTAGGATATTTTACTTGAATTTTACAGTTTTTGCTAAACAGTTTTTGCTGTCAGTCATGTGATCTTTATTGTGTTGTTGTTTTAATAGTGTGAGAAATGGTGCCATTTGCACCATCTTTTGGTGATTTCATATATTATTATCTCCTTTATTTTTGTAATTTTACATACATTTCTATTAAATTTAAGAAAAAAAGAGATATACTCTATGAATAATACTATTTTTATCTGTATAAAAATGAGAATTATAATGATATAATACTTAAAATAACAGGTAAATTGTTACAGATTTTATTAATTTTACAGTTCTGCATAAAATTTAAAATGACTGGGGAAATGACTTTTTATTTTGAGAATATATTAATATATTTAAAATATTAATATATTCAAATTATGTATTTTTGAAAATATATTTATACATTCATAATAATATCGATGTGGACATGAAAGGTTCAGTAGACTTCTTGCTCTAAATGAATGGTTATTGACATGGTGCAAAGAACAGAAACTGCTCTTTGTTAATAATTGGAATCTTTTCTGGGAACATCCTAGGCTTTTCCGTGCTGATGGCCTGCACCCCAGCAGAGTCGGAGCGGAGCTGCTGTCGGACAACATCTCCAGGACGCTACGCTCCATTTGACTAGTAAGTACATTCTCAAATGATTGCTACGATGGCTTTTGTTCTGAACGCTTAAATGACAGTACTCGCACTGTCCAATCTATAAAGACTGTGTCTGTTCCTCGAATAGTGAGGTCAAAACATAAATTTAATGCAGGATCTAGAAAAAATCTGATCGTAATTAAACCAGAAAAAAGCAAAATACATGAACAGAAACCATTTTTAAAGCTTGGGCTCCTAAACATTAGATCACTTCCACCCAAAGCAGTTATTGTGAATGAAATAATCACAGATAATAGTTTTGATGTACTCTGCTTAACTGAAACCTGGCTAAAACCTAATGATTATATTGGTCTAAATGAGTCTACTCCACCAAACTACTACTATAAGCATGAGCCCCGTCAGAGTGGTCGTGGTGGTGGTGTTGCAACAATATATAGTGATATTCTCAAAGTTACTCAGAAAACAGGATACAGGTTTAATTCATTTGAAATACTTTTGCTTAATGTTACTCTGCCAGATATGCAAAAGAAATCTCTCCTATCTCTTGTTTTAGCTACTGTGTCTAGACTGCCAGGACCATATACAGATTTCCTAAAAGAATTTGCAGAATTCCTTTCAGAACTATTGGTTAATTTTGATAAAGCGCTAATTGTCGGAGATTTTAACATTCACGTTGATAATACAAATGATGCATTAGGACTTGCGTTTACTGACCTAATAAACTCTTTTGGAGTCAAGCAAAATGTCACCGGGCCCACTCATCGTTTTAATCATACACTAGATTTAATTATATCGCATGGAATTGATCTTACTGATATAGACATCGTACCTCAAAGCGATGATGTTTCTGACCATTTCCTTGCATCGTGCATGCTGCGTATCACTGATATTAACTATATGGCTCCACGTTATCGTCTTGGCAGAACTATTTTTCTCATTCTTGCAAAAAAATGATATCTATGAAGAATTTCAATTTCAAATCACTAATGACTTGCTTCTTGCGTCAGACCAAGGCTGCATCTCATTGCTAGTTTTACTTGATCTTAGTGCTGCGTTCGACACTATAGATCATGAAATACTAATAGATCGACTACAAAACTATGCAGGTATCCAAGGGCAGGCTTTAAAATGGTTTAGATCCTACCTGTCTGATCGCTACCACTTTGTTTATTTAAATGGGGAGTCATCTCAGTTATCACCAGTGAAGTATAGAGTGCCACAAGGATCTGTTCTAGGTCCTCTACTATTTTCAATATACATGCTGCCCCTTGGTAATATTATTAGAAAACACGGGATTAGTTTCCATTGTTACGCTGATGATACTCAACTATATATCTCAACAAGACCAGATGAAACTTCTGAATTGTCAAAGTTAACAGAGTGTGTTAAAAATGTAAAAGATTGGATGACCAATAATTTTCTGCTATTAAATTCAGATAAGACAGAGATATTACTTATTGGACCAAAAAACAATACACAGAATTCTTTGACTTACAATCTACAACTAGACGGATGTACTGTTACTTCCACTACAGTCAAAAGTCTGGGTGTTATATTAGACGCCAACTTATCTTTTGAAAATCATCTTAGAAACATTGCCAAGCTGCGAAACATGTTACCTGTTTCTGATGCAGAAAAGCTAGTTCACGCATTCATGACCTCTAGACTGGACTATTGTAATGCACTACTAGGTGTTTGTCGTGCATCTTCAATAAACAAGCTACAGATAGTCCAAAATGCAGCTGCTGGAGTCCTTACCAGGTCAAGAAAATATGATCATATTACCCCAATTTTAAAGTCTCTGCACTGGCTACCTATTAGGTTCTGCATCAGCTATAAAATAATACTTCTTACCTATAAGGCACTTAACGGTTTAGCTCCTGCGTACCTAACTAGTCTTCTACCACGCTACAATCCATCACGCTCCCTAAGGTCGCAAAACTCTGGACTGTTGGTAGTTCCTAGGATAGCAAAGTCCACTAAAGGAGGTAGAGCTTTTTCGCATTTGGCTCCAAACTCTGGAACAGCCTTCCGGATAACGTTCGGGGTTCAGACACACTCTCTCTGTTTAAATCTAGATTAAAGACACATCTTTTTAGCCAAGCATTCAAATAATGCATCTCATAAACTTTTCCTGCAGTTATATCTGATCAAATGTTCATTATTAATCTTTCAGCTCTGGTTGAACAAATCTTTCTTTGCTTGGTTTGAACAGCAGCTGCGCTAATTATGTTCCTATTTGTTCTGTGTTTCTGCCATGGGATTGACATCCCGTGGTAACTAGGAATTCACAAGCTCCAGTCTGGATCCAGAACACTTAAGAAGAGATGATGCCAACCCCACAGAGGACTTCAGATGATACCAACCCTGAAACAACATACAGCACTACTGAATTCTGCTACTAATTTATAGTGTTCTTTGCCTGTTTGATTACGTCATTAATTGATCTTTACCACACATCTCTGCCACATGTACATCAACTTGACAGTCACAACTGTAAGCTACTACTAAATATATTGTAAAAACTTCAACTTGGTGTAAAGTTGCTTTGCAACAATATGTATCGTGAAGAGCGCCATACAAATAAACTTGAATTGAAATTTAAACTAAACTTAAAATTTTAAGGCAGCACAAAACTAACTTTTTTTTTTTTTTTTTTTACTCTGCGGCCACGCTAAATGGGGTGGACAGTGAATGGACACTTTTAAATGGCATAAACTGGCACAAATCAAGCACAAACAAATGGCACCATTTTGAAGAGATTTGGACCAGTGTTAATTTTAGCAGTGTTAATTTGGATTTAGTCTTAGTCATAGACTTTTGATTAAAATGCTATTTAGTTTTAGTCATATTTTAGTCATCTGAATTGTTTTAGTTTTAGTCAAGTTTTAGTCGACTAAATATACAGAAGATTCAGTCGGCTAAACATAGAGTCAGTTGGCTTAGTTACAGTGTAATGAATTTATTAAGCATTTCTCTAAAATGACCAGGCTCATTGTATAAGTTTTGATATTAGGGTTTTATCATGATAGGTATTTATATAAATAAATGTAGATTAATCTTTATTAGGGCTACTAAAGTGATTCAGTCAAGAACAGTGAGTGATTTTCTGTCTTTCTTTTGTTGCTTGATCAACATTAATGCCAATGCAACTGAATTAGGCTGCTGTCCCTTTAAAACCAAATGCACAGATGCAATGTACTGATACATGTCCGATAGTCTCCCTTCTATTCACGTTCACATAAGATGTAAGTTAATTTGTTCATGTGAATACTCCCCAAAAGTGGCAATTTGACATCATTTACGTGCATTTTTCTTTTCTGTAAAAAGTAGCATCTATGACACTGCATGCAACTGAAATCAACCACACACACTAGCACAGCCAATGAAAACATCAACCTTAAAAATAAATGAACCTGACATTGAGGTTACGCAGCTAAATATGATAAACCCTGGTTAAAGTTTATACAAACTAAAATTCTTTTTTATTAATTTATTTTTTTAAACCTGTTCTTTTGTCCATAGGTTGTCAGCATATCTTCACAGCAATCATATGTGCTAGACAGCATGTTGCTCCAGCTGTATAAACACAGATGTGTACTTCTCTCCTGCACTGACTGTAAGACTGTTAAACATTTAGTGTAAGTAATATAAAAAATGGAGATTGACCGATATATTGATTTACCGATATTATATATTTATATATTATATATTTAATATATAATATATATTTATATTTAATATATTATATATTATATGCTTATATTTAAGCATTTTACCATAATTGGTTATCAGTTTTGTAATATCGTTTCACCGATAAACATCTTGTGGTTGTTTTGAGAATTGCGGGGGAGACCAGACAACAATGGCGTGCAAAGGTAAAGCATAGCCTACTTTCTTGCTTTGCAGTAATTAGTGAACTTTATTTAATATAACAGCCATTAATGCTCATACAGTGGGGCAAAAAAGTATTTAGTCAGCCACCAATTGTGCAAGTTCTCCCACTTAAAAAGATGAGAGAGGCCTGTAATTTTCATCATAGGTCTACCTCAACTATGAGAGACAAAATGAGAAGAAAAATCCAGAAAATCACAATGTCTGATTTTTAAAGAATTTATTTGCAAATTATGGTGGAAAATAAGTATTTGGTCAATAACAAAAGTTCATCTCAATACTTTGTTATATACCCTTTGTTGGCAATGACAGAGGTCAAACATTTTCTGTAAGTCTTCACAAGGTTTTCACACACTGTTGCTGGTATTTTGGCCCATTCCTCCATGCAGATCTCCTCTGGAGCAGTGATGTTTTGGGGCTGTCGCTGGGCAACACAGACTTTCAACTCCCTCCAAAGATTTTCTATGGGGTTGAGATCTGGAGACTGGCTAGACCACTCCAGGACCTTGAAATGCTTCTTACGAAGCCACTCCTTCGTTACCCGGGCGGTGTGTTTGGGATCATTGTCATGCTGAAAGACCCAGCCACATTTCATCTTCAATACCCTTGCTGATGGAAGGAGGTTTTCACTCAAAATCTGACGATACATGGCCCCATTCATTCTTTCCTTTACACGGATCAGTCGTCCTGGTCCCTTTGCAGAAAAACAGCCCCAAAGCATGATGTTTCCACCCCCATGCTTCACAGTAGGTATGGTGTTCTTTGGATGCAACTCAGCATTCTTTCTCCTCCAAACACGACGAGTAGAGTTTTTACCAAAAAGTTCTATTTTGGTTTCATCTGACCAGATGACATTCTCCCAACCCTCTTCTGGATCATCCAAATGCTCTCTAGCAAACTTCAGACGGGCCTGGACATGTACTGGCTTAAGCAGGGGGACACGTCTGGCACTGCAGGATTTGAGTCCCTGGCGGCGTAGTGGTTACTGATGGTAGCCTTTGTTACTTTGGTCCCAGCTCTCTGCAGGTCATTCACTAGGTCCCCCCGTGTGGTTCTGGGATTTTTGCTCACCGTTCTCGTGATCGTTTTGACCCCACGGGGTGAGATCTTGCGTGGAGCCCCAGATCGAGGGAGATTATCAGTGGTCTTGTATGTCTTCCATTTTCTAATAATTGCTCCCACAGTTGATTTCTTCACACCAAGCTGCTTACCTATTGCAGATTCAGTCTTCCCAGCCTGGTGCAGGTCTACAATTTTGTTTGTGGTGTCCTTTGACAGCTTTCTGGTCTTGGCCATAGTGGAGTTTGGAGTGTGACTGTTTGAGGTTGTGGACAGGTGTCTTTTATACTGATAACGAGTTCAAACAGGTGCCATTAATACAGGTAACGAGTGGAGGACAGAGGAGCCTCTTACAGAAGAACTTACAGGTCTGTGAGAGCCAGAAATCTTGCTTGTTTGTAGGTGACCAAATACTTATTTTCCACCATAATTTGCAAATAAATTCTTTAAAAATCAGACAATGTGATTTTCTGGATTTTTTTTTCTCATTTGGTCTCTCATAGTTGAGGTATACCTATGATGAAAATTACAGGCCTCTCTCAAGTGGGAGAACTTGCACAATTGGTGGCTGACTAAATACTTTTTTGCCCCACTGTAAATGCCTGATATGTAACTAGTTTATGCAGCTTGGCTCTAAGAAATAGAGACAAACTTACAGTCATGTAAAATCGTCAAGTCCTGTCCCAATAAACATAACTGAATTGAATGATATACAGCCACGACTGAGCACATGTTGGAAATGAAAGCGCTGAATTTAATTCTGTCGCTGTTGTATGCAGTTGGAGTCATGTACAGGCTTAAACCGTCATAAGAAATAGCTCGAACTCACAGTCACGTAAAATAATCCATCAAGTCCTGTCCCAATAAACGTAACTTTGCACGAATTAAATAATACAGCAAATAAAAGCACTGAATTTAATTCTCTCTCTGTTGTCTATATGCTCACCATTCGTCTCATGAAGTCACTTTCATTTTGCCGTTCGCTCACCGGGTTGACTCTCTGATGGCCACCACACATAACTTTTAACAAGATTCACTTGTTTAAAACACCCTCAGTTATATTAACATTTACTATAGAACCATGATTTTTCTAATACACTTCTAAATATATACAACCCTATGGAAATTATTTATTATCTTTGCCAGCGATCACAGTTTGAGTATACTTCTATGCATAGATAAACCGCACTGCCAGCAGGCATTTCAGAATAGAACGACGAAAACAGTATCAATGATTCTGATATAACACACCAGTTGAGAAATACAATAAAATACGATGTTTTGTTTGTTATATTCCAATATTCCAGAGAATAGTATTCAGCGAATTAACATTATCCAGTGAATTCTTCACTCTTTAGTCTATTAAACAGCCTATAAACTGTAGTTTAAAACAAAGTTGATATGACTCCTGTCCTTTATTTATTTTCTCCATTTGAAAACATTCTACATTTATTTTGCTTATTAGTGTTGCAGCTGATGCATTTTATAAATGAAATGTTTTTATTGTTGTAATATGCAGATTTAACATGAAAGACTGCTAATTTTTAACACTTTTTAAGATGACTGAAAGGAGGAAAAACCAAAGTGAAGTATGTACTTACTTCACTCAGTCACTGATTTACTTTATAACAGTAAATAAATATCGGTTCTGCATATCGGTTATCGGGCGCATAATTATGCAAATAATCGGTATTGGTTATAAAAAAATCAATATCGGTCGATCACTAATAAAAACTGTAATAAACATTTTGGTTACTATAGTATATACAAGTACTTTTATTCTTTGCATTTACTGAAATACTGAAAATATGGACATACTGAAATATGTTCTATCAAATGTTACGTGATCTATTTAATAACTCACAAGTATCACAATATTTTCTTTCTTTCTTTCTACTAAAAGACAATTTCAAAGCTGTGATATTTTCATACTATTTCGACAATTGGTGGAACAATTTTGACCTGACAGAAAACATGCATGCATTTTTAAGTTATCATGTAACTAACAAGAAACTTAATTCTGTTGGTACAAATAGGAGATATGATGCTTAAACTGGACTAGGTATCTCCATATAATTAATGTTGTAATGTACAGTATGAGTGTATGATGATAAATGAGTCATGTTGTCAGAGAGAACAATGTGAAAGTCCTTTACCTGGCATACTGTGGTAACAGCCTGGAGAGCACACTTCTCCACACTACACAGCAATAAAGGCTTGGAGTCTCTAAGTTCCTTCATCTCTGAGCAGTACACCAGGATTTTATTGAATTTATTTTCCTAATAAGAGCAAAAAATAGTTATGTTTATGTACAAATACAGAAAAACAGACATTGAAAACAGACGTCGGTGAGGGCTGTCAGTTGTCCAGGTCACTGCAAAATGCTACACGAGAGTCACATTTACTACAGTTCATCAAGATGCAAATCTCAGTTGCTTAAGATGTCTTAGCATTTTAGTGGATTTGAAATGTACAGGAAGGCTGTTTTCAGTCAAAATCCTGTGGTTTGACACCACTTGTATGAACTTCCGTAAACAAAACTTCTGCAACAAAAATACTTTGAGCTGAACTAGAATAAACTAGAGACTATTATCGCATGAGAATTTAATAATTCAGTTTTAGCATTTCAACCAAATAACAATTCAAAGTTCTTAGCAAATTCGTAATTTGATTCTCTTTGCAATTTTGAGGTAGCACCCCTTATATAATAATCTATCCAATATGCTAAATAGACCCTTTGGCAAAACTTCTCAACTTGGTTGTGTACCTTTTTTAGCATTAAAATGTGCAGGATCTAGATGATTGTTTTTTTTTGCCTTACATTTCAATTTAAGGTCCAGTTCTCATTATTAATTAAATATTAACTACAACTTTTGCCTCAATAAACTCTTAATTACTGCCTATTCATTGAGTAAGGTACGTGTTAAGTTTAGTATTTGTCTTATAAGGACTAATAAACAGTCAATATGCCAGTAATATGCACGCTAATAAGCAATTTGACACTATTGAGAATTGGTCCCTATACTGAAATGTTACCTTAATTAAAAAGAACTGATTGACCGGACTTTCTGAATATTTTACTGCAGTATTCCATGCACAAAATTGAAGAAAGCAGATACAATGTCAACTGAACTAAAAGTCATAACATTTAATCATAATATTAACCATATATAATTTTGCGATGAGTACCTGTTGATATTTTCCCTCAAAGTCCTGTGCAAAGGTCTTTCTCCATTCTTCAGTGAAGTCCTTACTAATGAAATCTATGGCTATAATGTTATTCCACATCTGTATCGCAGAACAAATAAAATCATAATTATAAACTATAGAGATGTAAATAAACCTTCGGTCAATTTAAATTAACTACTTATTCTGCTTACCTCAATCTCTCTAGTAAAGTTGGCAACCTTTCCACGAACTATGTTTAAAAGTCTGCCTTTGAAAGTTTGTCCAATCCATCTTCTGACAGTTTGCTTGGCATCACTGAGTATCTCATGAGTCTTCTCTGAAAAGGTGTCCATTTGTCGCGTTGTCTTTTGGGTTGAACAAATATCAGGCATGTTGAGTTATTGTCATCTGAACTTCTAATGGCTTTAATCAGCTATTTAAAACAGATATTATGATTTCAGAATGGATTACCTGGGCAAATCCTGACACAGTGGCTACAAGGTTCACGCAAGCAACAGGAATATCAGTAAACACATCACTGACTGTTTCGCAGATCTTCTGTAGAAGTTTACGGCTTGCTTGTAGGCACTGAATCCCATAATCCTCATTCAGACAGCTGTAACAGTAATGAAAGACAGTAAACTAGTGCACAATGATAGGGCTGTTGGATTTTATTTCTTTTGTATTAAGGGGTCCTGATATAATTTTAATATCATGGAATATCACAAATTATGGCACACATCACCTAGAGACCCTCCTGAGATAAAGCTTTGCAGGTACCACTGAAATGTCTGGAAGTGGCCTTTTCATAATATATCATCAGCATGAAGTTATATTTTATCTTCTTCTTTGTCCCAAAACTTTGTTAATTTCTAACACTGACTGGAGAAAACATTAACCGTGGTTTGTCATTTTACCCACTACTGAAAGAAAATTGCAATACAACACATCTCACCTACAAGATGACATCTGGGGCCTCATTTATAAAGCATGCATATGCACAAATTTGATCTCAGACTGTGCGTACGTTGAAAGCCACGGGAAAGTTCATATTTATAAACAGTCTTTTGCGTGGAAAAGTGCTTAAAGCCACGTCAGGGTCTGAGCAGACGTACGCACTTTTCCTTGTGTCAAATTGGAGTACTGCAGGTATTTGGAAATAGAAAGCAGCAGCCATGATGATGATAATAATAATAATAATAATCATCATCATCATATTAGGGATGTGCATTTTGGGTTTTTTTTTTCTGACAGATTATATATATTTATTTATTTATTTATTTATATATAAAAATGTTAAAAACTAAATTAGATTTTTTAAAAAATACATATATCAATGTTTAAGATCCGTTAATAATGCCATAAATTTGCAAATATCACCATAAACAGAACGTTTTGACATGTCACCATGCATCTGCCGCACTTTTGTGAACGGAGAAACGGAATAAAATGGCATATAATTAAATAAATAAGCTTACACTAAATATGTAAGCTGATTTATATTTATTTCGTTCATTTTTACTTACATAAAACCTGTGAGACAAATAAGCTGTCTCTTCTTTTTTGACAAACATTTTAATAACAGTTATGAAATTCCTTTAATGTTGGCTCCAGTCCTCCATGTAAATCAGAATGGATTAAACCTCATTGTACATCTCGGCACAGCATTTGGATGTTACCGTATAAATATGTCATTTCTAATAGAGTGAAAGTACTGTACAAAATTATTCACAGATGCTATCCTGCAAATGTAGCTGTTAGCAGGGACCTTTTCTAACGTATCTGTTGAAGATATTGCACATTTCTTTTTCTATTGCTCTTTGTCTTTCATTTTGGGATGACTTTAAAATAGACCTACAAAAAATAAATAAATAAACAAAGCCCTTCATTTAGAACCTCAAAATATTTTAGTTTTCAAAACCCATCTTTTTCTGACAAACAGATTTACATTTTTAATCTGTTAATTATCTTAGCACAGTTTTATATTCATAAGTCAAAAATAATTCAAAAGAAACTATCATTTATTATCTTTCGTAAAACTGATTTTAAAATATACTTTGAAACTATTTCTAATATGAGATTACAAAATAAGAAGCTTATAAAAACAATAGAAACTTGAAAGCTTTTCAAATTTATGTATGTAACGGGGGAAGTGAGACGAGAGGCGAGCGGATCCATATGCAAGCTTTTTATTGGGCGAGACAAAGACATGGTCGTACAGGCAAGGTCGAGACGGGAGCAAACAGGAATAACACAGGCAGTAGGAAAGAATAGTCCAGGAAACGAGAGCGATAATCCACAAGGCAGGCGGCTAGACAGACGTAAACGATAATGCAGGCGAGAAGTCAAAAACCACGGGAACTAGGAACTTGGAAACAGGAAAACGCTAACAAACAACAATACAACAATCCGTGGTTAGCACGGCGAAATACAGGGGCTTTTATAGCGCCGCTGATTGGTCGTGGGTCAAGTGTAATGGCTGATGGGAAATGTAGTCCGGGGTGTGGAGCAACAGTCTGTGTGTGAAAGGGCGAGAGTGACATCTGGTGGTGAGCGGACAGCGGGACACCGACCAGATTCGTGACATAGCCCCCCCCCAAGGAGCGGCTTCCAGACGCTCCAACAGAGTAACAGTCCAGGGGAGCGGTGGGGCGGGAGTGAGACAGGGCGAGGGCTGGAGGACCAGGTCCCTGCGGAGGACCCGGTGATTGAGGCAGAACCGACAGAGCAGGTACCCTCCAGGGAGGGGCTGGAGGCGGAGCAGGAAGCGCAGGAGCCCTCCAGGGCGGAGCAGGAGGCGCAGGAGCCCTCCAGGGCGGAGCCGGAGGCAGAGCAGGAGGCGCAGGAGCCCTCCAGGGCGGAGCCGGAGGCAGAGCAGGAAGCAGAGCAGAAGGCGCAGGAGCCCTCCAGGGCGGAGCCGGAGGCAGAGCAGGGGGTGCAGGAGCCCTCCAGGGCGGAGCCGGAGGCGCAGGAGCCCTCCAGGGCGGAGCCGGAGGGAGAGCAGGAGGCGCAGGAGCCCTCCAGGGCGGAACCGGAGGCGGGACAGGCGACGCCCGAGCCCTCCGAGGCGGAACAGGAGGCGGGGCGATCCTCCAGGGCGGAACAGGAGGCAGAGCAGCCCTCCGGGGCGGAACAGGAGGCGAAGCCGCCCTCCGGGGCGGAACAGGAGGCGGAGCGGCCCTCCGGGGCGGAACAGGAGGCGGAGCGGCCCTCCGGGGCGGAACAGGAGGCGGAGCGGCCCTCCGGGGCGGAACAGGAGGCGCAGCGGCCCTCCGGGGCGGAACAGGAGGCGCAGCGGCCCTCCGGGGCGGAACAGGAGGCGCAGCGGCCCTCCGGGGCGGAACAGGACCCCGCTTTACGATCTGGGACCTGGGGAAAGCAGAGACAGAGGAGACAAACAGAGAAGGGAGAGAAGCAGAGAGCTTGTAGGGGGACGCCACCTCCAAGGGAGGATCCACAGCCATGGCTGACACCTCTGGAGGTATTGGCGCAGCTTCTCCGACCAAGTGGCACTCTGGAACAGGCTTGTGACCAGGCGAAAACTCTGGAGCTGGCTTGTGACCCAGCGGGAGCTCTGGAGCAGGCTTGTGACCGGACGGGAGCTCTGGAGCAGGCTTGTGACCGGACGGGAGCTCTGGAACAGGCTTGTGACCGGACGGGAGCTCTGGAACAGGCTTGTGACCGGACGGGAGCTCTGGAACAGGCTTGTGACCGGTCGGGAGCTCTGGAACAGGCTTGTGACCGGACGGGAGCTCTGGAACAGGCTTGTGACCGGACGGGAGCTCTGGAACAGGCTTGTGACCAGACGGGAGCTGGGGCGGAGCAGGAAACCGCGTTATGGCCTGGGACCTGGAAACAGCAGAGACAGAGGAGGTAGAGAGAATATGGGGAGAGGCAGAGAGTCTGTAGGGGGACGCCGCCTCCACGGGAGGATCCACAGCCGAAGCTGACACCTCAGGAGGCATTGGCGCGGCCTCTCCAACTGGCGGGGGCTCTGGAGTAGGCTTGTGCTTGGACAGGAGTTCTGGAGCAGGCTTGGGAGCAGACGTGACCCCAGAAGCACAATGTGCAGCCCACACACACCAGATGGCAATAGCCATTAAGGGTAGAGCAGCAGCGGGAGGTTGTGGTGGGTCCAGGGCGCTGGCTATCCCGATAGGCTGTGGTCTTGGGATGTCAGACGAGATGTGACTTGACTTGGGGTCTGGTGTGACTTGACTTGGGGACTGGGCATGACCTGACTCTGGGCCGTCAGACGGGTCATGGTAAGGCTCTGGGTGGCCAGACGGGGCGTGGCTTGAGTCTGGGCCGTCAGGCGGGGCGTGGCCTGAGTCCGGGCCGTCAGGCGGGGCGTGGCTTGACTCTGGAACAGCCGCCTTGACATTGCTCGACTTGGAAGCTTGACTGGACTTGGAAGCTTGACTGGACTTGGAAGCTTGACTGGACTTGGAAGCTTGACTGGACGCTGGAGCTTGACTGGACGCTGGAGCTTGACTGGACGCTGTAGCTTGACGGGACTTGGAAGCTTGACTGGACGTTGAAGCTTGACTGGACGCTGTAGCTTGACTGGACGCTGAAGCTTGACTGGAGACGGAAGCTGCATTATGACAGGACCTGACAACAAGGCTTGACTCACGAGGATCTGCAGAGGCCTGGCTTGCTTCAGGAATAACAGCTGTAACGTGACTTGGCTCAGGGACGACAGCGGTAACGTGACTTAACTCATGAGGAACAGCTGTGACTTGGCTTGACTCGTGGAGAACAAGAGCTTTGGTTTGACTTGACTCCGTTGTTTGACCGGACTTGGAAGCTTGACTTGACCCTGGGGTAGCAGCCGCGACGTGAAGGAGCGCCATTTTAGCTGCCCGTACAGCCATCAGGGGTGAATCCAGCACATGTGCCATCATGATAGGCCGCGATCTTGGGATGTCAGGCGGGACGTGACTTGACTCAGGAACCACGGCTGTGACTTTGCTTGACTCGGGAACCGCTTCAGGGAGGGCGGCCATGATGGGTGCAGACTCAGGAGCAGAAGACATGGCGTGAACAGGCTGTGACTTGACGGAGATGTCCTGAGCAGGCTGTGGTTTGGCTGACGTGGCGTTAGCGGGCGCCGGCCTGACTGACGGGGCTTTAGCGGGCGGAGGCTTTGGCGTGGCAGCCATCTTGTGCAGTGGCTCTGGCGTGGCAGCCATCTTGTGCAGTGGCTCTGGCGTGGCAGCCATCTTGTGCAGTGGCTCTGGCGTGGCAGCCATCTTGTGCAGTGGCTCTGGCGTGGTAGCCATCTTGTGCAGTGGCTCTGGCGTGGCAGCCATCTTGACAGTGCTTGGCTCAGGAACGATGACTGTAACTTGACTTGACACAGCAACAGCAGCTGTAATGTTGCTTGACTCAGAAACTTGACTGGACTCAGGAAACAGAGCTGCAACTTGATTCGACCTGGAAACTTGACTTGACTCAGGAAACACAGTACCTTTAAATGGCTTTTGTATGGCAGCTGTGACGTGACGGAGCTCTGTGATCGCCGCCATCTCGTGAACGGGCTCCACCGTTGCCGCCATCTTGTGAACGGGCACCGCTGTCGCCGCTACCGCGTTAACACGCTCCGGCGCGGCCGCCATCTTGTGCGCGGGCTCTGCTGACGCCGCCATCGCTCGAGCACGCTCTGTTACGGCCGCCATTTCACGAGCGATCCAGGCAGAAAACCTGTTTGTGGCGTCGTGATCCGGCATTACCGCCAATCTGCGAGAGGGTTGCGCGGCTGATCTGTCTGCGTTGTCGCGTACCTCCTTCGCGACCCCCACAGTACACGACGAGCCCACACACAAAAACGCAAAGTTCATAAAAGCCACTAGCGAAGAGCGCGGGCCCTCGCGTCTCAGCCTCGCTCTTAGTGGCTCATTGACGCCATCAGCAAACAGTTCAATAATAATGCAGTCCGGGAGGGTAGAGTAGTTAGTAATGGCCAAAAACTCACGGATGTATTGTTCGAGTGTACGTTGTCCTTGCTTGATCCTTGCTAAGATCAGGTCTGTGTCCATGTCGGAAGATTGTCCGGGTGAAAAGCTGCTGGATCCTGTAGTGACGGATTGTTCTGTAACGGGGGAAGTGAGACGAGAGGCGAGCGGATCCATATGCAAGCTTTTTATTGGGCGAGACAAAGACATGGTCGTACAGGCAAGGTCGAGACGGGAGCAAACAGGAATAACACAGGCAGTAGGAAAGAATAGTCCAGGAAACGAGAGCGATAATCCACAAGGCAGGCGGCTAGACAGACGTAAACGATAATGCAGGCGAGAAGTCAAAAACCACGGAACTAGGAACTTGGAAACAGGAAAACGCTAACAAACAACAATACAACAATCCGTGGTTAGCACGGCGAAATACAGGGGCTTTTATAGCGCCGCTGATTGGTCGTGGGTCAAGTGTAATGGCTGATGGGAAATGTAGTCCGGGGTGTGGAGCAACAGTCTGTGTGTGAAAGGGCGAGAGTGACATCTGGTGGTGAGCGGACAGCGGGACACCGACCAGATTCGTGACAATGTACTTATTTATTTATTTGTTTTTATTTTATTTATTTTTTTGGTTGTTGCTGTTGTTCTGTTTTGCATGCTTTGAGATGTGCTATGTTTGCTTGTGCTTTCGTGTGATCAAGGAACTGAAAAAAGTAAGCTATGCTGAGATTTGTTTTGTTTCTGTGAAAGACTGCTTCACATTTTTTTCTTGATGCTACAAATTATTTATTTTATTGTGTGTACACAAATAAAAGTCAACTGTTTACAGTTTCGCTTTTTTCTCCTGTGTAAATTATTTTGTAACTTCGGTCTCACTAAAATTATTTTTCTTGCCACTCGCCATTCTCAAATTTTCAACGTTGGCGGAGATCTGACACCAGTCAGCTGCGCCCAACTTCAAGATCATTTGCGATTTATAAATGTCACATCTTTAAGAGAGGCGTACACACAAGTTTTTGTGCGCACGTTTGTTTTCTCTGAATCGCACTTACGCACTTTTCAGAAATAATCTTGGAACAAATTTAGGACAATTTATACACAACTTTTTATAAATGAGGCCCCTGGAAACCATTCACTGAATTAAAACGTGCATCTTGCTAGAAGCACAGCTTTATAATGCATAAACAAATTGATCCTGGGGAGTGGTCTGTTATAACTTTTGCCACTCTTTTCCAAACTCCAACTGAGATGGTGAACATTTATGTACCAAACCCTGCATTTTTCAAATAAAGTCACATTTATTTATATAGTGCTTTATACAATACCGGTTCAGAGCATCTTTCAAAGTTTCAAAGCACAGTAATGAACAGGAAAATAACACTGTTGGTTTAAAATTCAATTATGAGCTTTATTTAGTTTCAGAAGACAAATAGTCAATTGTGTTTTCACATCCCTTTTTGTCCTCCATTCCAAAATTGAACATCCATCAAATTATCTTGGGTGGAGATTTTAACTGTTGTGTTGTTTTGGTTAAATACCAAATCACTAAGAACGGGGGTCCTCAACTCCGGACCTCTTGATCTTGTTAGTCAGGTATTGAGAAATTTTAATTCATCCAATACTCTTTTACCATTTGTTAATTCTCATAAATATTCAGATATCATTATCTCCGTCATGGCCCACCCATTCTTCTTATGGATTTGAACAATACAAGAAAGAATAAACAATAGTGCCTTGATGTGGATTTGTTACCAGATAGTCAATTTTGAGGGTATATTATGAGGGACAAGTCAATATCAATTTAAACCTCTTTGTTAGGGAGGACATCAAATTCCAGAGAGAGACAGAGGAGAGAAGAGCACAGGAGAGCAGGAAGAGAATGGAGTGACTGTTTCTCTTCTTGAGAGAATTATTCACAAATACATGATTTATTAATCATTCTCTATTAGAAAAGAGAAAACAGTGGAAAAAATGGGTACATTAAAATGTTTTGATATCTTATTTTTTTTTTAAACATCATGTCAATGAAACACCTTAATTTGTGTTAGTTTATTTTTCTGATGCAAGTTAAAAATGAAATGAATAGTTGTATGCTGTGCATTTTTGTAATGTGACGTATTTGTAAATGAGCCTGAGTACATTCTGTAAGTTTTATATTTTTAATGCATGTTCACATGTAAATAAAAGAGAAGTATTCATGTACATTGTTTTTTGTTTTTTTGTTTGTTTGTTTTTTTTTTAATGCAACTTATAATTTTTACACAAAACATTCTTCTATACATTTACTTTTTGTCCAGTAAATGTATTTTTACACATTAAAATTCTTCTATACATTACTTGAAGTATTTTTTAACAATTTATTTTTTAAACTATTTGCAACATAACTTAGGTTTAACATCAGAAAAACACCCATTTTAGGCCCAGTTCTGCAAACCCATGGCAAACTGCCTCCATGTGTTCCGGGGTCTTTGAGGAGGTGAGTCACTTTGTGGCGAATGAACGAGGAACGAGGCATGTCAAACACTCCGGAAACCACTCTGTATGATGCACCACTGGCCACACAGAAGAGAAACACCAAGGCCTGGATTGTGGCACCCCATCAATGCTGCAGTTCACTTCTCAGAAGATCCAGCAACACTGCTCAGCAGGAAACCATTAAAAAACCTGTCCAGCACTGGCACATTCAGGTACAGGGGTCTTGTCTGATTTAGGCAAAGAAGGAAAAGAGACATTGTTTAGAGCTATGACAAAGTAATTAGCAGAAGAAATATTGAGATACGTTAGTAAACTACTTTTAGTAACTACTAGTACCACATTGGGGAAAAAACTACTAGTCATATTTAAAACCTTTTCTAAAGGGATAGTTCACCCAAAAATGAAAATTCCAAACAACCTGATGGTGAGTAAATGATTACAGAATTTTTATTTTTGGGTGAACTATCCTTTAAGTCAGGGGTCAGCACACTCAGTCCTGGAGGGCCGGTGTCCTACAGAGTTTAGCTCCAAACCTAATCAAACACACCTGAACCAGCTAATCAAGCTCTTAATTGGTCTGCTAGAAACTTCCAGACAGGTGTGTTGAGGCAAGTTGGAGTATGTTCAAGGAGTCAAGTTCAAGTATGGTGACCCCTGCTTTAAGTAAAAGTATTTTCTTGCATATTCTAATATACATAAGGTATTGAGAGTAAAAATAAAGGTAGGTACAGTATTGTTCTGAAAAATAACTTGTCAGGATGGTGTTGAATTAATATTACTGCTGCACTATAGTGTACGTTTCATTTTACTTCTGAATATGTTAAAGGTTGTCAAATTTAAAGTTGCTTACTTCATATACTGTTTAATCTACAACAATACATCTTTTACTGTTGTAAAAGACAACATTTTTTAGTGTTGCTGTCCTGTGAGGAAAAAAAAAAAACCTTAGTACTTCACATTTGTATGAGAATACTTAACGAATGTATTTCCTAACAGTACACCGTTGATTCTTTTGAAAATGAAACTAACAACTTTTATTGTCAGTATATTAACAAATTGTTGCTAACTACAAAATTGCAACTTTGTAAGATATCATTCAGCATCTAAACCACTATATGTGTGTGTGTTTTGTATTTTTCATCTGTATCATTACTTATTTGAATAAAGTTACAAACTAAAACCTGCATTTAATGTTGTAATCCAGCAATTAAGGATGCAGCAAAGCAGTGTAACTTACCTGCCACAGTCTTGGCTAAGCTTCAGGTCCATCACACCGTGCCGCCGTGGGTGAAACATTCCCACCATCTCCTCCATTATGACGTAAAACATAAAAACTAACATTTTTTTGTCCTGTCAGGATGGCAGCTCTTCTCCTGCACCGTTGCTATGCGACAGGAGCGGAAATCGGGAACACTTGCTGTCGCAATTAGGAAATCCTGCAAAGGCAGAGCGTCCTTCATGCACTTCGGAGGTGTGGCCTTCAACGTCTGCGCCCTTCAAAGTGTGCACTGTTATCTTTGGGATGCAGCTAAGGTATTACACAGACTTCACTATTCTAAAATAAAGCTTAGCAAATTCTATCCTTCCGTGTCCCCCATGTGTGACAAGTGTAAAGTTACCGAGGGTACCCTGGGACATATTTTCTGGTTCTAGTTTTTGGCTAGAAATATTCCAATTCTTCGCCAGGTCTTTAACTGTGTTTTACACCCCCGACCCAATAATAGCAGTTTTTGGTTGGTCAGATTTTCTTGAGTCTCTCAGCCTCACGTTACCTGTCCAATGTGTTATGATTGTAGCTAAAAAAGTCGTTCTGCTTTTGTGGAAGAAAAATGGGTAACACTTTCTATGAAGCCCATATTTATAATGCATTATAAGGGTTTTCTTAAGGCATTATAATGAATGCATAATGCATTAGAAAAAACCTTTTAATATGTTATATCATCTCATGAGTATTCATAAGAACAGTTTTAATGTACTATAATATTTACTCATTTGCGGTTATAGCTTTTACGAGTATGATGATTTATAACACAGTGAACAGGTTGCATCCACTTAAGTTACAATGGATTATATTTCTCATAGTTATGTATTATAAGTCTCATATCTTGCCATATTTTTTATGCTACTTTACTTAAAGCAAACAATGACCACTTATAAGTATAGTAATAATAGTAATAATAATAATTAAAAAAAATTCTCAAACAGCCATAAGATCAGATATCAGATCAGATGAATGTGTAATATAACATTTATGCTGAACTATTGTTATTGTAATATCAGTTCGATTATTTTGATGGTACTCTTTAGTCACCTGTTGATTAGTAACGCTGCAACTACGTCAACTAGCAGTCACTGGAGTATTAGTATAGCACGTCTGCTAAATATATGCTAACACTTTATTTTGATGGTTCCCCAACAGACAAACTGACTATTAGTAACTTGGCAACACGTCAACATTCTACCTTAACATAAGCCTACTAATACTCAGAGTTAGCTGACATGTAGTTGCTTATAGTCAACTATAGTCAGTAAACTAAGGGGAGCATCAAAATAAAATGCAACCTAACATATAAACATTCCAAGTTTTGTCACATCAAAAATTAATATTAAAAAACATCACATCAAAATTAATATTGGCCTCACAGGGAACACTCAAATAACACTCCACACCGAACCACTTACAAGATGCAGAAAGATACTTTGCAAGATATATAATCCGTTATAAATGTAAAAGTAGATTTAATATGGTGTTCATTGTGTGTTATAAATAACCATAATCTTAAAAGTTATAACTACAAATGCATAAGCATTTTAATGTATTATAATTGTTGTTATGACTATTTGTAAGGTGATATATTATAAGGTTTTTATAATGCATTATGCATTCATTATAACGCCTCAAGAATACCCTTATAATGTATTATAAATAGGGGCTTCATAGAAAGTGTTACCAAAAGTGGTCTCTTTTCTGACTGGTTAACTGGACCTACTTCTACTTTACATCTGGAAAGAATCAGATACACCATCTCTGGGAACTGTATTAAATTATTTTAAATGGGTAGCAATCTTTTTTTTTTTAATAACTACTGCAATACCTCTTTGTAGGATATGTTGGTCTTGTATACCATTATTCTTTTTTGGTCTTATTTTTGTGCTTTATTTTACATATTACTCAGATTGTTGTTATGTGAATTGTTATGTTCTGTTTGTCTCTGCTAAAACCATAATACAAATATTTAAAAAATAGTGTCTGCAGCACGCACAGGATATAGTCAACATTTGAAGCAGATCAAAACATTTCGTCAAAGTTGTCCTAAAACCAAAACAATACCCGTACTTTTCTTAGGGCAACCCTGATTAATTTTTTTGATCCACTTGTTGACTACTGTATTTTTGGGCACATTCACTTTTCCATTTTCTCCATTTTAATGTAATTTCAGTACATTACAAAACTACTATTCAATCAGAAGTCAATATTATATGAACTGATTTTAAATATAGAATATGATTTAAGAGGCAAATTAATGAATTATTCATTTTAATTTTAGTGAAAGAACTTCACCTGTATCTTTGGTCGAGCAAGCCGGTCTGAATGTGTTCCAGAATCTTCCAAATGCTCTAAAATAATAATAACAATCAGTTATAGATAGTTCAGACCATTTTTCTCAATTCCCCCCTTTTTTTCTAAAGTTATGCTACACAGAAATTGAATTTGTTCTGATTTACACACAATTAGTTGAAGCTTTTTTGTGATAGCTTGACACTCACTGTCGAAGTGCTTTTTGTTATTTGTTTGGGGCATTTCATAGTGAATAGCTGCAGGATGTCCAGCAGCTCTGCATGGATGAAGGAGTCGCACTCGACCATCTCATCTATAGTCATCAGATACATCCAAGACCGCACCAGCAGTCTGTCCACCGCCACCAAATGTTCATGTGTCTTCATGAGATTCAGCATCACCCTAAAATAAAGTGATTTAACAATGACTAATCAAAAGTCACAAAAAAAAGGACCCCCATTTTTCATGTTACTTTAAACTGAAACCTGAGTGGTTTCAAATGTTCAACAATATCTACCAGGAAATTAAAAATTAAAACCCCAGAAAAACATTGGGAAAACTATTTAATGCCTAGATAATGTAATACCGTCGATCTTGATTTCGGGGAACATTCACTGAGTCGAGTCCCTGCAGGCCAGCCCAGCTCTGCTCAGTTTGTGAGTTGATTTTATTAAACACTGGCTGAAATGGTTTTGAAGTGCCTTTAAGAAGGTGCAGTAGTGGGATTAGGATGATCCAATTAGTCATGTTCTCTGCTTTCATCCTGTTGATCAGCGCCTCCACCATGTCAGCTGAAGGTGTCAGACTTCCAGAAGAGGGAACCCAGCTAAAAAGGGAATCAACATGATCAAGAATATTTCTCAGAAAAATCTGGACTCAAGTTTGTTCTGTGCACATTAAATCAGTATTGAGGGTTAATGTACGCTCTATTGACTGTTGTCAGTTACCGGAGAAAATTATTAATGTTATTAATAATAATTAGGAGTACACAAATGTATTGACCAATAATCGTTATAGGCCTATAAAAGCAATTATCTATTATTATAAGATGATTATATGAAAACAGTCAATGATCAGAGCCAAGTATATCCTGTCAATGACAACGGTGTGAAAAACAAGTCAGACTTCATGTGTCTCTTTTGTGGAATATAGAGCTGTTGACGTTAACCCAACAAAACATTAATGCAATCTAATTTTTTAAAAAATTGCACCGTAGTTTAAGCCTGGGTTGCCAGGTCTTCAGTTTGCCTTACCAAACATTATATAGTGTGCCTCTTATCCAAAAACTGCAAAGAGCTTTGTGCTTTGATACTTCTAATAAGAAACAAAGTTTCAGATCTCAAATATTGTCCATTTTAATCACAAAATGCTAATATTAATGCCGTTTTGTTGCTCTTAAATGTGGTGTGACAGATCGCTGTAGCGCCTCAGTTCAAGTGGCAGTTCAGAGCAAAATGAATGAACATCAGAAGATACTGAAAGACACGGTGTTGGTTGAAACACTTGAGTGATTACATGAGACATGATATATTTCTGCAAGTTGCACCATTTCATTAACAGTTCTATCTACTGTGAAGTATATATGCATCTTTGAAGTTTTTATGAATACTTTTTTATGTGCAATTGAGTTGTATGCAAACATTTCAAATATTTTTATTTGAGTGTGATTATTATATAAGAAAATAGATAGCAGGTCAATAATATAGCATCAGGGTCCAAGCACGGTTTTTTGCATCTTGAAATTAAATATTTCTATGCTCTGTATCACTGTTGCTTGGGTCCTTTTCTGTTCAGAAGATAGCAGAGCCTTTAAAGTAGGCCTTTGACATACTGGATCACACCATTTTGTTAGAGCGTCTTGAGCAGCGTGTTGGGGTAAGTGAGGTGGCTTTATGTTGGTTCCATTCTTACCTGGAGAGCAGGACTTTAACTGTAAAGATTAGGAATAATTGTTCTTCTGCTGTGCCTGCAAGTTACAGGGCTCTATTTTAGGGCCGCTGCTTTTCTCTCTTTACATGATTCCATTGGGATCTATTTTTCATACATTTGGCACTTCGTATCATAGTTATGCTGACGACACACAGTTGTACCTGCCTTTTAAAGCAGGAAGCAGTGCAGCTGGAAGTTCCTAGACAGTTGAATTGCCTCAAGGAGGTGAAATGTTGGATGAATTCAAATTGTTTAATGTCAAATAATAAATAGACTGAAATTGTGCTTTTTGGAAGAAAACTCTAAAACTGAGTCTGGGGCGGTTTTCACACTGTGTAAAAAGTCATGCCACTAATTTAGGCATAATGTTTGATTCTGAGCTTGAATTCAAGCGTCAAAAAACACCGTAGTAAAAAACAATTTTTTTTATTGAAGTGGATTGCAATTAAAAAAAAAAAATAAAGTCAATTTTATGGAAGAAAGAAGTTTTACCTACATTGTTTACGCTTGGGCTATTGTAATAGCTTGTATGCAGGGTTTTTCTCAATTGTCACTGCTGAGGTTACAACTGGTTCAAAATGCTGCAGCCAGATTGCTGACAAATACTAAGAAAAGAGTACTCCAATTCTGGCCTCTTTACACAGTTAAACAATTTTTTTTTTTTTTTTTTTTTTGTTATTTGATTTTAAAGCCATCAATGGCTTGGCCCCAGAGAACATCAAGGATCTGTTGGTTATTCAATCCTCGTCAAGATCGCTAAGATCTGACTCGCATATTATGCTCGAGGTTCCATATACACATCTTGAGTGTAGAAAACAATAAAAAGAATTCTTGTAAAACAATTACAATTAATGAAGGACTCAATTGGATACACTCATTGGATTACATCAGTAAAATTATTCGTTCTCACCATGTTGTCACCATGTTTGCAACATCTAAAATTACGTGTTAGAGAACCAAGCACCTAATAAAGTCCTTCATTAATTGTAATTCTTCATATGTAATATATAGGTT
The DNA here is from genome assembly GCA_036247105.1 of Cirrhinus mrigala. NCBI lineage: Eukaryota > Metazoa > Chordata > Actinopteri > Cypriniformes > Cyprinidae > Cirrhinus > Cirrhinus mrigala. The sequence continues at coordinate 339,776 of JAMKFB010000908.1, forward strand.
AGAATGTGAGTGTGGAGATTTTATATTGGTCAAACTAAAAGGAAATTATGTTTAAGAACATCTGAACATAAATATGCTATTTGCTATTTTTTGTAACTACTTTTGGTATTTGTATGCAAATTTATGTGTGTGTGTATCATTACTATTATTATTATTATTGTTGTTATTGTATTATTGTTGTTTTTTTGTACAAGGAGGTTGGGGTTAACACTGGTTTGAACTATTGATGTGCATCCTGAAGAAGGCTGTAAAGCCGAAACGCGTAGATCTGCACTTTTAACTGTTCTAATGATTTTGCCCAATTAATAAAGGATTTGGTAACACTTTAGAATAGGTAACACTTATTCACTATTAACTACGACTTTTCCCTCAATAAATTCCTAATTTCCTGCTTATTAATAGTTAGTAAGGTAGTTGTTAAATTCAGGTATTGGGTAGGATTAGGGATGCAGAATAAGATCATGTAGAATAAGGCATTAATATGTGCTTAATTAGTACTAATAAATGGCTAATATTCTAGTAATATGCATGCTAATAAGCAACTAGTTTAGAAACCGTAAAATAAAGCGTTACCAAGGATTTTTACTGTACGAGTGCCTTGGAGTATTTCATCTTCTTATTTTGATATTTACCTCCAAATATCCAAAGAGCACCATCGACTATGTGAAGAGAATACTGAAGCATTCTTGGCCTCGTTGTTTTGTCAACTGTTATTATTTTTTTAATCTTCGTGAACAGCACTTTGATATACCTTTATTGTTTTTAAGGTACTTTATGAATAAATTATTGATTGTTTTGGACAACAAAGGTTTCACATCCTTCATCTCTCAATAGAAATCCCAATAGATTTCTTATCCTGTTGTTTCCTCTAGTGGACAACATTAATACAACATGTTGTAGTCTTTCGGCCATTTTGAGTTGGCAAAAAATTATTTTTCGATCTCCTCCTAAACCACTTGACTGATTCACACAAACTGGTGCATGAATCATCTATAGACACTAATGACAAAAAGTTATCAAAATCATTTCTATTAGTCAAACCACTTAGAAGACATATGCCAATACATTTTGTAGTCATTGCTCCATGCACTTATTCAAACTATATCTTAAACCATTTGATGAATCCACATTCTTTTGATTACATAACTTTTTATCATGAGGGTCTCTAGATCCATGTAAAATTTGGCGTTAATTTATAAAACAAACAAACAAAAAAAAGATGTATAAATCAGCTCAAAATGGTGAAACAATTTTATGCATGGTCAAAATCTGAGACGCTGTGACAAAGCACCTGTTTGTCACCACTGAGGGAGCGGCACTGGCTCGCACACACACTCACGCACCCCATCCACTCTCCATTCCCCCTCCTTACCTGTTGCTTCCGCCATCGGCGAAGCGAGTGCACGCGCCGTACCGATCGCCCACGGACATTTTCCCACAACGCAGTTTCCACCGTCTCATACCCGATCATCTCACACACACACATTAACCGTGTCTTTGTTCAAGTGTTTGTTTGTGTGTTTATCAGGAAGTAGTCTGTCTTTCGCTGGGTGAACAATGCGTCGGCCGAACCGATCAGACGGAGGGCGCCTGCTTTTAAAGGTACAGAGTGGGTCGCGCCGGCGATACCATAGTTTGTTTGTGACGGGGATTGTGTGAATTATGTGTTAATTTTTAACGTGTTTTATGTGTTTCAGTAATGATGGATACGTGTATTTTTAAGAATTAACCGTGGAGAATCATTATTTAATGTTGATGTAATGAATGTTTGAAGTGTGCTAATGTAAAATGTCTAAGGTGTACCTGTATACTTACCTGTTTGTGAGTCGCCAAAGAAGGGGCGGAGTCTGGCCTATAAAAGGGGAGACAGGACTCCCAGACAATTGCTTGTTAACCAAGTAGACAAGAGTGTTATAGCAGTACCTGGAGCAAACCCTTAACTTTTTTTTTTTTTTGAATATATATATATATATGTATATATATTGTGGAAATGGTGTGTGATTGTAAATACGGTTTTTGCATTTTTTATTTTCCTATTTGTTGTTTCTTTGATACTTTGGTATATTTTTGTGCACACCTGTATATATTCTTCACTGTGGACTGTCTGGATTATTGGCACTGTAAATAAACTACAACCTGCACGAAAGTGCTTTGCGAGTAAGCCATCATTTTTTGTGTGTTTTCACGGACTCACATTCCCTTTTCCCCTCCCCCTGAAGCGAGTCGTGGCACTCACTTCATCACAGACGTTTTGTTCAGATTGACACAGAAAATCTGGGAAAAAAGAATTTTGTTGTAATTTGTATAGTTATGGAGATATGAGCCAAATCATAAAAGTACTTATTATAGCAGCACTTATGGTCTGATCGGGGTGTGCATGTGCACCTCAGTAGTGGGGGAGATTTGGGGCCATCCTGCAAAAATTGGTGTTTCTAGGACTTACGGATTTGGCTGGCCAGACACTTCTAGCAGAAAAATAATAAGATTAAGAAGAAGAAGATCAGTATGAATACAATAGTGTTCTGGCACCTTTGGTGCTTGGACACCTAATAATAGTTTGGCCTCTGTTGTTAATTTTAACCAATATTTTTAACTAATATGCACCAAATGAGACTGCTGCCTGTATAGATCACAGCATTAGTTGTTGTTGTTGTTGTTGTTGTTTTGTCTGTTTTTTTCCATGATGATTTTAGATTATTAGTTGGTAAGAGTTTGTTTTTTGTTTTTCCTTAAGAAATCCAAATTGTTGGTATCAGCATCAACAGATGTCATTATAAATAATCAGCTAATATTAGTTGATTAATGTAGTATTGGTGGATCTCTAGTAATAATTATTATCTGCTATTAGAATTATATTAGCCTAGATATTTTAGTAGGCGAGAACATGTAAAAGATTTGTGATTTAATACAAAAACGAATGTGTGATTTAAAGCAGTGTGTGGGGCTTATATATGCACGCAATAGCCTGTGTTCAAAATATCAATACTAGGGGAGTTTAAAATATTACTTAAACCTTGCCTGAATGTGGACATGATACGGTCTTCAGTTTTTTTGAACGGCTCACAGATATTAGAAGAAAATGCTCCCTCAGATCATACAGCCTTGTTTCAGTCACTAAACTGTCACACTGAGGAGTTCATTTAGAGTTTCTTCAGATCTGTCCTGCTTTGCCACATTCTTTTGAGATCTTTATCATTTACAAATAACCTGTCAATTATACAGCAGTACTCACTTGTTTATTACTGAGAATGATTCTGTCATATCAGTCCAGAAAGACATGAACTCCTCCTCAGGTAATTTTGGCAGGCAGAGGGCAGTGCAGAGACGAGAAAGAGTCCTGCTGTCCAAATCTAGTTTATACTGTTTCCATGCACAAAGCATAATGAGAGCAGCATTCAGTGGCTCCATGATGAATGCATTCTTCTCTTTGTGGTCTTTCTGTAGCTCTGGAGTCACCCGCTTCAGCATGAACTCCTTCAGAAGCTCTTTCACCTGACAGGATGAAATCAAGACAATGTGCTGAATTTCATGTTGACATCTGCATTTAGGCTACAGTTGATGTCTTTACGTTTGTGATCTTAAAGCCATTCTTCAACAAAATGTGAAAAATTATATTTTTACCATAAAGGTACATCTTTCACACTCATGTCATCTAAATATTGTCAGACCTTCTTTGTTTAGTGGAAAAAAAAAATTGCGCACAGTTTATAATTGCAGAAAATTAATAAAATATTATTCCAGAGTGGTTTATCAGATTAAGCAGTTAATTTGGGCTATCGCTGCATCACAAAAATATATTCTGCAGTATTTTATCTTGTTTGGAATGACATGTGGATCAGGGAAATGATGATAGAATTATCCTTTCTGGTTATTTTACACTTACATCTTTTTCACCATAATTAAGTGAGACCCATCTGACATTTGTCTTTTCAAAGATAAAAGGGTTGCTATAGACTTCATAAAACTGTTGCAGCTGACAAAAGAAGTCGCTGAGGTTAATTTTGCTCCAGCATCTCAGAAGGGCAAAGACAGTTTCCAGCATGACTGAACCAGCGATTTCTCTTCCCTTGATTATTTTTTTCCTCTGCTCAGACCGTACATAATCTATCACTCGATTTAACACATTCTTTTGCTCTGGTTCTGGACAGATGACATCATCATACTGATGCCATTCTCCTGTAAAATATGATAAGAACACATTGAGTCCATTAAATAAGGAAAATTAAACAAGTTATAAATGTTGAGCTTTACCTACCTCCATTAGTCAGGAGATGAGGTTTGACAAACAGACATCTGTTGGTGTGTCCTTTTGAATTTGGGTTGTAGATGTATTCATAGCGTATTTTATCCTTTTTAGGTTTATACACAACATACTTGTACGGGATGGACTCAGATACAGCCTCATTCTTTCTGCATGCACATTTCCCTTCCACAAGAAATCCATGCTCTCCGAGATCCCTGAAATTAAATCTTTCTTGAACAACTGTTTGCAGTAATGAATAATCAATAAATGGTCCTTTACTAACCTTATCACATTCAGTTCGGCCAGGTTGTAGTCCCAGCTACCAATGGGGCTACCGGCCCTTACGAACATACGATGATTTTTTTCTGGTTTGAAGAAGTCTTTTGAAACAACAGCATGAAAGTGAATGGTGAGTCTGTCGCTGGAACTTATTTGTTCATTTGATGCTGGACATCTGAAAAAATATTGATAAGATAATAAACCAGGAAAAAATTATACTGTAACAAGTTCTATGAAAAAGTACATTCTTTAGACGATTCTGTGTTCACCTGTTTGGAGATGTGACATACTGACTTTCTGTATCCACACTCTCACTGTATTTCTTGTCAGCAGTAAAATCTTTCTTGTCATGAACAGACTTCAGCTGCTCCTGATTGTGCTCGGTCTTTACCGGTGAATCTACACTGGAGCCAAGATTCTTCTAAATACCAAATAAACCAAAACAGTCATCATTTAACTGCATGTTTATAATGCTTTCTGTGATTAACAACTTCAGCCAGCAGCCACTAACTAAAGATAACACTGTGTCTACACTGGACGCGGCAGTTGTCGCGCTGCGCCGCAACAGATAAAGTCTGTCTACACTGGACGCGACAAAGCGACCGCTGCAAATCATTTGAACTGTGTGTGAGCACGTCATCAATAGAACGCGGTGGCAGTTTACTGTTGGGGATTAGTCGTGTCGCACCACATCCAGTGTAGACAGCATCACTGATTATCATGGGTTTTACTGTATTTTGTTGCGGTGTAGACACGGTGTGAAATCCCTACTGGGCCAGTTCTCACAAGTGACATCCTTGTGAAAACACAGAGCATATTTTCAGTTTGAAATTACTTTTAAGTACATTTAGAATACTGTAAAAAATGGCTGACAATAGGATTTCACAATGAGAGACATTTTAAAATCTTGTTAAAACTGATGTCTACGCTCAGCACCTTTTTCTTTGGGTTAGAGTTGTTGATATCTTCATTTTGTCTTTTTGAAGATACACTGACATTCTGGCATTCAAGCACTTCTGATTCAGTCCTGATATCAGTCCTTTCTTTATCAGGGCCAGGTGGGATGACTGAGGATGGCTGAGACTCGTCCTGTGATTTGTCTGATGAACACAAAACAAAGGTCACACAGTGGTGAACAATTTACTTTGTTCATATACAAGTACATTTTGCCATTTTTTTATTTTGGGATTAAAAAAAAAAAAAAAAAATCAGTATACTTAAAAGCAATTCATAAAATAACAAAATTCCCTGTTATCCTTAACAGAAGGAAATGGCACCTGTTCTGAGATGTGTCTGATGAATGAATGAGCTCATTGTTTTCAATTTACCCTTTGAATTGAGTCACAATTCAAACAACATGGTTCATTCACAAATTGGACTGATTTTGACTGCATCTGCACAGCAAAAGTCCAGTGTTAAATTAAATCTCACGAGAGTTTATTTGGCTCCACACTCAAGAGTGTTAAAGTTAACACTGAAGCAGAGTTAAAGTTAATGAGATAATTAGTGATTAATTAAGTGATGATTGATCATTATTGAAGACACCTGACATTAACAAGCAAAATAAATATATATATATATATATATACATATATTGGAAGGATTTCTTACACACTACTGTGATCCAAAAAAAAAAAAAAAAAGAGAAAAGTGTTGTTTTGGCACACACAGACATCAAGAAGCAGCGTATGAATCTCAACAACGGTGACAAACGGCATATTCAGATACAGATCAACTCTGAACATCACAAAACAAGCTACAAAAAAGTCACATAAAAACAGCAAAAACAAAAGAAATTAGTAAGAATAAAAGAAATTACAAAGACAATTCAGCTCATAATTTATTCATGCTGCAATGGATGATGGGAGCCATGGATGAGTTCTGATTGGCTACAACATGCTTTTTTAATGTTCACCGTTGTGATTCTCATGCTGAGAATGCATTCTGCATGTCTGTGTGAAATAAATAAATAAATAAATACATACATACATACATACATACATACAGACAGACACACATGTGTGTGTTTTTAAGCAAATAAAGTTTTAAAAACATCTGTCTGCCTGAACATTATGTTGTTCACAGGGTTGATGTGCTCAGTAAAGAAAACTCAGTTTTACAGGCCACCATATCATCTTTGCTCTGGTTTGTCTGGGTGTTTTAACTCTTTAATTTAGAATTAAAAATGCGTCAAGAGAGAAAAAATTGTGATTTTCTCCTTTGGTGATTCTGCTTGTTAACATGGTGTCTTCAGTAATGATCAATCATCACTTAATTAATCACTAATTATCTCATTAACTTTAACTCTGCTTCAGTGTTCATTTCAACACTCTTGAGTGTGGAGTCACTACAGCCGGGCTCATGCTACAGGATTTTTAAAATCCTAACTGATTATGAAATCTGGTTGCAGTGCACACATAAGGAGAATCACTGCAGATGATCTTCCCTGAAATCTTAAACATGCACACACTACAAGATTTGAAAACTGTGGCGCATCACACACTAGAAGATATTATTAAGATGATCATGACAGGAGCGCCTGACGTGATCTTACGCAACAGATCGTCATTTTAGCAACTAATGTTTACAAATGTTTTTATTATTATTATTATTATTATTCATTTTGTTTTTTTTGAATGTCTTGTTATAATTGTATGTTTTGTTTGTAGTTTATAATAAACATACAAAATAAAATAAAAAATGTTTACAAATGTTAGTTAACTGTTATATGCTTTAACTGTTTTATATCTATAGATTTTACTTTAGGCAGGTCGTGATTTGAGAAGGCAAAACTGATTAAACATATGAACTCACTGTCTGCCGCTGACCGCTTGGTCATTAATTTAAAAAAACAAAAACTTATATTTAACAAACAAAAAATGCTCCAAACGTTTTTCTAAATTAACTAATTAAAACGAAACGAAATATAATCACTTTGCCATTACATACAAAACTGAACTATTTTAATTGCTAAAACAGTAATATAGGGAAAAGGGGAAAAAAGATCGGGCCGCATGGAGCATTGTTTTCCTTGCTCCATGCGGCTGTGGTATGTTTTCAACATATTATACAGACAGTTACTACAAAAACATAAGAAGCAGTTTCCTCCATCTCCACTATCCAGTGGACGTACAGCAGCTGTTTTACGGTCGCGCGTTGGCTGTTGTGAAAGTACTGATGTAATCATAGCCGTGATCATCCCGATTTAAAATCCTGAATATCAAACATGTTTGATATGATCGGGGCGGCCCCGATTTGTGTGAGAGCAGATCTGTGAACATCTCACATTACCAGATAATCCGTGCCGAACATCGGGACAGATCGAGGTGCTCGACAAGATTTTTGCTCCAATTCTCAGGAGGGGAAAATCGGGGCAAAATCAAGCTAAAAATCCTCTAGTGTGAGGCCAGCTTTAGTCAATAACCGGTCAGAGCAAATCTCCAGTTAACAATACACTCTTGTTCAATACACAATACACAATTGTTCATGTCTGACTCATGTAGACCACTTTAAGTAAAAACTACAATTTAATAAATTACTGCCTTTTGCATCTACCGCATTGCTTTAGCAGTTTCAAATTATACTAAAAAAAAATAAAAAATAAAAATACACTGCTACACTGCCACTTTTGTACAAGAGTACTACTGATCCACTCAATATGGCAAAATATATATATATATATATTTTTGTGGCCAAAATTTATTTGAAATATATGCTAAATATATGTTGCAAACAGTGAAGCTCAATGAAATATATTTTTAAAACAGTAAACATATTTCGCATCAACCATCGTATACTAAAATATATTTCTAAACGTACTTCCGTGGCAAGAAAATGCATTTTTTTGGATTGAAATCTACAGAAGTCAAAATATATTTTTAAAATACTTTTTTTTTTTTTTTTAATATATTTATGTGTGGCCAAAAATATATTGGTAGAAATATATTTACATAAATATATATTTTAGCAAATATATTTTTTGGCCATTTTTTTGTATATTTTTAAAATATATTTTAAATGTAGAAATATATATTTAAAAATATACAAAAATACATCAGTAGAAAATATATGTAAATATATTTTGAAACATATTTTAGCAAATATATTTCTTGACCATTTTTGTATATATATATATATATATATATATATATATATATATATATATATATATATATATATATATATATATATATATATAATTTTTACAATTTTAATATGTATGAATATATTTTCAAAAATACATATTTTAAAAATATTAATATATTTCTCAAGTCATTTTAAATTTTATGCAAAACATTGTAAAATTATTAAAATCTGTAACTATTAAGCTGTTAAAGTATTATATAATTCTCATTTTTATACAGATAGATACAATATTATTCATAGACTATTCTTTTTTTCTTTGATTTAATAGGAATGCATGTGAAATTACAAAATAAAGGAGATAATGATATATAAAATCATCACCAGATGGTGCAAATGGGACCATTTCTCACACTATTAAAACAACAACACAATAAAGATCACATGACTGACAGCAACACCTGTCTAATAAAAACTAAAATTCAAGTAAAATATCCTAACTTACATAAAGTGCAAAAATTGTTTTTAAACTTTAACAAACACTGTTGTTTTACAGATACAACTTCTTCAAATGAGAGTTTCTTCTGCTATTTTGTCATAACAAATGTGCTTCAGAAATGCAGAGTTACAGCCGCAAAAGATAAAAATAATGTATATATATTAATTTGAATCTGAGACTTTTTCTGTTGATATTTCAACTAGATGTTCTAGATGGGCTGTCAGTCAGTGCAGTTTCATTGTTACGCCACATGGTGGCAGCAAGGGACTGCATTGAGTTTTTAAACCATTAATTCAACTGTAAAATGTTCAAAAATGCTGATTCATTCAAAGAGAGATGAAATGAAACACGCTGTTGAAATCATTTTAACTTTGAGCGCCACTTTTAAAGGCTAAGACAGAGATTTTGCTTTCTTTGGACATGACAACCTATTTTCACGAATATACAGTACATGACTCGGCCTAAAGGACAGAAGAAAGTAATTGCACATGATCACTCAATCTCTCTCTCATTCTCTGTCTGTTTAGGCTTGTTAAGTGCAGATCTACTGAGGAGCCTCTGTACATATCAGCTTGGTACACATCATTACTAACATATTTAATATTCAGTACACATGCGCACAGTATAAAACGAGAAGGGCATAACTTTACGGTAAAAGAAAACACGCAAATATCGTTGTAGCATCTGAACCAATCAGACATACAGTTATTTGTTACATTTAACAAAAAGCCTTTAAACCCAACAGGCCAGCTATATGCTGGAGCTCTGGACCCAGATAGCAACATATTGTCAGCCCAGATCCGGCCCACATCTGGCACATGTGGCATGATGATCTGGCCCACATGCAGCGTGGAATGATGGCACTTGGGCGGACCGCTCCTGTTTGCCAGATCTGGGCCAAAAGCAGGCCATAGCAATGCTACATGTCAGCCAAGAGCAGAGAAATAAACCACACTGGACCTTATCTGAGCCACAAAATCTGTGTATATTTAATATGGAGTCATCTCAGCGTTAATAAGCACATTAACAAGCAGAATCACTGAAGGAAAGAAGAGAACTGAAAAAAGACAGAAACACAACAACTGACTGCAACCACAGCCTTGAAGTTGAAGATAAAAGACATTAAATCTCTGAAGATCTCAGAGGAGGAGGTTTAAACAACTCCACAAACAGCATTACCAGCTGATAAGATCTGCTTTATTTCTGTTAGAGGCCTACAGAAGTTCTTTATTGAAAAACAACAGGTTTAAATCAATTTTTTAGCCACCATAATAGTGATTAGTGTTTCCAATAATTGGACTCGTAACACTTTTTAATAAAGGTTTATTTTTGTCAATTGCTGTGATGGTGTGTTTATGAAAACTCTAAGCAATAACAAATAAAGACAAAATGAAATCAATGAAAAACTATTGATGGTTGTAATATTGAATGAATGGGCCTGATTCAATGTCATATAGCTTTTACAATTATGTTGTGGAAAAATACATTGTAGCTTCTAAGTACCACTAAATGCTACCGGTTGATGACTGATAGATTACTTTCTTACGTGAATTCAATAAGACTCATGCTCCTACTCTCATTATAAGAAGAACATTTATTTGTTTTCTGAACCCAGTAAAAAACTGTTCGCCTCCTTAATCAACACCTGAATGACAAACAGTTGACCTTAAATAACCTCAGCTACAGGCAGAATACCCAAACTATGAAAACACCACCCTCTAGTGGTTGGGGGTAAACTTAAATGAAACATGGCTCCTACACGCCAGCCCCTAATTGCGTGTGGCAAAAGACATAGCAATTAACAAAAAAAAACTTAACTTAAAGGGAGCCATAGTAATGAACAAAATAATATTCTAATACACGTTCAGTGCAGTCAAAGTTCCACATAACATTCACCTCATATTACATCAAGATGTAGTTTCACATAATAAACATATTTTTGTAACAGGTCTTTCAATTACATTCGTTTTGGTTTGGAGACTAACCACTCGGACCAAACCCTTCTTATCCGGAAAGGTTTTCAAAATTCTGCCAAGCACCCAAGATCCTCTTGGTGTTGTGGAGTCCATAACGACAACAATGTCTCCAGGCATGAAACTCCTCTTCTCTTTGGTCCATTTCTGTCGTTCTTGTAGCAATGGTAAGTACTCTCTGATCCATCGTTTCCAGAAGAGCTCAGAGATGTACTGAACTTGTTTCCATCTTTTCCTGGAATACAGATCCTTTTTGTCAAAAAGTCCTGGTGGGAGAACTGGTTTCCCTTTCAGGAGAAGCAAGTGGTTTGGTGTTAAAGCTTCAAGGTCGTTAGGATCCTCTGACAACTTTGTGATGGGGCGATCATTGAGCATTGCTTCAGCTTCACATAGCACAGTATGAAATCCCTCATCATCCAATGTTTGCTGCCGCAGCACAGAATGCAGAATCTTTCTGACCATACGTATGAGGCGCTCCCAAACACCACCATGATGTGATCCACATGGCGGGTTAAAACTCCACTTTATTCCTCTATGAGACATGGCTTTCTCAATCTGGTGCTGGTTTAAAGCTGCTAAGGCTTCACGAAGCTCTCTTTCCGCTCCTACGAAGTTGGTGCCATTATCTGATCTCATTTGTGACACTTGTCCTCTCCGAGAGATGAACCTCCGCAAAGCATTGATGCAAGAGTCAGTGTCCAAAGAATAAGCCACTTCGAGGTGCACAGCCCTACTTGTCATGCAAGTAAACAACACTCCATATCGCTTGACGATGTTACGCCCTCTTTTTACATCAATTGGCCCAAAATAATCTACGCCAACGTTGGTGAATGGCGGTAGATCAGGAATCACTCTTTCCTTGGGCAGGTCTGCCATCTTCTGTTCACTTGTTCTTCCTCCATACATCTTGCAGAATAGGCATTTTGCTATGACCTTTTTCACAGCCAAAATGCCATTTGTGATCCAAAACTTTCTCCTTACAGAAGAAAGGACATGACTTCTGCCTCCATGACCAAGCTGCAAGTGGTAATGATGGAGGATAAGGTAGGAGATGTGTTGGTCCTTTGACAGAATGAGGGGATGTTTTAGGTCCTCAGGAATAGCTGCTTTGCTCAGCCGGCCCCCAACACGCAGAAGACTTCCATCCAGCACAGGGTCCATTCTGTAGATACTACTACTCCTGGGTATTACTGGATTCTTGGAGGTTCAATGCAGCAATTTCATCTGGGAATCTTTCCTGCTGACAAAAGGCAACTATGGCTGTCTCAGCTTCTGTGAGATTTTTTAAAGACAACTTTTGATTCCCCAGTGAATCTTTGAAGGCTTGCATTTCCTTTGTCACATTCAATATTTGTGCTCCATTAGCACTTGCAAACTGAAGTTCTTTTCTCTTTTTACACAGTTTCAATAGAGCTCTTTTCAGCTTGAGGATCCAAGCAACCGCAACCTTTAATCTTTGCCAGTCTGAGAAAAAAGATATTAGTTGAGAAGTGGCATTTGTGTTGATGATGGTTGCGTTGATTATGGGATTTCTTTTTAACTCTGGGTCATCAGCAGTCACACTGAAATCCAAAGGTGACTTTGGCCACTTTTCTTCAGGTTCCCATAGAAATTCAGGGCTTTCCGTCCATCTTTGTTTCAAAAAACCATCTGCCTTTGTTCCACGAGAAGCATCATCTGCAGGGTTTAGAGTCGAAGGAACATATCTCCATTGTGAAACTTCAGAGCTACTCCTAATTGTAGCTATTCTGTTTGCAACGAACGTTTGAAACCTCCGGTCCTCATTTCTTATGTACTTTAAAACTGATGCGCTATCGGTCCAAAAGCAGGCTTTCATTAATGGCAGCTGTAGCTCTGTTTGAAGCATTTTGTCTATTCTGACTGCAACAACAGCAGCAGTGAGCTCTAGGCGTGGAATGGTAACAGGCCTAAGCGGAGCTACTCTTGATTTGCCATACAAGAAAGAAACATGAATCCTTTTATCCGTGCTTTGCATTCTGATGTATGTAGCTGTGCCGTAGCCCTTTTCACTAGCATCAGCGAAATGATGCAACTGGGCACAAGCCACCTTCCCAAATCCATCAGGCTTGATGCACCTATTGATCTGGAAATTTGCCAACTTTTCCAGATCCGTCAGCCACTTGTTCCACTTTGCTTGGAATGCTGAAGGTATAGGATCGTCCCAGTCACATTTCATCCGGCATAGTTCCTGTAACAGCAGTTTGGCTGGGAGTATGAGAGGTGCTAGGAATCCTAGGGGATCGTAGATGGAGCTGATTATGGATAGCATACCCCTTTTGGTGGAAGGCTTCTCCTTAACTTTGACTTTAAACTTGAAACTGTCCGTCTCGATGCACCACTGCAAGCCTAAAGCCCTGTCCACAGGCAGCTCGTCTTTGGCCAAGTCCAGCTCCTTCAGGGTTTGAGACCTTAACTTCACTGGAATACTTTGAAGTACCTCTCGGCTGTTGCTGATCCATTGGGTTAGAGTAAATCCCCCTCTGCTGCAAATGGTTATGAGGTCCTTAACCATGGCAACAGCATCCTCCTCTAAAGGCAGGCTTTTTAGAAGGTCGTCCATGTAGAAATTTCTGTTGACTGTCTCAATCACATCTGGTGAAAAGTTGGTCTGGTTATCCTCAGCAGTTTTTCTGAGTGCAAAGCAAGCACAGCTTGGGGAGGAAACTGCTCCAAATAAATGCACAGTCATACGATGTTCTTTCAGGTCTTGTTCCAGATTACCTTCAGGCCACCACAAAAACCGCAAATAATCCACATGTTCCTCAGTTACCTGTACTTGATGGAACATGGCCTTTATGTCAGCCATTAAGGCCACGTGTTCTTGTCTGAATCGCATCAGGACCCCTACCAATGAGCTTGTTAGGTTGGGACCTTGCAAAAGTTGACTGTTGAGTGAAACTCCTTTATATTCTGCTCCACAATCAAACACAACCCGTAGCTTATGTTTCCTTGGGTGGTATACACCATGGTGTGGTATATACCACACTTTACCTTTTGTCGCTAGTAACTGATGCTGCGGTACCTGTTCAGCATAGCCATTATTGATAGCATCAGTGATGAAATTGGTGTACTCTTCACGAAAGCTTGCATTTCTTTGCAGTTTCTTTTTTAAACCAAGGATGCGTTGCATAGCAACAGAGATGTTGTTTGGCATTGTGATATCTTCCCTTCTAAAGGGCAGTTGTAATTTGTAGTGTCCATTTTCAAGTTGGGCAGAGCGTTCCATTATGTCTAGGAACCTTTTTTCCTCTCTTGACATTTCTTCTTGCTCTGTAGCAGATCTTTCGTTGAAGTCGTAGTTATACTGGCTGGTTAACAGCTCCTCTATTCTGTCAACTACAGTCCTATTAGCATGAACCGATGGGCAGCCAGTCACACCATCATTGCAACCTTGTACCGAGCCATTTATGACCCAACCTAGCAAAGTTTTGACTGCGTAGGGCCCATCAGCCTGGCTGTTAACCACCTCCCATGGTTCCATCAGCTTGGATGCATTGGTGCCAACAAGAAGATCCACATCAGCATTTATATGTGGAACTTTAATGTCTTTTAAATAAGACCATTTAGCTAGTTCCTTTTCACTGATGATGTTGTCTGTGGAAACAGGCATCCCTTCTTGAGTGAACACACAAGGAAGTTGATAGAAACGTTTGCCAGTTAATCCTGAAATCTCCAGGTCTTTAATGATGGATGTTGTCACAGTTTTATTATGACCCATGGTGCGAAGATGAATCTGAGCATTCCGTCCTTGAATGTTTAACTTATGTAGAAGCTTTTGTGAGCAGAAAGTGTCTGTGCTCCCTGCATCCAGAAAAGCGTATGTTTTAATAATTTTAGTTCCCTTTGAACTCTTCACTTGAACAGGCAAGATGGGAAGAATACCATTATGGTGTCCAGCCCCTGTATGACCACAGGTGGAGGAGGGTTTGCAGCTTACAGAAGATCTCTTGAGGTGGTCCATATCTTTCTGATTACCTTTTTCCTTTTGTCCAATATGCAGAATACTAGGATGCATTTGACTGCAGTGTTTGCAAGTGATGCGTTTATCACAACTCTTACTCAAGTGTCCTGTGTTCAAGCAGCCGAAGCATAAGCCTTTCTCCTTTAGAAAGTCTAATTTTTCCCGGTGTGCCCTTTTTCCTAGTTGATGGCAATGTTCCAATACATGACCATCCTGTGCACAATACAAGCAAGAAGAGTTTATTTTGGTGGAATCCTCTTTATCTTTGCAAGCAACCATTTTGTATCCATCCTTGATAGAAACATGAGTGGCAAAGATGTTTCTTTTCAACTGTGATTTCATTTGAGAATTGCTTGGTCTCATTATTCCTTTAACAGGCAGAGTGTCCTGAATGACCCCAAAAACCGGGTCGGAAGTAATCCTGATCTGCTGCTCAATGAAGTCAACAATGTGTGGAAAACGTGCCCTTTGACCAGTTCGTTCAAGGATTTCATTTGCCTTTGTTCTCCACTTTTCTCTGAGTTTATAGGGAAACTTCTGAATCAGAATCTTCATGTTAGCTGGCATGTTTAATTCCTCCAAGTATCGTAACTCCTCCATAGCATTGCAGCACTCACGAAGGAAAAGTCCATACGCTTTTAGCGCTTTAACATCCTCACTTTTGATGCTTGGCCAGCTGGTGACCTTTTCCATATAAGCTGCAGTTATGTTGAACTCATTTCCAAAATGTTCCTTGAGCAACTGCTTGGCTACAGCATATCCCTTTTCTGCTGTCATGTGAAGACAACTGCGTACCATGCCTCTAGGTTGTCCTCTGGTGTATTGCTCCAGGTAATACAGACAGTCTCCTTTACAGCTGGTCTTTGCCTCCACACAGTGCTCAAAGGCTTTCATAAATGAATTAAATTGAAGTGGATCTCCATCATAGGTAGGGATTTCCCTATGCGGTAGTAACTGGGCTGTTTGCATTTTAACGAGAAGAGCTGTTATGTCATTTTGTTGTTTCAACACACTGTAGAGGTCTCCTGTTGGGTTGTTTTGACTTTGTAGAGGTGAGGTGTCTTGAATGACAGTTGGGTTTGTAGGCAACGTAAAAGAAGGGGGTACAGGGCTTGTGACATAAGATGACCTTGTTTGTAACACAAAAGGCTTTGATACAGTGTCACCTGTACAAGCTGGGCCGTGGCGGTCATAGGCTGCACTTGGAACGGATGCAACTTCTTTAACCACCAAAGGCTCAGCTTGTTTTTGCGGCGGCTGAAGAAATACGTGCTGCTGTGAAGGCTGGGAAGCAAATGGTGGCGCATGAGGATTGAGCAGAGTAGGCTTGACCTTGGGCTTGGACCCCTTTTTGACATAAGACTCCATTCCATCAGAATTCTTGGAAGCCATGCTGCAACTGCTACTGCCCTGTAGCACCGTTAGCTTCGCATTAGCAACAGCTATTTTGGTTTCCAGCTCAAGTTGTTCTTTTTTCCTCTTTAACAAATATTCCTGTTCTTCCAGAGCATGCTTTTCCTTTAAAGCAGCAGCACAAGCCAGATGCACCTTCTGCCTGCTCGGATGGTTCAGAAGCTGTGGATGATTTACTGCTAGAAGAAGAATTTGTAATTGAGGAACCCATTCGATGCCGTTTTTTCCCAGAAACTCTTAAAGAAACATTTGAGATGCTGTCATGAGGTTCAATTTGAGGTTCCTTTTCCTCACTAGCATCACCTGCATCTTTATGTTGAACTTCATTGCCACTTCCAATATTAACATCCGTTTCCTTAACAGGAGTGGCAGAAGTTTCTACATTCTCAAAGTCATTTGGTTTAACAGGTTCACCTTGAATTTGTACCACATTTTGTTCAGCATCAAATAACACAGCTGTGCAACCTTGAGATTCAACCAACCATTTCTGAGTATCAGCAACAAAATCATGGACATTCAACATTTTAGCTTGATACCATACTTCATGTTTTTGTGCTTCATCAACAGGCAATAAATCCAACAAAACTTTGTGTACCTGATGTGTTTCTTCAGACAAACACAGAAACACTTTAAATTCATTTTGAACCTCATTTACACACTCTTTATTTCCTTTTAATGCAGTAATGCTTCGTCTTAATTTAGAAAGTTTATTAAATTTGGTCTTTCTTTCATATTCTAAATGACTTATTTTCTCCAAGAAAGCCTTGGCTGTTAATTTAACCTCTCGTTTTTTCTCTGTCCCACCATGCGCTATTGAAGCATTTTCACGCACATTATAGTTAAGTTCACTCGGCAAAGTCAGATCAGTTCTGTTTTCTTCTGCCATGCCGGCCAAATGTCAATTGTTTGTTTATAAACGCGCGACACGGATACTTTGTATCAACGCAGACGTCACATAGCGACGTGGCACATTTTACGGCGATAGCACAACTGTTACCAATGCATTGGTTTTACGCTGATACGAGTGTGCACACATATCAGAATGGCCATTCATAAGCAGCGCTGAACCACATACCCCAATGGTGCGTTGGCCGGCATATGATGCTCCGATGTCCGCTACTGGAAATCCCGGTTGCTCCAATAGCTTGATCCGGTGTCACCTGTGCAGCTTCCGGACACCTGCTGCTGCGACGGCTCCAGTGCAGCTCAGTTCCCGCTGCGTGCCACTGCAGGTACTTTCATTAGCTCCTTTAGCTTGTTCCTATGCAGCCTCCTTCCTGGCGCTTGTCGCTGCGATTAAACTAGGAAGCTCTAATAGCCCACTCCGGTGCTACGTCTTGCAATGCGAAACGAGTCTGGCTTATTCCAAACGAGGCAGTTTTTTACCTAATTGTAGCTTCTAAGTACCACTAAATGCTACCGGTTGATGACTGATAGATTACTTTCTTACGTGAATTCAATAAGACTCATGCTCCTACTCTCATTATAAGAAGAACATTTATTTGTTTTCTGAACCCAGTAAAAAACTGTTCGCCTCCTTAATCAACACCTGAATGACAAACAGTTGACCTTAAATAACCTCAGCTACAGGCAGAATACCCAAACTATGAAAACACCACCCTCTAGTGGTTGGGGGTAAACTTAAATGAAACATGGCTCCTACATACATTCATAGTATGAAACTGTCTGTAATCTTGCAGAACCAGTTAAAAAAAAAAATCACAAAAGGTTAAATTTTATGAACACACAAAGCCATCATAAATCAACATATGAACCTCAACAATGGTGACAATAAAAAGTGTGCAAAACTTGCATCACAGCATGAACGAATAATGCAGCCTTTTGTGATGTCCAGAACTGATCTGATTATCTGTCACCATTGTTGAGATTCATATGCTGATTGCTGATATCTGTATGTGATAGCCTTGTTCAAACTTTTGTCCTTTTTTAAATACATTTTTCAAACTGATGTTGCAATAATGCAGTTTTACAATGTGAAAACATTAAACTATACAACTACTACAATCAAATG
Organism: Cirrhinus mrigala; assembly: GCA_036247105.1. Taxonomy (NCBI): domain Eukaryota; kingdom Metazoa; phylum Chordata; class Actinopteri; order Cypriniformes; family Cyprinidae; genus Cirrhinus; species Cirrhinus mrigala. The sequence continues at coordinate 358,280 of JAMKFB010000908.1, forward strand.
TGTTCAGCGAAGCAGTCGGTTATATGATAATTGTGAAGCCAACAATGAAAAAATGATCATGTATTACAAACGTGTTTGTTAACCACATTTTCACAACAGTCAAATAAGACAAACGCTTAAAAAAAAAGCGTTAAGAGCCCAATTAATTAATGGAAACGCTAATCACTATCATGGTGACTTCAAGTGGAATATTTAAGCCCCTGCTAATTCTCAATAAAGAACTTCTGTAGACCTCTAACAGAAACAAAGTAAATCTGGTCAGTAATAAGTGAAGCTGGTAATGCTGTTTGTGGAGTTGTTTAATCCTCCTCTGCTGAGATCTTCAGAGATTTAATGTCTTTTATCTTCAGCTGATTTCATCTAAGGCTGTGGCTGTAGTCAGTAGTTGTGTTTCTGTTTGTCTCTTGGTTTCTGTTCTCTTCTTTCCTTCAGTGATTCTGCTTGTTAATGTGCTTATTAACGCTGAGATGACTCCATATTAAATATACACAGATTTTGTGGCTCAGATAAGGTCCAGTGTGGTTTATTTCTCTGCTCTTGGCTGACATGTGGCATTGCTATGGCCTGCTTTTGGCCCAGATCTGGCAAACAGGAGCGGTCCGCCCAAGTGCCATCATTCCACGCTGCATGTGGGCCAGATCATCATGCCACATGTGCCAGATGTGGGCTGGATCTGGGCTGACAATATGTTGCTATCTGGGGAGACAACCCCCAAAGAAACTAACACCCCAAAAGGGCTCAGTTGCCAGGACGACCATCTGATAACCGGTTTTATTGCCCAAAGGAATGCAAACAGAGCACACTACATTTGCCCAAAGAAAAGACATAATGCGTGTATAGTTTTACTATTACTGCCTTGTAATTTTGTGATTTTCATTGTGCACTGTTATATGCATTTGTTATGACAGATCTCTAGTGTAGTATAACCCACCTATGCCATGTTTGGTCTCTTTGAGTTTGTATTTTGGTGATCTAAATGATGGTGTATATCATATGTTGATACCTTTGCAACATATTAGTAGTTTTTGCATCAACACCCAAACAAATTACACATTGAAAATAGCATGCTCACAGACAAAGAGTCGTAAACTGTCCCTCCAAAGGTGAAAGTCACCATTGGCACTTAGACCTCCTGGAGGTGCAGCTTCCAGAGGCTTTAAATGCATCCCACGAGCTTCTTCTCTCTTCTTCTGCAAAATCTTTCGATTGCTGCCCGTGTGGAAAGACTCATGGGGAGCCTGAGCCGGCACAGGGCCCAACAGGCCCCAACATACAGAGCTGTGGCTCTCGACCACAAACATTTGTGTGTTTCTTTTTTGGTTTCTTCACTCATCTCACATGAGTGACTCACCTCGGCCAGTCAGTGGTTCTTTCAGAACCTAAGAGGATGAGGAGGATGAGCTAGAACTCGTCGGGACTCTAAGCTGCGCCAGGCCTTGCGGCCTTGTCTTTCCATTCTCCAAAGACCACAGGACTTCAGCTGGGTCCCTCTCAGCTCTTGGTTCTTCTTCAGTTTTCACATGGGAAGAAACTCCCAGTCACCATCGAGTCAGAACATCTTTGGAGTTCATCACTCTTCAGACCCGGAAGAACGTGATCGCGATTCCAAACCACCACTGCTCCAAACCATCGAGACCTTCACCCGAGACTGCATTCGGACACTTGTTCATCGACCAAGGCAATGCAAGTATCGTACATTTAACTAAACAAACAGAGGTTTAGTATAAGCTGTAGACAGCACTGATGGTTTCACTCAGGTGGTTAACTGACTCTTTTCATAGCTACATTCTCTGGTCTCTCTCTAACTGCTTCTCACTGACCCTTCCCTCATGTATGAGTGATTTCATGTTTGTTTGTTTAGATATTGTTATGTGTTAGTCCTTCGTTAATAAACTCTTGTGCACAAATTACATGAATTTTGATTCTGATTCTGCCTTGAAAATGAATGTCCCTTTATGATTCCAATTCGAGCTACATCCTCAATGTCATCATTATCTTCTCATTATATCTCATTAACGCGGTGTTGTGATTTTGCAGTTATCACAACAGCCCTACTTTAAATGCGAATGAGCTTTGCTCGTCCGCCCCTCTCTTCTCTCTGTGGAGTGACGAGTGCTCAGAGAGATTGTTTACTTCGAAACTTGTTAACTAGCATTTTAACTAACATTATCTACTGTTGTATTTTTAGCATTTTGTTTTTTACATTTTTATATATTTTAAAATGTTAAATATATTTTAAAAACAAACATGGCCAAAAAACATAATTGTTAACATATTTATGTAAATATATTTTCTCCTAATATATTTTTAGCCATATATAAACAGATTTTTAAAAAGCATTTAAAAAATATATTTTGACCTCTGTTTATTTCAGTTCAAAAAATGCATTTTCCTGCCACAGAAATACATTTAGAAATATATTTTGGCATATGATGGTTGGAACTAAATATTTACTGTTTCAAAAATATTTTTTGAAAATATATTGAGCTTATATTTAGCATACATTTCAAAAATATTTTGGCCAAAAAAAAAAAAATTATATATATATATATATATATATAACTAGGTGTGCAACGGATCGCGGTTGATCCTTGATCCATGCGGATCACGACCCACGGTTTGGAACGCACGTGACCCATGGATTAACTCATTTTTAAAATTTGTAGATTACAGTGTTTCCCCTGCCATTATATTAGGGGGGCGGACTGGATCGCGGAGTCCATTCATAAAAACGGATTTACTCTATAGCATGGGATGCCACAGAATTTGTCGATTTTTGGATTAATAAATCAAAAGTAGGTCTCTCACTTAATTCGAATCTCGATATGGACTAGTGTCAGTGAATATTAAAACACAAAAAGACGGTTTAAATATGAATCCTCCATGTTCCGCTTGGCTCTGTATGAATGAATGTCGGAGACGCGGCTTTGTTTACTACACAAATACTGAAGCACACGTGACGCTCGCGGTTATTTTCGGCCTCTGCGTCTCATTATATGATGACATAAACCCATAGACTTAATCACTTCATGTAAATTTTACCGGTTCATTTCAGAAAATTAGCATAATCTCATAGTGTATACACACAAAAACTAACCGGCAACCTGTCAAAACAAAAGTACAGTTTAACATGTAACAGAAATGTATTAGTCTTGTATTACTTTTGTACAGTATAATGTAGATGTTTAAATTTTCATATTTCTGGCAAATTTAAATAAAACAATTAAATGCAGAAATTATAATAATAACAGAAATAACAGAAAAAAAAAAATGTTTGTTTGGCAGCAAATAAAAGGGTTTAATTTTGATTTCATTGAAAATAAATAAATGTTTAATGCCTGTATTTGATTATCAGAAAAATTAAAACACAAGAAAAAAAAAAGATTGTAGGGCCCTATTGTTTAAAATATTGAAATTGAGATTTTTCGAGTTGTTTTTTCACTGAAACAAATATTTGTTATTACACAGAGCATAATGTACCAAAAAAAGTACCGTGCTGTACCGTACCGTACCGTTCTTGTAATAAATGGAAAGCAAATTACATTTGACTCCTCCCCTTTTTTGCTGATCCGAAAAATGGTCTGATCTGTGACTCAAAAACCGTGAGTGATCCGAACCGTGAGTTTTGTAATCTGTTGCACCACTAACATGCAGTAATAAACAACATTTAAACAAGAGCTTCATGATTCCGGATAAACTGCAAATGTTTTTAATGTTTTTAATAAATTGGAGAGCATGATTCTCTCACGATTCTGGAGACAAAAGATTAGAAAACCAAACAAAATAACATAATTTACTAGTGGTTCTGACAAACTGTTCATTGCTTAAGTCTGTATAATAATAAATGTATAATAATAATATAATCTTTTAAAAACATATTCATTCAAACAAACTAACAAAAACAAATCCAATGAAGGAGTCAGTGTCTCACTTCATTAAGACTTGTCTGACTATTGAAATCTCCTGAATGAATGATTCAATGACATACTTGTTTTAAACGGGCAGTTGTCGCCACCTCCTGGCGGAAGAGGTTAAGCGTTATTATACATACAAGATAGTTTCGTTTTCATCGCTACTGTAGACAATAAGTGTTTATACCCAAACTATAAACTTTAATCCCAGTACTTCTGTTACTTAAATGTCTGTTACACAGAAGTAATGATTATAATGTGGTTGAAAAGACTGTTTGTGTTGCTCTTTCTGCCTTCACATTTACCCCGACCCTCTGATTCATTAACATGGGCAGCGACAAAACCTGCTTCTCACGCTCCACTGACACTCGCCATGTGAAACAGTCCTAATAATCATAACTAAATTGTTGTCATTCAGGAATAAGATTGCGTGGGTGTTTGAATCAACATCTCCATATTTTAAGGATTAATGGTGCAGCTCTAGTGTAAACACTGCTAAACGTTTTACGAGGATATTACCACGAGACCTCGCGAGATCCGACTGGTCTCGCCAGACACATTCGATCTCCTCACATCCCTACTTTATATATAATTTCAGTTTAAATATTTTGTAATGTCAAATGCTCATCTTGTCTTACTCTGCCTGAACTGTTTTTGTTCTGGTTCATGACAGTTAGGGTATGTTGAAAAACTCCCATCTCATGTTCTCCCTCAACTTCAAAATCGTCCTATATCACTATTTTACCTTTTTTGTTGAGGGTGTTTGATCTTTTTTGCATGTTCACTTTGCAAAAACTTGGTCGGTGCTTCTGCAGTGATGTACACAGCAAAATCCCCAGTGTTAATTTAACACTCTGAGTGTGGACACATATAAACACTGAAGCAGTGTTGAAGGTAATGATATAATTAGGTGATTAACGAAGTGATGATTGATCATTATTGAAGACACCTGATGTTAATAAGCAGAATCACCAAAGGAGAAAACCAAAATTTGTAAGCAACCATTATAGTGGTCAGTGTTTGCATTAGTTGGGCTCTTGACCCTTAAATCATCAATATTAGGTCTTGTTTGTCTGCAATTACTGAGTTATAGCAGCTGGACAAGTAAAGAGCAAAAGTCATTAAGATGGCATTGCCTGTGCTTGACTTAATCATCATCATATAATGACTTGAGTATTTGACATAGAATTTGCTTACAGGTTACAAAAAAAAACTGTGAACAAAACATCAATCAGTTTTGCCATATTCAGACAGATGATGAAAAAAAAAAAGTTAATCTTAATTTAGACACACAGACATGAAGAATCAGTGTGAGAATCACAACAACGGCGACCATCAAAAAGCGTGTTGTAGCCAATCAGAACTCATCCATGACTCCCATCATGCATTGCGGCATGAATAAATTATGAGAGTTCAGAGTTGATCTGTTTATCTGACTATGCCGTTTGTCACCATTGTTGAGATTCATGGGCTGGTTCTTGATGCCTATGTGTGCCTTGTTGAGTTTTTTTTTTGTTTTTTTTTTTAAACCGGTTGTAAAAAAAAATGTTTCCAAAATGTATAGGAAGTGCTGGATCAAGGCTATTACAATAAGCAAAAGAAAAAAAAAACTAATTTAGAGATTAGACTCTAGGTGATTTACATCAAACAATGAATATGTTAAAACATAATCACCTGATTTTTGAAGTTGAGGGAGAAAATACGATTGGAGTTTTTCAACATACCCGAACTGTCTTGAGTCAGAATACACAGAGTTCAGGGAGAGAAAGACAAGAGGAGCATTTGAGATTAAAAAGTATTTAAATTATATTATTTTTTAATGAAAATAACCGATCGTTAGATAAGACCCTTCTTCCTTGGCTGGGATCGTTTACAACCACATTTGGGATAGTTTGAAGCTGCATTTAAACTGTAGTTTGGAACTATAAACTTTTATCCCAGAACTTGGGATGTGTTAGTCTTATTTAACTGTCAGAAATAATGATCATTATTGTCACGAGTCCTGTCTGGTCTACCCACCACCAGAGGTCATCTGTGCATCATATTGACACTCACACTACACAGACTGTTATCCACCTTATTTTTCCCATAAGAGTGGGTGCAGCCATTTGTAATTTTTTTGTGTCTGGCTTCCGGTCTCATCTACTTCCAGCTATTTTTAGCTGCACAAAAAGCTCATTTTGCTGCTTGATATTGCAAACTGGTGTGTCTTACCATATTATTTTAATGTATTATCTTAATTATGAACACACTGGCTTGTAGTGCAAACTGTTTTACCGTTTACTGCACTTCGATATTCTTCTCATTATTTCCCTTTGGTGGATTATGAACCGGATGTCTAACACATTACCAGAAAACAGCTTACTTCCACATTGAAAAATAAGGTGGATACATCACCCTGGACTACACTTCCCATGTTTCATTGCACAGATTGCACTTTCACCTGCAGCCAATCAGACACACTACAAATACGGGGCCGTCGCCATCATTCTGCGCTGAGTATTGTCTTGCGTTTATTGTGCTCCACTTGATAGCAACTCTACGGAGCCAATTTCCAAGTTACCTTAGACTAGTTAGTCTTGTTTCCTAGTCTAGTCATTCATATCTTCATCCTAGTCTGGTTATCTCATTTTGTCTGCCTTCAGCCTGCCCTGGACTTTTCACCTGTCGTGGATTAATATTTTGCCTTGCCGCTTCAGACTCTGTTTGCCCCTTAATTAACTTTAGACTGTTTGGATTACCCGTTTGCCTCACCCTTTGCCGTAGATCGACCCTCGTCTGTTCCTGAATTACTATTTTGTCTTGCCCTATTTGTATCTGTTTGCTGGTGTCAACCCTGCCTGTTTAAGACCATGTCTATGTCTTTGTTTATGAATAAAAGTTTGCCTATGGATCCGCCCGCTGCTCACCTCGTTCACTCCATAACAATTATGTGGTTGAAAAGACTGTTTGTGTTGCTCTTTCTGGATCAGCAGCAGCATGAATGCAGAATTGAATGTCTTTAACACCTGTTTCATATCGTAAATGTCAGTGGAGCATGAAAAGCGCAATGTGAAACAGTCATAATAAACTGCTGAATCATTGTCATTTAGGAATAAGACCGCGTGGGAGTTTGAATCGAGATCTCGATCCTTTAACAATGAATTGTGCAGCTCTAATGTAAATAATAAATGTTTTTGGGAGGATATTGTCCCACAAGATCTTGTCTCATCCCTAAAAACCATTATATATATATATATATATATATATTTTTTTTTTTTTTATGTTATGTTTAATTATGTTTTACTCTACAATATTAGAGTTCTTCCAGAATTTCTGATCAAATAAATGATCACAAGCAACTTTTTTCAAAATCATTAAAAATAGTAATGTGTCCAAACTTTTGACCAAGACTTCTATAAGTAAAAATATACACATTTTAAAATGAAATGTTGTATATATAAAAAGTTTAGGAATCATATTTGTTTCAGGTGCTTTTTATTGGGGATGGGGGGCCTCCAACATGAATTTTTTGCCTAGGGCCTCCAAATGTCTAGAACCAGCCCAGGTGGTGAATGGTACTCGTATTATTATGTCACTGATATTATAAATTGCAATAAATACCAGAAAATATTGTGATATAGTTTTATGTCCATATTGCCCGTCCGCAGGGCTCACTCATGCCACACATGAAGAAAGACTGCTCAGAAGTGAGTGAATTCAGACACAGCCGTACACAGTACTGTACTTTGTGTTAGATGTTACACACACATTAAACATCCCACCAAAATATCAGGACATTTTAAAATGTATCATTTGCATCAGTAAATCACACTGACAAGCTAACATTTCCCTTTCTTGCAGGCTTAACATTTGACATTTCTTTGGAGGCTTGACATTTGTATCCTTTAGAGAACAAAATGTTTCATAATTTGTGTGTTGCAATATGGACAGGACAAGGCGGCTAGACATCTGTCTGAAAATTTCAATAATCATATAAACTTATGGTTTAGAGAACAAGCTGAGGAAATCAAAACCAAACTCGCTTTGCCAGTAACAGAGGAGGGTTGCTACCAAGCCATATTGTAATGTGGAGAGGGAGACGAGAGGCGAGGGGATCCATATGCAAGCTTTTATTGAAACGACGAGACAAAGACATGGTCAAGCAGGCAGGGTCAGAACAATCACAAGAATGAGTACACAAGAATAGTCCGTGAGGCAGGCGTGGGTCGATCAGCGGCGAACATAATCCATGACGTGAAACAGAAGAGTAATCCTTACAACCAGCTAGAGTCCAGAAAGGCAGGCGGCGAGACAGACGAAAACGAGGAGGCCAGGCGTGAATACAAAACTAAGGGAACTAGGAAACTCAGAAACTAGAGAACTCAAGAACTAGGAACTAGGAAACTAGGAAACAATACTGTAACGGTGCTAGCACTAGGGGAGCACTATACACAACTGACACAGTTCTCCACATAACACTCCACAATACTCGGTGAACACAGAGGGGAAAGTCCGGGGCTTAAATAGGGCCGCTGATTGGCCACAGGTGACGACGCAATCTACTGACTTACGATCGGAGATTGTCACAGTGCGATCAGACGTTAAAGGCTGGGGTGCGGTAAAGTTGGTTTTATGTTGGACATTCGATCTTTACTTCAGCATTAATTTATATGTAATCGCATAATATTCATGGATCATGCTGTATCTCGTTCAGATCACGTTTAAAAGCATAATATCAAAATTAATAATAATATTATTCGACGATGTAACTGTTTAATGCATCTGAAGTGAAAAAGTCCTCACAACAATCCTCACTTGCGCACGTCAAGTTAGGGAGCGTCTCAAAAGTGCAAAATCCACTTATAACCTTGGTTAAATATGTGCATTTTCCATAAAAAAAAACAGTAATACTGCGATCCTTTTACATGTGCAGTTTATGTTAGCAAATTGATTACGTACAGATTAGGATGATTGGTAAATTTTAAATTATTAATGTATCTGTTATGAATATGTAGCCTGAGAAAACTGCATTATGTAGCCTAAGAAAACTCATTAAAATGAACTAAATTTATTTAATGTTGTGGTTGTTTTATCTAAATGGCTCAGATCACCTACACTGTATTTAGAAATACATGCAGCATTAAATTTATATATATATATATATATATATATATATACACATCTATTATACATTGTTGAAATTTTAAATCCTATTTAACTTCCCGATGATGTCACACCAGTTGTAATTTCTTCACACAATCCTGACACACATCATACACGACTTGGATTTTGGAAATATGATTTTGTGTATTTTAAATGAATTTTTGAAATATTCAAATCTATATAACTTCCTGGTCATGTGACCCGATGATGTCACACCAGTTGTAAAATCTATACACAATCATACACATCATATACGACTTGGATTTTGGAAAAATGATTTTTAATGAATTTTTCAAATTTTCATATCTATATAACTTCCTGCTCAAGTGACTTTACGTTGCAACACCCACTGTATTTTAATTATAAACGTTTGTGTGTGTGTGTGCGTGTGTGTGTGTGTATATCAGGTCACATGGCCAAACAGTAAAAAAAGTGTTCAATACGTTCAAATAATTCAAATAATAGTCTAAAAACAACAAATATATTTTCAAAATAAAAAAAAAATATGAATGTACAATGTGTGAAAGATGTTTATGAATATAATACAGTGGGTGTTGCAACATGAGGTAACATGATCAGGACGTTATATAGATTTCAAAAATCCAGTTTCTGTATGATGTACACTGCCACTCAAAAAGAAGTCTCTTCTGCTCATCAAGGCTGCATGTATTTGATCAAAAATACAGAAAGAAAAACAGTAATACTGCAAAATGTTATTATAATACAAAATAATAGTTTTTATTTCAATATACTTTAAAATATCTTAAGTAGTCTTAAATAAGAGATTAAATATCTTAAATAGTCTTGAGTATCACATAATCCTTCAGAAATCATTCTAATATGCTGATCTATTATAGGATGTTGGAAGCAGTTGTGCTGCCAAATATTTTTTGGAACCTGTGATTCTTTTTTCAGAATTCTTTTATGAATAACAAGTTAAAAAGAACAGCATTTATTGAAAATATTATTTTTTATAACAATGTAAATCTATGCTATCACTTTTTATTAATTTAACACATCCTTTGTGAAAAAAGTATTAATTTCTTTAAAAGAAAGAAAGAATAAAAATGTCCTGACCCCAAACTTTTGAACAGTAGTGTAAAGTCAAGTGTTAGTCAAATAATCCTGAGAAACAGCATCACAGGTTCCAAAAAAATATTAAGCAGCACAACTGTTTTCAACATTGATAATAAATCATATAACAATGATTTCCGAAGGATCATGGGACACTGAAGACTGGAGTAATGATACTGAAAATCCAGCTTTGCATCACAGGAATACATTATATTTTAAAGTACATTAAAATAAAAATCTTTATTTTATATTGTAATAACATTTTGGTGTTTGTTTCTGTATTTTTGATCAAATAAATGCAGCCATGATGAGCATTTAAAAACCATTAAAAAATCTTATTGATCCCAAATGTTTGAGCGCCAGTGTATGTCTGCATAACAGTGTTAACAATCCAGGGTCTTTCAGTCCAGATGACGTGCCAAGACCTTCAACAAAGTCCCCCTTTTTTTTTTTTTTTTTTTTTTTTTTTTTGCTTTTAAGTTTGTAGAGAACACAACAGATTCACTCAAAAAAAAAATTTGTTCTAAGTTTAAACTTTATGTAATGTTCAATTACATACAAATTTTCCATCCATTTAAATTACATAGATTTAATATAATCATATTAATAAACGTAATGTGATTCAAATGCATCAGTCATATGTGAATGAAACAGGTAAAGTTGATGTAATAGTTCCCAGTGTTAAACAAACCCTGCTCAGTGTTCATGTGTTTCCACACTACAGAGTGTTCAAGTAGCATTGACACAGTGTTGGAGTTAAGGAGATCATTATGTCATGATTGACCAATAATGATGAACACCTGCTGTTTACAAGCAGAATCACTGAAGGAAAGAGAAACACAAGAACTGACTTCAGCCAGAAATCAACTGAATAAAACAAGACATTAAATCTCTCAAGATCTGATTAAACAAACAGTTTTACCAGTTTCACTCATTACTAACCAGATTGACTTTATTTCTGTCAGACGTCTAGAGAAACTCCTATTGAGAATTAACGGAAGTTGTTTTTTTTTTCATTTGTAATCACCATCAAGGAGACCAGTGTTTCCTTTTGCTGGGCTTTTGAACCTTGACATGTTGGTGTTTGTAATATGCTGGTTGCTTTAATTGTGTGTTTATAGAAAATGCATTTAGCTAAACCAACAAAGCCAAGAAAAAAAACAAAAAAAATGAAATTCAATTTCTAATTATATGGATGTTGTATTGTTTTAGCAGTATTTATAATCTCGCATCCAGCTGTATTATTTAAGTCAGATAATCTGAATAAGCTACAAGTCACTTTGTGTACAGAAAGTTTTCATCTGCAGCAACAGAAAAACCACAGACAACAAGAATCAGCATATGAATCTGAACAATGGTGACATTCAACAGCTGCATGCTGGGAGTCATGGTGAGTTTTATATTCTGCTGTTACCCAGCATGCAGCTGTTGAATGTCACCATTGTTCAGATTCATATGCTGATTCTTGATCTTTGCGTGTGTCTCGCTGATGCTGTAGATTTTAAACTTTTGTGCATAAGATGAACATCCATAATAATTCATACAGCTACTGAAAATTTCTAGAAACTCCATGAGATCAGTGAATCAGGCCGCTGGATGATGATTAGTACGCCATCATTAAAAATGAACCAAGAATGTTTAATCAGACTTCTTTTCTTGGCTTTTTTTTTGCTACAAAATAAAATGTGTTCTACAAACACAAAAACATTTTTTTTTTTTTTGTAAATAAAACATCTAAACCTCTGTTCAGATGTTCTCAAATAATATTTGTAGATATATGACAGAAATCGTCAAACTGTAATGTTGCTTGTTTAGTTGTTTAATCAGAGATTTAATGTCTTTATTTATTTAAGTTCATTTTATCTTTGGCTGTGTCTGATTCTTGTGTTTCTCTTCAGTGATTCTGCTTGTAAACAGCAGGTGTTCATCATTATTGGTCAATCATGACATAATGATCTCCTTAACTCCAACACTGTGTCAATGCTACTTGAACACTCTGTAGTGTGGAAACACATGAACACTGAGCAGGGTTTGTTTAACACTGGGAAATATTACATAAACTTTACCTGTTTCATTCACGCATGACTGATGCATCTGAATCAAAGGAAAATTTGTATGTAATTGAATTACATAAAGTTTAAGTTAAGCTGCAACATTTTTTGAGCTAGCAGGAAAATAAGGTTTATGAAATAAATATCACTTTCCTTTTCACAATTATGAAACCCAAAAAAAAAAAAAAAAAAATCTATATGTAAAATTGAAATCAGGATTCACATAACATTTGATAAAATAAAGAATATCATCAAAATGTCATTGTATGAGCAATTCCAAAATAAATAAAGATGTTTCAGAACAGCTGGAATATCATTCTTAAGGCTTATAGTAGAGCACTTGAATTCATTCATTAAAATCTGTGAATCAACTTAAATGTAACTTTAACTTATCAATGTCACTTTTCTCATGTTGTTAGTTATCAGGTATTTGCGAGATAATGACCAAACTTTATTCAAAACGATTCTAGTTGGAGATCACATAAGGCACAGAAACAGACTCCTCCTGAAACAAAACTCTAATTTTCTCATTGTTTTTTGATTTAGATGATGAAAGTCACTGTTTACCTTCATAAATATTTTACATAGATCCAATGAGTGACAGAGAGAGGGAAAAAAAAAAAAAACTCTTAAAAGCATGAGAACTGCATGTGGCACTGCATCAGCAACAATTGCAAACTCTTTTGGACTAACAGGAATTTCATGCTTATCTAAGAACTCCATTCTGAAAGACTTAGATGCAAAAATACCATTAAAAAAGGAAAAAAAAGAAAAGAGATTTGTGTTTATACAGTACATTCTTTTTATTCCAGATTAGATATGAGGTGTAAAATTAGGTTTGAAGCTAATAACATTTGCATATGCAAAAAGGGACAAATATGATATGGATTTTCATCCTGCTTTAATTACACATTAATAAAAAACTTAAACCACCTAGTTTGGAGAAAATTAAAAATAATAATAATAATAACATTAGGGATCAGATTCCATAAGGATGACAGCTTATTCATACAGTTCTTTATCCAATGTATTATTATTTATTATTATTGTAAAGGCATAATGTGTGTCAGGATTGTGTGAAGATAATGCAACAGGTGTGACATTTTTGGGTGACATGACTAGGAAGTTATATAGATTTGAAAAATTCACTGAAAAGACACAAAATCATATTTCCAAAATCCAAGTCATGTATGATGTGTGTCATGATGGTGTGAAGAAATTACAACTGGTGTGACATCATCGGGTCACATGACCAGGAAGTTAAATAGATTTGTATCTTTCAAAGATTCATGAAAAATAGACAAAATGACATTTCCAAAATCTAAGTCATGTATGATGTGTTAGAAGTGTTACAGAATATATTACAGATGCCATAACAACACCTGTTTCTACCAGTTAAAAGAAAATATTGAAATACAATCTAATAATAAAGCAGAAATTCAAAGTTAATATCCCATTCAGAGCTTAAAATCACATATTAATGTTTTTCCACTTAATTCACATCTCTGCATTTTATTTGCATGATGCTTTGCATGTTTTTGAATCTTGGAATGCATATCTTTTTTATCATTTTCATGCACTTTTCAGACAGTCCCTTAATTTGCTCTGCGAATGTCTGACGAATGTCCAACATAAAACCAACTTTACCGCACTAAAGGCTGGCTGGAACCCTTACAACAGATGGTCGAATCCAACACTAGTACCATCAAAGAATTGGAGCGCTCTTCTTCTGATCACAGCGATCGTATAACAGAACTGGAGAATTTGATTTCGACTCTCAACGATCACCTAACTCATCTTGATGCGAAGTGCGAAGATTTGGAGGGTCGTTCTAGGAGGAACAATATTCGCCTAGTGGGCCTCCCTGAAGGCAGCGAGGGTTCCCGTCCGACTGAATATGTTGCCCAACTTCTGCAGGAGGTGTGACAGCTTTGGGATAAGCACTTGTTAGATCGTGCACACCGTACACTGCATGACAACCCAAAGAAAGGGCAGCCTCCTCGTCCTCTAGTCATTAGAGTGCATTACTTTCACGTTCGTACTGAGATTCTTCAAAGGGCTGCAAAACTCTCTCCTCTTAATTACGATGGAAAGAGACTGTCTATCTTCGCTGATTACACTACGGCGGTGGCCAAGAAGCGGTCTGCATTCAGAGATGTCAAACGTGTGCTCCACTCGTGTCCTGGAGTCAGGTTTGGATTAGTCTTCCCCGCGGTGCTGAGGATCACTACAGCTGATGGAGTTTCACATAAGTTTGTGGAACCGTCCGTGGCACTAGACTTCATTTGCAAAAACGTGAAATCTACAGAAACTGTACACTCAAAAAAATATTTCAGCCCTTAACGTAATTCAATTACGTACATCTTTTCCATGCATTTAGATTACATAGTTTTAATTGAAACAAATCAAGTAAACTTAATGTGATTCAAATGCATCAGTCTTACGTAAATGAAACGGGTAAAGTTGATGTAATATTTCCCAGTGTTAAACAAACCCTGCTCAGTGTTCATGTGTTTCCACACTACAGAGTGTTCAAGTAGCATTGACACAGTGTTGGAGTTAAGGAGATCATTATGTCATGATTGACCAATAATGATGAACACCTGCTGTTTACAAGCAGAATCACTGAAGAGAAACACAAGAATCAGACACAGCCAAAGATAAAATGAACTTAAATAAATTTAATAGACATTAAATCTCTGATTAAACAACTCCACAAACATTACAGTTTGATTTGATTTCTGTCATATATCTACAAATATTATTTGAGAACATCTAAACAGAGGTTTAGATGTTTTATTTATTTTTTATTTTTTTAAGTTTCAGTTGACCTCACCATCATGGCGATCAGGGTTTACTTTAGTTGGACTCTTGACTTTTTTTTTTTGGCTGCTGTAATTGTGTGTATAAAGCACATCTATTACAGCAAAATAAAAAAGTCAAAAAAAAAAAAAAGGTCTGATTTGGTGTTTTTGGTAAAATTTTTTTGGTTGTGAAATCATTATCATCCAGTGGCCTGATGCACTGATCTCATGCAGTGGTTAGTCTATTATTTTCATAATGTTTACAACAGGTGTATAAACTATTATGGATTATCTATTATAGTTTATCTTATACATTAAACTTTGAAATCTACGGTATCCTTTTGACACACACAGACATCAAGAATCAGCATTTGAATCTCAACAATGGTGACATTCAACAGCTGCATGCTGGGTAACAGCAGATTATAAAACTCACCCATGACTCCCAGCATGCAGCTGTTGAATGTCACCATTGTTGAGATTAATATGCTGATTCTTGATGTCTGTGTGTGTTTAAGTAACACTGGAGATCTTGAAGTAATAATAGTAACAGTTCATGCGATTACTGTAGATATCATGAAACCAAAAGGTAAACCACAGAACAATATCAGCAAATCAGGCCACTGGATGATGATTTATTAAATGTTCTTGGTTAATTATTATTGAAGGTGTACATCAATAATAATTAACCAAAAACATTTAATAAAACTCTTTTTTCTTGTTGTTTATTGCTATAACAAATGTGCTCTACAAACACAAATACAGCAACCAAAGAGAAAAAAAAAAACTAAACTAAGAAAGTCAAGGGTCCAGAGCCCAACTAAAGTAAACCTTGTTCACCATGATGGTGAGGTCAAATGAAAAGTTTTTTTAATAAAACATCTAAACCTCTGTTTAGATGTTCTCAAATAATATTTGTGGATATATGACAGAAATCAAGTCAAACTGTAATGTTGTTTGTGGAGTTGTTTAATCAGAGATTTAATGTCTTCATTTATTTAGGTTCATTTTCTCTTTGGCTGTGTCTGATTCTTGTGTTTCTCTTTCCTTCAGTGATTCTGCTTGTAAACAGCAGGTGTTCATCATTATTGGTCAATCATGACATAATGATCTTCTTAACTCCAACACTGTGTCAATGCTACTTGAACACTCTGTAGTGTGGAAACACATGAACACTGAGCAGGGTTTGTTTAACACTGGGAAATATTACGTCAACTTTACCTGTTTCATTTACGTAAGACTGATGCATTTGAATCACATTAAGTTTACTTGATTTGTTTAAATTAAAACTATGTCATCTAAATGCATGGAAAAGATGTACGTAATTGAATTACGTTAAGGGCTGAAATATTTTTTTGAGTGTAGGTAATGATACATAGTTCATAGACTGGTCTGACCTGAGTACCTTTAGTGGACATCATTATGCCTACTTGTGGTACTGACCTTCTGTTAAAGGTAATTCAGAAAGACTGTCAAGTGTATTCTGAGGGTTAAACTTTTTTCTCAGGTTTTTTTTTTTTTTTTTAATTAATGGTCCTTCTACTGTCATTTAAGTGGAACATTTTATGTTAATGATGGACCAGGCTTGACATAATTTCACAAGTGCTGTTCTGTGTATTATTCCCTGTTAGATTTCAAATACTGCTGCCTTCTCTGAGGCAACATGTTGCGAGTCAGTTAAAGGTTGCGTTGCCTCAATGTGTTCAGTAAGAGAGTTAACGTTAAGGATGTGTTGTGTTTGGGGAGATGCTTTTTTATTTATTTATTTTTATTTTTATTTATTTTTTTTTTTTTTCCTTATTCTATGGACGTGCCAACTACAGATATGTTTTATTTGGTTTCAGATGCTTTCACCAGTATTATTTTATTATATTTTATTCTATCATTATTCTTTCTTCACATTTGATTTTACATAATCACTGTAAATATGGTGCAGCCTAGGCCAGGGGGTAATAACCTAAGATTTGTAAGTTGGAACTGTAAGGGGGTAAACGAACCAGTGAAACGGAGCAAGGTGTTACACCATCTTCAACACTTAGGGGCACATATTGTCTACCTCCAGGAGACTCATCTTAAAGCCAAAGACCAGTTATTATTAAAAAGAAGATGGGTCGGGTCAAGTCTACCATTCCACGTTTCAGGGCAAAGCTAGAGGGACAGCAATCCTTATACACAAATCTGTGAAATTCGTATGTTCAGATGTTAAAACAGATCCAAATGGCAGGTATGTTATTGTCGCAGGGAAGATTGGAAATACTGCACTTCTCTTGGTTAATATGTATTCCCCTAATTGGGACGATGACAAATTCTTTAGACGTTTATTTTCCTCACTGCCAGATATATCTTTATATTTTCTTATTTTGGGAGGGGATTTCAATTGTTGGCTTAACCCGGATCTTGATCGTTCCTCTTTCAAACGTAATTCGCCCTCAAAATCGGCTCGTGCAATTCAAGCTTTTATGGAGGAGTTCTCAGTCTCAGATCCCTGGTGTTTTTTTAATCCGCATGGTAAAACATTCTCTTTTTTTTCCCATGTACACCAAACATTCACGCCCATTGATTATTTTCTAATAGATAATAGACTTATTCAGTCAGTAGAATCATGTGATTATAACGCTATTGTAATATCAGACCATGCACCAGTAACCATGAATATTTACTTTGGGGGGCTTGATGGTACACATCCATTATGCCGGCTGAATACTCGTATGCTATTAGACCAAAGCTTTGTGGAGTTTGTCTCTAATAAAATTGATTTTTTCATATCTACAAAGAGCAGTCCAGAGATATCTGCATCTCTTTTTTGGGAGGCTTTAAAGGCATTCCTTAGGGGGGAAATCATTTCATATATTAGTCACAAGACAAAGTTAAACAAAAAGAGGTGTTCTGAGATAACACAGAAAATAATTCAGTTAGATAATATATATGCAGTCACCCAATCTTCAGATATATATATAAGGAACGGCAGTCATTACAGGCAGAGTTTGATATTCTTTCAACAAGTCATGCGGAGAATTTACTACTGAGAACTAAGTCTAGGTATTATGAAGAGGATGACAAAGCAGGTAGGTTATTAGCCCTACAATTAAGGCAGGAATCAACTGCCCACCTTATCCCCCAGATCTGAACGCCTTCAGGAATAACAACAGATCCCATATTAATCAATGATCATTTTAAGGATTATTATACTTCGCTTTATACTTCTGAGCAAACTGCTAACTCCTCTGATTTTGATCATTTTTTCAGTGCCTTTAATATCCCAATAGTTAATTCTGATTCAGTCGATCAACTTGAAGCACCCATTAGCATAGTAGAACTTACCCAAGCTGCTACCTCTTTACAATGTGGAAAATGTCCTGGACCAGATGGATATCCAGTAGAATTTTATAATAAGTTCATGAGTAAATTGGCTCCCATATTAATAGAAATGTATAATGAATCATTTAAGTCACTAAAACTTCCTCAAACACTTAATCAAGCCTCAATCTCCCTGATCCTAAAAAAGAATAAAGACCCTCTGGAATGTTCCTCATATAGGCCTGTCAGTTTACTTAATGTCGACTTTAAATTGTTATCAAAACTATTATCAATGCGACTGGAATCTATATTGCCATCAATTATATCTCCAGATCAGACCGTTTTTATAAAGAATAGACATTCTTTTTTTAATATTAGACGATTATGCAATGTGGTATATAATTCTTTTTCCCCTTCTACCCCGGAAGCTGTAATATCATTAGATGCTGAGAAAGCTTTTGACCGGGCAGAATGGGGATACCTTTTTTACACTTTAAAGAAATTTGGTTTTGGTGAAAGATTCATTTCATGGGTAAAACTGTTGTATTCCGCTCCCCAAGCCTCAGTCAGAACTAATAATACTCGTTCAGAATACTTCAACCTCCATAGATCCACTCGTCAGGGATGCCCCTTGAGCCCGCTTCTTTTTGCTGTCGCCATCGAACCTCTTTCTGCTGCTTTGAAAGTTAACCCATTAATAAAAGGAATAACAAGAACAGGTATCGAGCAGAAGGTCTCGCTGTACGCAGACGATCTTCTTCTTTATATTTCTGATTTTACTGTGTCAGTTCCTGCGGTTATTAATATTTTGCAATATTCCGGGCTATAAACTAAATCTAGCCAAAAGTGAAATTTCCCACTAAACTCAGCTGCCAAAAAATATCCCTTACACACTTTGCCATTTAACAGTGGGAAGAAGACCTATCAGAAAATATTCCAGACGAATTATGGGAATGTATCTTAAATAGGGTGCATTCTTCATCTTTATGTGCCAATCATGGTTGGATCCAATGCAAAATACTCCACCGTATTCACTGGACTAAGGTCAGGCTCTCCAAAATCTACCCTGATATCGATCCCATCTGTGACCGCTGTCGTCAGGGTCCAGCGAGTCCTGCCCAAGTTTACATGGATATTGGGTTCAAATTTTTGACACAATATCTCAGGTAGTTGGGACAGTAATCAAACCTGTAGCGATAACAGCACTCTTCGGTGCACTTCCCTTACCAGTTCATCACCTAGGCTATAAGGCAGACTTCGTGGCCTTCGTATCCCTACTGGCTAGACGTTGATTCTAATGCACTGGTCACCTACCCACTCAAGGTGGATTAAAGAGATTTTTCACTATATCAAACTGGAAAAAATTAGGCATGCACTGAGCAGCTCCTCCAAGAGCTTCTATAAAATTTGGGGCTCTTTTCTTGAGTATATGGAAGCATATACCTCCCCTATTTAAATGGAAATAGTGTAATTGTTAAATTCTCTCATTGTATTTGGCACAGTGCAGAATTATTATTTTATTTATTATTATTATGATTATTATTTTATTTTGTTTTGTTTTGTTTTTGTTTTTGTTTTGTTTGTTTTATTGGGTGGGTGGGGGAGGAGGCCAGGAGGGGTCATCTGTGTGTTTTGGGGTGGGGGGTAAATATTTGTTCTTTACTACTAGGGGGTTATTGATTATATCTTTTATTTCGATCATTTCTTTGTTTTTGTTTTTTTTACTCTGACCCCCTTTCTTTATATATAGTCTTGGCAAAAAGTTATTTAAACTGTATTTTTTAAATGTTTTTGAAAATTTTGTAATACTTGAAAATGTATAAATAAAGCAAGGAAAAAAAAACTTCAGTATAGATATATGACTTGATGGAATCAGACATAGAATGACTGAGCTACAGTCGTTTGAAGGCAATAAAGTCAGCAGAGTTGATTTGAAGAAAAATCAAGTTGAAGTTTTCCAAAGATTCCAAAGCAAATCAACAAGCAACATTGCATATTTTCCTTCAGTTCTTTTCTTAATAATAATTACTATATTATTAATCACAATATAGCTATTTTTTTATCTTTGTTATTAAAAATAAGAACAAATATGCAAATAAACAGTAGTTTATGAGTAGCGAGTGATTCCGTCTTTTCTTTTAATGTTTGATTAATATTGAGACCTACTGTAATGCATGGATTAATATAGTTAATAGGGGTGTAAGGGTACACAGGTGTCACGGTTCGATACGTACCTCGGTTCGGGGGTCACGGTTCGATATGATTTCATTACAACAGAAAAAAAAATCAAATCTGCTATGCTAGGTTTATTTTCATTTATTTTAAACAGACAGTAGTACAAATTACAATGTTTTCCACCTACATGTGAAAATACAAAATATTATATCAAATTAATGTCATAAATAGGCTATAAAATCTGCAGTACATATATACATACAAGGAAAAAATACTTGAAATATATTTAATTTAGTTAACTAATAGACGAGGGGAAAAAAACTGTGCGACACGTAACGTAGCCTATATTTGCTGAGTTTCAGTTCAGTTTTGTGACAGAAAGAGTCAAATGGCAGAAAGTGACATTCTATTTGTTTTTTAAGCTGATTTTGCCGGTATGAGGAAAGTTGAAGTAATGGCGCCAGCGCATGCAAACACAAAACATATCAGTTCCAGGCTTCTAGCATTGCTAACTTGACAGCACGGTTAGTACTTTATCAAAATAAAACACAGTGAACCAAACATCAGCGCGTCTCACTGTGTCACCGTTAGAACGCGACTAAAGTACAAAGTCTATAATTTACATAATAAATAATAGTTTAGCATTTGGATGCATCGCAAATATGGAAATATCATGGAATTCTGGATTGAGGGTGAATTGCCTGTGTTCGTTGTAAGGCCTAATGCACCGAACCGAGGCACCCGTACCGTGACAGTTCAGTACAAATACATGTATCGTTACAGCCCTAATAATTAACAGGATTTTTCCCCCCATCATTAACTAAACATTCATGTAAGACATATCAGATTCATCATGTTTGTGTAAATCTTGTCGAGATTTATTTCCCAATAATGTACTTTATAAGGAGATCACATGCTCTTGGAAATTCACAACTTATGCACACACTTTGCAAATGTCAGTCAGCACGATCGTATTGTTTCATTCAGCATGGGTTTGAAAATCATATTTCACTGGTTCTGACTCATTGAGAATTCACTATGAATATTTACAAAGCTGGAATGATGTGCTTTGCATCAACAGACCTACAGCATGTGGTGAGAAACAGCAGCAGTCGTCCAGAAGTGAGCAGAGAAAAAGCCACTCCTCTCAGAAAATGTACAAATAAAGAACATTTTAGATGTTTAATTACTACTTTGAGCATTGGGTTCGCTAGAAGAATTCATGAACTCAGTTTTGTGAAAACCTAAAATTTGACCAAAACTGACATTTTTCACTTCTTTTGTCTATATCTCAAAATTTTATTGTGCACATTCACACTCATTTTGCCAGCATGGGTCATAATTGTAAGAACCAAGTAAAAGAACTAACAACAGAATGTAAAATCAAAAGGAGTGAAATGTGATCTATGAAGACTCAAGCACCTACCTGGTGCTGTCTCAGTTGAGAGAGATGGCAGCTTGTTGCCACACTCACAGCAGAATTTTGCCTTTTCTGGAGACACATGATTGCATTCAGGGCACTTCATTCTGAGATGATTCCTGCAGAGAGCAGAGGATGAGGAAACGGAAATTACCTTTTGTTCCATAACACACAAATGGTCACATGATTTGTAAGAACTCCATATTGCTTTCAGTTTCTGCTTGCTTATAAACCAACGCCTGCAGAACTCTGGATCAGTAAATCCAGATTCATGCTGTCAATAAATAGCAAAGAGGCAACACTTCACCTGTTTAAGACAGTCTGTAAGAAATGGGGTCTCAAGGCTATGGGGTCAATATTCTTAGGGCACTAGTTTAAATGCTTCTGTTGTGTTTTTTGTATTTAATTTAATTTCATTGAATTGAATTTAACTTAATTAAAAAAAATGTTAATGTTAAAATAATTTATGCCGTATGCACCCAGTGCCACAGATTGATTGAGATTATTATCATTACTACATTTAAGAGTTGATGCAGTTTAATAAAAATCAAAGTCATGTGTTATAGTAATTATACAGTAATGGTGAAAAAGGCATCTTGCATGACTTCCATAGAAACTAGCATATTGTTTTATAGCAGACACTGAGTTTGAGAGTTAGGATATATGGAAATAAATGAAACAAATGAACACACAATCAACGTGTAAACTAAGAGATTTTTTTTTTTTTTTTTTTGGCAGGTTGCCAACACTGCACGTGTCTCCTTTGTCTGACACACCCATTTCCGGTCATTGAGTCTAATAAACTGATCTGAATCAGCCATATATGGTTATATATAGATATATGACATCCAGACAACCTGGGTGTGGGATATTTCCCCACCTCAAACCCGGAAGTAACGTTTGGATTTAGTAACATTAAAAATATATGGAAACATTAAAACAGTAATGTTCCTAAAGATTTTAGAAGTGGGAAATATCCTAAATCCGAGTTGTCTGGAGCGCAGCATAAATCTTCTAACCTGTTTAACCCATAAAGCGTTCTCATCTCATCATCATAACATCAAATTCTGTCCAAAATAAATATATTTTATCAATAAAGGTTAACATCAAACAGCGAAGCAAAGCAACCCTTTTCATTACTGTTCGATAAAAGCGAGTGGACACTCAAGATTTGTTTCTTACCCAGAGAAGGAGTCCGATCGCTGTGTATCTGACACAGCTCAGATGCTCAGGCCAGTTCAGATCGCGTACGATTCTCCACACGAACTGAAGCTGGTGAGGAAGGGCAGGGGACTTATCCTACATCTGCTTTCGTTTTGTGAAAAAGGGCATGTCTCTTTTTATTAAATCAATAACATTAACGTTTAAACAGTAACGTAAATAATAAAGCAAGCATGAGGTGAACCATCGGCTGAATAGCTTAATGAAATAACAGCTAAACGTGTTCGTTTCTTTCAAAAAAGAAAGAAAAAAAACCCTTAGTAATGCGAAAGAATCACGCGTGCTTTTCAATCGGATATGTGAAGTTAAAGCAGACAAAGTAAGCGCTCGCTTTATGAAGTTTTTATTACAAAGTTCGGGAGGAGCACGTTCAGATGATCCTCACAATCAGCGCAAGAGGAGGCATATACAGTCTGATGCCTTTTTCCTGGCGAGATTAATGCGTTTTTAATTGTGATCCCACCCAGCAAAAACTCGTCGAAAAGACGACAATGCCAGACGTTTAAACAACGTGAAAATTTGATTGAAAAGTGAAAGACGAAAATAAGTCTATAAAAAGACGTCCGAATTACGTCTAAATGTGGTTGTAAAGTGAAAGTTAAAAAGACGTCTTTATCAGGCCGAATTTCAACCGTAAATTCATGATTATATTTATCTCATATTCAAAATAAGACAATTCACAAAAGAGTATTAAAACATTTATTGACACATTAAATACATCTTTCAAGTAAAAAACACTTTCCTGATCACAAATTAAGCCTGCATTTGATTAAGCATACTGTAAAAACAGTAATATTATGAAATATAACTACAAAAATGTTTTCTAAAAGAATACATTTTGAAAGGTAATTTATTCATGTGAACTAAATTTTCATCATAATTACTCCAGTATTCAGTGTCACATGACCCTTCAGAAAACATTTTAATATGATTTGGTCAAGAAACATTTCTGATTATTATCAATGTGGAAAACAGTTGTGCTGCCCCATATTTTTGTGGAAAACATATTTTCAGTTTTCTTCAAATAGAGCTTTCAAAGGAGCAGCATTTATTTGAAACTGATTTTTCAAAACAATAATCTTTGAAATACTGAAAATGTTTATAAAACATAACAATGACCAATTCTAACCACATTAGAACATATTTCACCCAAAAAATGCAAATTCTGTAATTAATTACTTACCATCACGTCACTCTAAACCCATAAGAAACTTTTGTGCAGAACGCAAATTAATATATTTTTAACAGATGCCTTGTGTATGCAAAAAACAGCAACAACAAAATTACATCTTTATTCACAAATGACGTATCTCCAACGCATTTTCACAAAAGCACCATAAGATGGTCAGACAGCTCTCACGCCAACACAACACTGATGCATCATGGTGCTCTTCTGAACATTTTGTGTGTGTGTGTGTGTGTGAGAGAATAATAATGCAATGTTTTATGTGCATATAAACCATTCACATCACTTCATAAAACTAAGGTTAAACAACTGGAGTCACATGGATTACTTTAATGCTGTCTTTACTACCTTTCTGAGGCTCGAAAGTGGTAGTTGCATAAACTGTGAAATAGAGGGACAGAAATTTCTCAGATTTCATTAAAAAGATCTACATTTATGTTTCAAAGATGAGCAAAAGTTTTACAGGTCTGGAAAGACATGAAGGTGAGTGCTGAAAATTTTTGGTTTAACTAACACATTAGTTAAATGGTTCCCTCAGGGGCACCAGTAGATCTCTGCCTGATCTCTGGTCTTCTGCTTCTGCTCCTTCCACCATCCCAATCCTGGATTTTTGAGCCACGACAAAAAGTTTCCACTAGCCTGGCTGCTTTTTCTCCAGCATCTGAAATGAGAAAGAAAACAAGAACCAAAATGTAAATGTTAAAAACAAAAACAAATAAATAAAAGAGTGGGAACTGACTTACAGCATGAGAACAATTTTCTAGAATTGTCAACAGTTTTATGTCACTTCCTATATATGCAACGCAAATGTGGTACATTTAAAATTACTATGCAAGTACTAAAAAAAACAGTGATTCCTAAAATGGTTATAAAAACCGAAACAAATATAAATACTGAGAACATGTTTGACAAAAAAAAAAAATAATAATAAAATAAAATAAAAAAATAAATAAATAAAAAAAATAAAAAAAAAAAACTTTTACAGCAAAAGATGCAGTGACCTGTGGCTGAATGGGTTTTGGTTTTATTTAGCTGTGATTGACACACAAACAAAAGGGAATAGAAGATAACATCACTGAATACGAGTCAAATATTGCAGATTTCTGCTCAAATTAAAGATTATTTACTAATTAGTGTGTCAGGGGTTCTTCTCAACTCTGGCCCTCAAGGTCCACTGCCATACAGAGGGTGCGTCTCAATCACCTTAATAGTTTACTAGGTTGTGAATTGATAAATTAGGTTCACAAATTCAGACATTGATCAGGACAGTGGCTCACTACACACTAGTGACTATTTCCATTCTCACTGTACAGCATCACTACTGATATTTACACACAGCATTAAAATGAATAGCTCTTTTAATGCTATTTACAGGACATTTGTAAGGCGGACTCGTAGGAAGCATGTAAGATCCAAATGCGAGCTTTATTATCCAGATCGTAGTCAAAAAGGCAGGGTCAATATCCAAACAAACAGTGTGACAAAGGCAAAACAATATCATAGTCCTCAAAACAGGCAGAACGCCAAAACCAGCGAGAGCAGTCCACAGTGAAAAATGAACAAGGGTATGAAACTTGGCAAAAACTATGGCAATGAACTTGACAAAACAATGGCAAAAACAAAGTAAAACAATGGTAAGAAACAAAACAGAGACAATCAAAACAGAGCAATGAAAACAGGGAAACCGCTTGGTAAAGTCCGCAATAGCAAATCAATACTTCGCGGCTCCTGTTCGGTGTAGGCCTCCTTTTATGGCCACCAAACAGGAAGTAACCAACAAGGCAGCAGAGGGAGCAGCAACAGTCAGTTCATGGGTAAGGGCTCCCTCTGCTGGCTTGGTGTTATAGAATCCCCCCCCCCGAAGGCCAGATGAAGCCTCAGGAGCAGATTTGTGGTCAAATGAGGCCTCTGGAGCAGATTCGTGGACGGACGAGGCCTCTGGACCAGACTCATGGACAGACGAGGCCTCTGAACCAGATTCGTGGACAGACGAGGCCTCCGGGTGGACAGACGAGGCCTCTGGAGTAGACTTGTGGTCAGATGAGGCCTCTGGGGCAGACTCGTGGATAGACAAGGCCTCTGGAGCAGACTCGTGGACAGATGAGGCCTCTAGAGCACAGTGTGCTGCCCACACACTGACAATGGCGATGGCCATTACAGGCAGCACAGTAGATAGTGGGGTGTCTGTTGACCTCGAGGGTGTGGATGCTATGGACTTGTGGCTTGGGAGAGGGGAGCTGGTTAGGTTCTGGCAGGACAGCAGTTTCTTGACTTGACTCAGGGAGGCCTGCCGTGACTTGACTTGACTCGTGAAGAACAACAGTGACTTGACCTGGCTCGTGCAGTCCAGCTGTGACTTGACTTGGCTTGAGAAGGTCAGCTGTGACTTGACTTGGCTCGGGAATAACAGCAGCAACTTGACTTGGCTCATGAAGATCTGCTGTAGCTTGGCTTGGCTCAGGGACAATAGCAGCAACGTGACTTGATTCAAGAACAACAGCTGTGACATGACTTGATTCATGGGGAACAACTGTGACCTGGCTTGACTCATGGGGAACAGCTGTATCTTGGCTTGACTCATGGAGAACAGCTGTATTTTGGCTTGGCTCAAGGAGGACAGCTGTGTCTCGGCTTGGCTCGTGGAGAACAGCTGTATCTTGACTGGACTCGGAAACTTGACTTGACTCAGGAAACGCAGCTGCAACTTGACTTGACTTTGAAGCTTGACTTGATACTGGAGGATCAGACATCACTTGATTTGCCTTGGGTGTGGCAGAGATGATGGGATGAGATGCGGATGAGATGATTTTGGCTTGATGAGGCCCAGGCGTGGCAGCCATCTTGGCCAGGGACTCAGACGGGGCAGCCATCTTGTGAACAGGTTTGGGGATGGCGGCCATCTTGTGGACTGGCTCTGGGATGGCGGCCATCTTGTGGACTAGCTTGGAGATAGCAGCCATCTTGTGAGCTGGTTGTAGGAGGGTGGCCATGACAGGTGCAGACTCTGGACGGGCAGGCATGGCGTGAGCAGGCTGTGGCTTGGCAGACGTGACGTGAGCAGGCTGTGACTTGGTAGATGTGACTTGAGCAGACCTTGGCTTGGTAGATGTGACTTGAGCAGACCTTGGCTTGGTGGATGTGACTTGAACAGGCTTGGCAGGCATGACAGGAACTGGCTTTGGCTTGGTAGGCTTGGCATGAGAGGGCTTTGGTATAGCAGACATGACATGAGCAGGTTGTGGCTTGGCAGGTATGGTGTGAGAGTGCTCTGATGCAATTTGAATAATCCCAGATATGACTTGAACAGGCTTTGGCTTGGCAGGCATGACGTGAGCAGGCTTTGGAGCAGGAGACGTGACATGAGCAGGCCTTGGAGTGGCAGATGTTGTGCAATTAGGCTTTTGAGTGGCTGGCATAATGTGAAAAGGCTCTGGCTTGACAGGCATGGCATGAGCAGGTTTTGGCTTGGTGGGTACTGGAGGATCACGGGGTCCCTCATCCGTGATCCCCACAGTGAATGCAGAACCACCCAAAAGCAGAGCAAGTCAATGTAATGGACCAGAGTCCAGTGAGGGGTATTACGTGGCATTTTGGATGATATGTCCTTATTTAAGCCAAAGCGAAAAATGTCCTTCAAAAAAGGTTCCTTAAAGTCTACCTGATAACATAGGTCACAGAAGTCAGCCACATAGTTTTCAATGGACTGATTACCTTGACGTAGTCGGACCAGGCGGTCTGCTGGGTCCATGGCGATCAGTGTTTTGGAAGCCGCTGGATCTTTGGTAGGCGAAGTATTCTGTAAGGCGGACTCGTAGGAAGCGTGTAAGATCCAAATGCGAGCTTTATTATCCAGATCGTAGTCAAACAGGCAGGGTCAATATCCAAACAAACAGTGTGACGAAGGCAAAACAATATCGTAGTCCTCAAAACAGGCAGAACGCCAAAACCAGCGAGAGCAGTCCACAGTGAAAAATAAACAAGGGTATGAAACTTGGCAAAAACTATGGCAATGAACTTGACAAAACAATGGCAAGAAACAAAACAGAGCAATGAAAACAGGGAAAACGCTTGGTAAAGTCCACAATAGCAAAACAATACTTCACAGCTCCTGTTTGGTGTAGGCCTCCTTTTATGGCCACCAAACAGGAAGTAACCAACGAGGCAGCAGAGGGAGCAGCAACAGTCAGTTCATGGGTAAGGGCTCCCTCTGCTGGCTTGGCGTTACAACATTATGATAAATACTTTGTTACATGAATGTGCAAGATTTCAGCCATAAATAAATTGTAAATGTTTGCTGGATTAGACATTACCTGTCTAGAGATGTACATTTATGCTGAAATATGATATTGGTTTGTGTTTTAAAATCGTTCACATGTCATTTTGTAGTGAATTATCTCTTCTGCTCAACGGCTTTTTCTCCCAGGCTGTGAGAGCCCTCAATTCCAACCACCTCACCCCCCCTCTGAAACCTTATCCACAATATAAACTGTTGAAAAACTCAAAACACGGTGCAGTTCTGAGTGTGCTACACACAGGTGAGTGTGCTGGACAAACCACCTGTAGAAACACTCTTTTCTCTCTATATCTACACTATTTGCTTCTTAACCTTTAAATACCTCTTCACATTATCATGCACAATTATTATGTAAAGTACTTGTACAGTCTGTCTTACCCAGTCAACAATTTGATCTCACACTGATCTCACCATGTGGTCACAATGTGACGTAACAGTGAGCTAAAAGTGTAACCTCACAGCGTCCTCAATGTGTGCTCACACTATGATCACAATGTGAAGTCAAAGTGCACTCACTGCACGGAGACTAGGTACCCAGCATGCATTGCTGCAGGAAGCTTTTGATTGTCACCATTGTTGAGATTCATACACTGATTCTTGATGTTTCTCTGTTTTTACATGACACGATAGTTTAAAATATTTGACTTATGCTTTCAAATTTCTTCATAAATTACTATACTGTATAAACAAAGAGCTATTTTAATTGATTGCATACTGAATCTAGATGATGATTGTGTTGTTATCATTAATAATCCCTTCTTGGTATTCCTTGCCATAACAAATGTGGTTTACAAACACAGTTACACATCAGTTGTACACAGCAAAATCCCCAGTGTTAATTTAACACTCTGAGTGTGGACACATATAAACACTGAAGCAGTGTTGAAGGTAATGAGATAATTAGGTGATTAATGAAGTGATGATTGATCATTATTGAAGACACCTGATGTTAATAAGCAGAATCACCAAAGGAAAAAAACAAAATTTTTAAGCAAGCATTATAGTGGTCAGTGTTTGCATTAGTTGGGCTCTTGACCCTTAAATCATCAATATTAGATCCTGTTTGGCTGCAATTACTGAGTTATAACTGCCAGACAAGCCAACAGCAAAAGTCATTAAGATGGCATTGACTGTGCTTGACTTAATCATCATATAGTGACTTGAGTATTTGACATAGAATTTCCATACAGATTACAAAAAAAAAAAAACTGAACAAAAGATCAATCAGTTTTGCCATAATCAGACAGATGATGAAAAAAAAAAAAAAGTTTCTCTTAATTTAGACACACAGACATGAAGAATCTGTGAGAATCACAACAACGGTGACCATCAAAAAGCGTGTTGTAGCCAATCAGAACTCATCCATGACTCCCATCATGCATTGCGGCATGAATAAATTATGAGAGTTGATCTGTTTATCTGAATATGCCGTTTGTCACCATTGCTGAGATTCATGGGCTGGTTCTTGATGTCTATGTGTGCCTACGTGAAATACTTTTTTTTTTTAACAGGTTGTAAAAAAAAACTTTCCAAGATGTATAGGAAGTGCTGGATCTTCTGTGGATTGTTAAGGCAATCACAATAAGCAAAAAAAAAAAAACTAAGAGGTTATACTCTAGGTGATTTACATCAAACAATGAATATGTTAAAACATAATCAGCTGGTGATTTGAGCTTTGGCTTGTCTGGCTGTTTCAACTCTAATACAGCAGTCAAACAAAATCTAGTATTAAAGATTTAAGGGTCAAGAGCCCAACTAATGCAAACACTGACCACTATAATGGTTGCTTAAAAATTTTGGTTTTCTCCTTTGGTGATTCTGCTTGTTAACATCAGGTGTCTTCAATAATGCTCAATCATCACTTTGTTAATCACCTAATTATCTCATTACCTTCAACACTGCTTCAGTGTTTATATGTGTCCACACTCAGAGTGTTAAATTAACACTGGGGATTTTGCTGTGTATGTTTGGAGAAGGTTCTTATAACATAAATTTGTTATCTGGGTGTGCACTCATACTGTGAGCTCATCATGTGACACCACTGTGATAGTGTTGAGAAACAGGAAGTAGAATGTCCCCTGGTGACCGATATTTGCAGTGCCTCCTCTCAACCTGCACAACATTTTGAATTCACAATGAGCTCACATATTACTCACACTCTTAGTATCACACAATGAGAATGATGTGATGTCACTGTGAACATCGCATGATCTCACGTGTTGACTGGGTAGGTTATATGTATGTATAGTCAATTATTTATAGTATGTGTATAGTTATATGTATAGGTTAAAAAAATTGTTTCTACGTCCAGTGTATGTTCATATTTATGTTTATTTATGTAGCACCATGGTCCTGTGAGACACGACATTTCGTTTCACTGTATGTCCACACATGTAGCGGAATGACAATAAAGCTCGACTTGACTCCTATAAGGGAACGTAGTGAGCATTGATGCTTCCTGGTTTTCACAGCTATTTAGGGAGCACACATTTCAGTGCACAGTAAAAACATCCCTTAACCACTGACTAATGATCAAGGGACCTGAGAGATACACACCTATAGTTTCGTTAACTTTAAAGTTATTAAAAGTGAAGACCTTGATTGGACCTCGAGAGACAATGTTGAGATCTCCTGAAATATGTTCTAAACATGACAATTCAGAGAGGCAGGATGACTGTTAGATTGAGGACTTACAACTCTGGTTTCCAGTCCTGGGTATTGAGGACCAAAGTTCTGCAGAGTTTCTGCTGATCCTTGATCAGCTGCTCAGGTCTGCTTAACTGGTGTTGGAGCTAAACTTTAAAAAGACAAACAAGACAATCAATTGTGATGTTGTAAAGTAAAACAAAGTTAAACAAAAAAAAAAAAAGTTTAAATTAATATGATATAAATATGCTCAACATCTGAAAAATGCTCAGAAGAAAGCGATGTGTTTAATGAGAACTTTCAATCCACTGAAAAATAAGCAGCAATATGAAGTCACAGATGCATTTTTATTTATTCTTGTTAGTCTTATTATTATTCTTAAAATAAGTTATCATTACCTTGTGTTTTAATGATGATTTTCAGTCTCTGAAATAGAAAAGTTATGAATGGCATCATACCAGTTTTAACACAGTGAGCAAAATGCATACAACATATGACAATACAATAGAACCTGTTATAATCAGTGATGCTGTCTACACTGGAAGAGGCACAGCGCAACACTACAAATCCCCGACAGCAAACTGATGCCGCGTTATATTTATCATGTACTGACACGAAGTTCAAATGATTTTCAACAGTCGCTCTGATTTGCATCCAGCATAGACAGACAAACATTTGTATTGTATACCAAGAATGCAATGCACAATCACCAAAGGAAAAAAAAATATGTTAATATTTTTAAGAGCTTCTTGCACTTTATTAGAATAAATGGACTAATATTTGAATCCCTTGCGTTATTAACGTTTGTGGTCAGTTTTGTTTATGTTTTTAAAATAAATCTCTTATGTTCACCAAGAAAACTGCATTTATTTGATCATAAATAAAAACAGTAATGTTTATTATTACAATTTAAAATAACTGTTTTCTATATGAATATATTGTAAAATGTCATTTATTCCTGTTTTCGTAAAGCTGAATTTCAGCATGATTTCTGAAGGATCATGTGACACTGAAGATAACACCGTGTCTACACTGGACGCAACAAAGCAACCACTGCAAATCATTTGAACTGTGTGTGAGCACGTCATCAATAGAATGCGGTAGCAGTTTACTGTAGGGGATTTGTCGCATCCAGTGTAAACAGCATCAATGATTATAACGGGTTCTGCTGTATTTTGCCGTGTTGTGCTGCTCGCGTCCAGTGTAGATCAGGTTTGATCACTTATAACATATTGAAATAGAAAATAATTATTTAAAAATGGTAATTTCACAATATTACAGTTTTACTGTATTTTATTCAAATAAATGCAGCAGTTGTTGCCATAAAAGACTTATTTCAAATACATGACAAATCTGACCCTCAAACCTTTGAATGGTAGTGTATGTTTAAGGTATTACTTACTAGTCATATGGTTCATAATGTCTAGAGATGTTCTTCGACAGGAGATTCGCTCCAACTCTGGTGCACGGCCATTAGCATGGAAGAATCTAGGAAGGAACATAAACAATCTGTCAACAATATTTATTATACAATGTCAGGTTTATTAGAAGTAAACTACAGCAAAGGTGAAATGCAGAAAAGAAAAATAAATAATATATAGAATATGCAAAACAATACAATTTAATAACAGAATTTACATTTTTAGGTTTACTTATTTAAATGCTCATATACAGTTACTTGTTACAGTGTTAGCAAATAAACAAATGTATATAGATATATATGTAATTTTGCAAAAGAAAATTACAGCTGCATGGTGATATAGGCTAAATATATTATGAAAGATGCATATAAAGTAATTTAATAAGCTTTCTCAGATCACCTGTGTTTTCTATATCTCTGTCAGCAGCTCCCTTCAGAAATTTTAGAATCAGGAACTTTTCCTGTGTCGTACAAGTTTTCTTTTTTTTTTTTCTTCTGACACTTCTGAAGTCACAGGACAAGTGGAATCAATATTTGTTCATGCCCGTAGCCAGGGGGGTTCGGGGGTTCGAATGACCCACCCCATACTGCCAAAGGTCCAGAATTTACGTTTTTTTTTCTTCATAAACAAGTGTTCTTTCAAATAACAATTACATTTAAAGCCATAAAAAAGTATCAAATACCTTAATTAGTATAAGAAAATTCTTAATTCTAATTTCAAAAGGTCTTTAATTTGGGTGAGGAAAGACAAGAATCGCGCTATGGATTAAACACGCTAGTCATTTGAAGCGCGCCACACGGACCGTTTATCCGCTCGATCACAGTTCAAACAGCAGCGGAACGCAAGTTTACTGGAGAAAATGCACTGAACAGCGCCGTGAGACACAGAGTGAAGCGCTTGAATTCGGTGATGAACACAGTGACGTGATTTAAACAGATGAAACCGCGCTGACAAACAGGAGAAACACTGTGACGATACAGTCAAAATCATTTACCATGGATTTATTTTACTGTAACACTAAATGCAACCATGGTATTGCGGCCGAAATGTGGGATATATCGAATCGTATTATATTATTAATGTAGATATAATTGAATATAATTACAGTATTTTGTGATTAATCTATAGCATCTGAGTATTTATACTGAGTGTTACAGAATGAGGGAGACGTGAAGCGGACGGATCCAAATGCGAGCTTTAATTAAGGGACATCGACAGAGACATGGTCATATAACAGGCAGATCAGACAATGGCAAGACAAAAGAGTAATCCAAAAGAGGGGAGGGTCGGTCAACGGCGAATGTAATCCAACCCAGCTAACATTGGTCCGACGGCAACGTCGTGTCCCTGGCCAAAAATAGTCGCGGTAGGCATAAATCCGTAAATATGTAACACAGAACTCTGCCTAAAAATGCATTCAGATACGTTTGTACATGCATACAGTTCTCTGGGGTTGCATGTATAATTGTTACTTTAAGTTTTAGCTCCGTGTAGTTCAATACATACACTGTTGTGAACCAGTTGTGAGAGGACGTCCACAAGGTGACGTCCTTTACACGTGCATTTATAGTCCATCATGACCCTGTATGAAATCAGTATGAAATATGCAAAAGCAATTGTGCTTACACCTTGATTATTACAGTAATACTTTATTTAAGTGCCCCAAGTAGTTTTAAGACGACCACGTCTAGTCAAGCATTACCCATTCAAAATAAATAAAGAAATAAGTAAATAAATAAATAAAAACAGGAAATCGTAATGAAATAAACGTAATTTGTATTTCTATCTTGTTTAATTAATATTCACAAAGTGCCATATGGTTAAGTGATTGCAAAGCTACTGAATTTTAGTTATAATTCTACCCGTTTTCCATAAATTTCAATACGATTTTATTATTTTAAGTTTATGCATATACATATAAAACAGATATCTCTGGTCAACATTTGAAGTCTGAGTTGGGTGAAGATTACCAAAACTGTGCTGCCAAGATGTTGCAACAAATCTCGCGATAGGATAGATTATCTCACGATGAAGAAATAATGCGCACATTGTCAACTGAAACGTAGTTTGAGTTTGGCTAAAATTAGCTAGTATGCTAAAAGTTTTTTTTTTTTAATTAATGCTTGAACAACAAATACATAACTAAAGTGTCAAGGGTATACACAAAATGTTTGTATAAAATAACACAATGAAATGAAAGGACTTCCTAATTCACAATAACTTAAAAGTACAGAAGAAATACACAGATTGTATAGCTTTTTTGTTTGTAATCTCCTTTATGATGCTTATATAAAAATCTAATTCCTTAAGTACCACAGAAAAAAAAAATAGGTTTCTGATTGCTTAATTTTTTACATTAAACAGTTTAGATATGGGTTAAACATTTATATAAATTTGTTAATATTCTAATTTGTCATATGTCCTTGTTTGTGATAAAGGTAAAATTGTGTTCCCAACACATTTAGATGCAACGTGCCCGACCCCTGACTTGTTCAACACTACGTTAAGTTGTAAGTTTTTGACTGCTTTGTGTAATATTAAAAAAAGAAATCATGCTTTAAAAAAAAATTGCTGTTTACTTTTAATAGTCATTGAACCTTAATCTATGTTTCTCTGTATGTTCTCAGTGGATGTTCAAATCACACCTGCACGTACAAACCTATCAACATTCACGCCTTCACCAGTAGCAAGTATGTGATATCTAAAGTCATTTGCAAATTGCAAATCACTATAACGGTCAAATAGCATCACTTCTTTAATGTTTTAATCAACAGCTGGGCTGTCACACTTCCAGGAGGAAAGAACAGGTATGCCACCAAAAATTACTGTGAATGTGCTACAGTTCTCAATTGATTTTTATATCATCATTACTGAGTTATGGAATTAATGTCCCCTTCCATGGCACAAGTAATTTTATCACTTCATTCAGCAGGTATGCAAGGTTTAGATGTAAGATATTGTTTGTGAGCTTTCATTTTGGATAATAGGGTCCTCTTTCCATTATGTGGATTCATAGGACAAAAGCATGTTATTGTTAGAACGTTTAATAGTAAAATTGGACAGTGAAATGCTCCAAAACTAACACATCATATGTAATATTACCACAAAGGACAATTTAATCCAACCTCACTGGATCTTCAAAGACAGAGGCAAAGGACCACATCTCATGAAACGGCTACCCCCAGACGTATGTATTTCTTTTTTGTTTGTTTGTTTGTTTTTTTTCATATATATATATATATATATATATATATATATATATATATATTCATAGTACAATTTGACAGTGAAATTCTCCAAAACTAACATGTTCTTTTTAATATTACCGTGAAGGACAATTTACTCAAACCCTACTGGATCTTCAAGTAAGACCGAGGCAAAGGCCCACATCTCATGAAACGGCTACCCCCAGAAGTATGTCTTTTTTAAATTTTTTTTAATTTTTAATTTTCACAGTGTGGTAATGTGTATATAACTTAAAGTGATTGCAAAGCTCTTTATAAAAATCTTCAAAATTCCATAGATAAAATGGTCCTTTATTTCTATTACTTTTATTTTTTCCAACAGTGGACGCACAACATGACACCAGTGGAGGTCGAGGTCAACATCAACAACACTCGTGGACCCGTGGACACATGTTGAGGCGTAAGTGCTAATGTTTAAAAAATTATCAATCTAAATGTGTACGACCACAAAGTAGCTTTTTTTTCCCTGTTACAGGGCGAGACTGTAACGCGGTCAATGACGGAGTCGTAGGCGGAGGATCCATGTGCGACGATCTTTAATAATAGCGAAGTCAGGCAGGCGAGGGTCAAACAACAACAAACGGGAGCAGTGCAGAAAATCCAAAAACAACAACGATAATCCAGGCAAGGGGTCAACAGGCAGGCGGCAAGAATCACAAGAAGAAATAAACAGTTCGGTCGGCAACGGGTAAACGAGAATACAAGGGAGAAACGCTCAGAGTTGTAGTTAGACTAGCAAAACTTCGCGAGGGAAAGCCCGCGAGGAGAGTCCATAAATGGCCGCCAGGAGGAAGTGAACTGGGAAACCCGGAACCGGAAGTAGAGTCCCAGGCACGGGATGATGGGTAATGTAGTTAAAAGTCCGGGGAGGGTTCCCGCTGGCGGCGGGCAGAGGGAGCCACAGAGACCGCATTGGTGACAGAGACAAACACAGTCCTGTCAATTACAGAATAAATGTTTACTCCATGTTGCCCTGTAATACCAGCTACAGCATCTATAAAAATTTGAAGAATATGTTATGATTTTGAATGTCCAAGTGACACTTTTAAGATGTTGTAGTACTAATCAAAAGATTACATGGTTAATGACACTTTATTGACACTCCAAGGGTGCAATTCAGGTCACGACCCCATTGTCATTGTAAGTAGTACATCAGACCTTAAGTAAACTTTTAGATGATCATTCGCCAGTTTTGGTCTGTTTGCGCTGGGTCAGATTTGCTCTGTTAAAATCTCTAACCACAATGTAAGATTAACATTAGAAGATGTTTCAAAAGATTAACTTCTGTGAAATTTTTAAAACATGTATTTATGTCTTTTGTGATTCATTAATTTACATTAGGGTGCGATTTGTCTTGTAGGGTCACATAACGAACAGCCATCTGTCAGACAGAAAAATTCAGGAACCCTTTTCCAGGCCATGTGCCAGAACCGAATGAGGTATTGTAATTTGTGTCATGTCATTCACATAAAGAGGATTCATAAACTAGATTCAAATTCTTATTTTTTTTACACTTTTCATTTTAATGTCTACATAGTATTGTCTCCAGTCCCAAATTCTTCATTGCCATCCCAGTCCCAGACGACCCCCCAGTGTATGTGAGAACTTTGCTGTTGCATCTTATTTTATACACATTACACCTTAATGACAACACAGCCTAATGTATAAATGCATACATTTCTCAGAATCAGAATTCATACAGTTAAAAATATAGAGGCTACAATGTCTGTCAATGCACAGCAGCCTTATTACTCACTCACAATTGAATATAGAATAGAACAGGTATAGCCAACCCTGGTCCTCGAGAACCACTGCCCTGCTTGTTTTCCAGCTGTCCCTGCCCTTCCAGCTTCTGATTGACAACTGATCCATTACTAATCAGCAGTATGTAAGGCATGGATAGTTAGAAAACAAGCAGGGCAGTGGCTTTCGAAGATCAGGGTTGGCTGCCTTGGATTTACTCAACGTTAATGATTATATGGCTACAGTAATTGACGATGTAGAATTGGACAGACAGACATTGGCAGACATTCTTGTTAAAACTGCCTTCAATAATGTACACAATGGTCCTGAAACTCTGATAACAGCATTTCCTAATGTTGTGTTGCTACCTGACAGCTGCATTGCGGAGTGAGCACAGAAGTGAGGGTATGTATGTTAATGGTCTTTTCCAGCCATGGGGTTGTCATATTCAAAATTTAATGTACATTTTACACTTTTCTCTCACAATTTTTTTTTAATTTTTTTTTTTACATTTTTAAATAGGTGGCACCAGACCCTCACGGAGCGCTTACCCTATGTCAACTGCAAGTAAGGAATGTGATGTGAATATGTGACATTTAAAACACTGGCCATAAAGTAAAAAAAACAGTAAAGCAAAGTCTGTAAATGTTCTGAGTTTGTTATCATACTTTGTTAGAGGTTCAATAGTTGTTAACTAAAAATCGAATGGCAATATTGATACCAGTGTTTTTGCTCTGTCAATTCAGTCTTGCTCTTCTTTTTTTGCAGCCCTATATTCACCGAAATCAGCAGGCAATGAAGACTGATTTAGGTTCTAAATAAACAGTCAAGCCTAATGCCCTGCGTAAACACAAAATGTGACAGCAAGTGTCATGTTCACTTTTGGAGTTTAAGTAGTCTTGTTTGAAGGGTGTGTGTATATATTAATGTGCTGATTTTTCTTTCAGGATTCAAAAGGAAGGTCTTTTTTCATGCTGTTTGGTTTAAAAGATGAACTTGAGCGATTATCTGCCATTCTAGACCCTGGCAAGTCTACATCATCTTTTAAAAGACTGGATTAAGAGAGTGACCTAAAATCCTTTGAAGAATACATCAAAGATGATGAAAAGAAGTGGATCTGTGTAAGTTCCAAATTTAACAAATCATAGGTGTATTATATTTGTGTATATACATACACATGCGCACACACAGAGAGAACTGTGTACTTTTTATAATATCATATCACATTATTTTGATTGTGGTGTCACTTTTAGGTTCAGCAACTGTCCAGAGTTGGTGGATCTTCTGTCAGGGACTGCGTTAACCAAATCATGAACAGGTATGTATTTACTTTGCATAGTTTGTGTGTATTGCTGCATAATATTTCAGGAACAATATATATGATTGCCACAATAATAAACTCAGCCTTTGATTTTACTTAAATTCATGATTTGTCACACACTATTATATCTCCTTATAAACATGCCTGTTTTTGTGTTGAAGTTTTAAGATGTCAGTATTGACTCAGTTAGGCAGACTGAAAACAAGGCATCACCGTATAATAGCAGTGTAAGCAATGAATGAGTCATTACTTGTCACAAAAATTCTGGATATGCAAAAGGACATAGTTCAGAGTACTTGTTACATGATAGATGGATTGATATGGTTGTGAGAGTATTTTAACATTGCCATGATGCACACTACTGTTAATTTGTAATATTGACCGTATGTTAAAATGTTTCTGAAGTGAAGTAATACTGAATCATTTCTTTCACAGAGTCATGTCAAATGCCTTAATGGCCAAATTCAATATGAGGGGTGGTGGCCAACTTGACAAAAAGCCTTTCAAAGCTACAGCTTTGTACTATGTAATTCAAGGTAATTTTGGCCTTATGACATTTAAAAAAAAATCTCATGTTCCTTGTCTATTATTTATTTAAAAGACCACCTGTCTTTAATAGAAATGTCCTGTTCACATTCACACAGTTGCACATCTACTTTATTTCAAGAGCACCATAAAGATATTGAAGAGGCAGTGGGCTAATGCTGTTTTTATGTACTCTAGCACACATCAAAAAATGACACAAGATTATTC
This sequence comes from Cirrhinus mrigala, assembly GCA_036247105.1. Lineage (NCBI taxonomy): Eukaryota > Metazoa > Chordata > Actinopteri > Cypriniformes > Cyprinidae > Cirrhinus > Cirrhinus mrigala. The sequence goes on from JAMKFB010000908.1 coordinate 397,987, forward strand.
TAGACTAAAATAACATATAATACTTACTTGTATTATATAATATAAAGCATATAATGCTTACTTGTTACTAATGCTTCTTTCATGAAACAGAAAAGTCTTGTTCCATTGTATTTTAAATGTAGTTGTATAACCATAAAGGCATTTTCAAAATAAGTGCATGTTATTTAACTCAAATGTTGCCAATTTATTTAAAATATTCATACTCTTTCCTCAGATGCTCTAAAGAGGTGGAGTCCAACTGCCACAGATTCCGAAATTGACACAGCAATGGCGGAACACCTAAAACATGCTCCAGGATAAGCTGGGGGTGGTGGCTATAAGAAATGAGCTGTGCTATAGAAATGTGCTATAGTAAACATTTTGAAATAATAGTAAATAAATAAAGATTATAAATATACATATGTGTTCACTTTTATTCTTTACTTTGGTTATGTTCTTGTTTGAATAATGTCTACTTAAAATTATTGTAAAGCTTTGAGAAATTTGCTACACACTCAGAATTACCTACATTATACTATTTCTATTTTAATGTTTGTATAGTAGCCGTTTAACAAATGGAAGACATTTAAAAAATGTTATATGCACAAAGTATGTTGTAGTAAATTAGAACGGTCTACTTCTTGCTTAAATCCACAAACAATGTGTTATTGTTATTTACACGTGGTTAAAACGTTTTGTAGACGTTTAGGTCTGACTGGACCGTTTTTGGACCATTTTAGAACTTGTAGTAAGTTAAGTTGTCTAAACCTCCAGAATGGGTGTGTGACTATTTTATATGTAGGCTTATATACTAAAATTATATTAACACATTAAATTAAATTAATACACAGTATAGACATGCAGAAGATGACACATTTAGACGTCCAGGGACGTCCGGAAAAGACGTGCATTTCACGTCCAGATAACGTCAAAGACGTCGGTTCAACTTTCATTTTGGAACTATTTTTCAACCATGACGGGACGTGTCGGAGGGACGTCTTTTCAACGGTCCTTACACGTCGAAATGTTTGCTGGGGTATCTCCAGCTACTATTCGCTGCACTCTTCGGGTGAAACGTCCACTACAGGCGCTAAGTGGTTTATTTTTTTTCTCCGTTTCAGATACATGTATATTAAAGGTTAGAAAGCAAATTAAGCAGTGCTCCTCAGCAAACAAAAACGTTTGTTTTAAATGTGTTAATTCCACAGTTTAAGGTGCCAAAGACACGCGTCTCGTCTGGATTTATCCTTCGCCGAGGCCACACAATCTATCTGAAACACAATCTAGCTGAAAAAAAAATGTTTATACCCAGCCACTACCGAGTATGAGTTAACTGTACATCGAATATATGTTATATATGTATATCGGACATTATGGATGAAACGATTTAAAAATGAACTTTCCCAGAACGTAACGACGTAATTACGTTTCAGTCAAGTTATGTAGGTGAAACGTGCGGCTTGAACGTACATTATATTTACAAGAGGACGATTGACACAAGTGAATATTCAAAATCAAATAGAAAAAATAAATAATGCCATGTCTTCAAGAAATGACATCATTGACTACATTACATACAATAAAAGATTTTTAACTTATGAATTGTTTAAATAATAAATAATTTTCCCTTTTTTTCAGTTCAATGGCCTACCCAGCAAACACAGTACGTTGTGACAACGTCGTCAGTTCGTCGTCCTTTGGTCACGTTCCAGAAACGTCGTGGGCACGTCCTCAACAGACGTCACTAGTTAGTCCCATGGGGAACGTTGTGGCGACATGGTCCCCTGGTCTCTATAGTATAGATCTACCAGTATTTTATTTATAATTTATTTACAATTGTTAAATATAAATTGCTTACAATTTAAAATGTTAGATATTTATTCGTCATTTCATTTATACATGCTAGAGAGATATTCAAGGCTTTAGAATGTTGGTGACGTTCCAGAAACGTCGTGGGCTCGTCCTCTACAGACGTTGCTAGTTGGTCCCATGGGGAACGTTGTAGGGACGTGATCCCATGGTCTCTGCCCAGCATACACAGTCCCAGGTAGCCAAAATGATCTGGCCCAATAACGGCCCGAATCCGGCAAGCCGGAAGAAATGACTCGGGCCAGATGCGGTTGCCGGACTCGTGTGAATCACGGGAGTGAATGACGCGCCAGAATCGGCCCGAGTACGCTGGCCCGACTCCGAGTGCCGAAACTGAACCGACACTGCCGGCATCGGGCCACAATCACGCCAGCATAGATTATACAATTAGCCGGTACTGGCCCGAGTCTGGATTCCAAATGGAAATGTATACAAAATACAGACCTATGTTTATTTAATTAATAACAACAACAAAATTAACCAAAGCAATATTAGCTGGTTTGCTAAAGTAGCCTATATAGCCTAATTAATTAAGAAAACGTATTATTATAACAATATAACATATAACAATGTTATTTCCACAAATATCACACACACATGTACCTCCCCCTCACCCCTATCCCAGGTAAGAATGACACAATATAAATACTGTATAAGAAAAATTTATTTTAATTTATTATTGAAAAAGTGACATCAACTAATGCACAAAAGCACAATAGAAACTCCCCTCAGGACCTCAAGTTTATCCTAAAAGAGGGACAGAATAAATGAAAGAGAGACATAAAGATGGTGAAACATATTGACACATAGTTAGTCAGATCTCATGTGATCTCAATGATAAATGTTAACAACATTTGTAGCACACCTCAGAAAGATTTGTTTGTTGTTGTTGTAAGGCCTGCTCGGTTCTTCCACCATGACATCTGTTTATAAACTTCTCGGGTTCTCCATCCAGCAAACTGCAGAAAATATATTTTTTTAAAAAAGTCAGTTTTGTGTATGTGGCACAAGTTTGCCTGTTTAAACATGAAGCGTAGCATAAAGACCAGCTAGGAAGAAGATAGAGAAAAAAAATACCACTTTATGTGGTTAGTCATTAAAAAAAGTATTTAGACCACTATTTCACTTTTTGCAGACTTTATTATGTTGTAGATTTTATTTTAAACTAATACAATTTTACAGTTTAAAAATGACAAAAAAAAAAAAAAGAGAGACAAAGTCTTATAAAAGTTTGTTCACCCTGCACTACTTGGCAATGCTCTCTTTGGCGAATATCACAGCCTGTGAAATGGTGCAGTTTACAGCGATATGAGTAATAGAGTATTCAAAATGTTACATGTAAAATGTCTGTAAAATTAATAATATTAATTTTGGCCATATACTTGACCACTCACAACACCCTGACTCGATCAGAACAACAAAATTAATCTTAAGATATTATGGCCTATTTTAATTTCCTAAAAGAAAACACACAACATGAAGAGCTCAGATGCAAAACCAGCCAAAAAGCCATCACGGTCAAAAATGAGATAATGATACTGAGTAATGCTCTCAACACATATTATACATCCATCAAATACTTTTTCTTCAAACTCGCTAAAATTCCAGCCTCAGCCCAATCAGAAGTACTGGTACTTGCATAGAAACCTATACATCTGAGCCTGATAAAAAATGCATTTTTTAAAGAAAGACTTCAGATGGATTTAACTGGTTTTGTATCTGAACTCTTCACATCTACTCTATAGCAAAATAACATTCAATTACTTACATGGCACAGATGCACTCTTTTCAGATGATCTTGACAAATCTGACAAAAAATAAAAAAAATTAATAAAAAAAAAGATAGTAGTATAGCAGGAAGGCACATTACACTATTCACATAGTGTGTTGTGTAATTAAATAATTACATTTCACTAACCACTAATGAATATATGAATTAAAACTGCTGCATACAAATATTGTGAATGTGTTTGACAGTCAACTGAAAAAAAATATACTTACAAAGCCAAAGATGTTCAATGCTGTGGAGCATTTGGGGTGCAGCAGCTACTGACACAAAAACAAAGGGGAGAAAAAAAAAAAAGAATCACTCAATATGAGTCATATGCATATATCTGTACAAACTGAAATGTACTAATTTTTAATAAATAATTATTGACTTACCAGTGCAAGATGCAGAAAGACTAGAATGATCACTTACAACAATTAGATGACAACCTAAAAAAAGAAAGAAAAAAGAATGAATATTTTCATATTGAATATAATTATTTTACTTGAATATGACTTTTTTTCTTCCCTGCTGTATACACAGGCCTAAATCTTTTACTTTTATTGTAATTCTTTATCAATAAAAACAAAAAAATATTTATTATTTATAATATAATATAATAATTATTATTATAAGGATAGGCTATGGCTTGTGAGTCTTTCCGTCTTTCGCTCGCTCACACACGTAGAGAGAGAGAGAGCGCGCGCGCGTTCAGTGTGCGTCAGTGTCGCGCGCTCTCTCAAATCTGTGAGACAACACAACTTAAGTGTGAAAATATTATTGTTGATAAGTGTAAAATGAATACATTTTTTAAACTAACGTTACCTTGACCGACATGAATGTGTGGTTTTCTCAATCCTAGCAGATCTGCGCAAATGACGTCATACAGATAACGGTATTAACGGTAACAGTTAGTCAGCGGTGCTGAAGAGCGGCCCATAGAAAATAAAGACGGAAAGACTCGTCTATGTGAACAGTAGGCTTAGATATGGTACATTTAAATGACAGTCCGTCAATCTTACACTTATGTAAACAAAAATACTTTACCTGAGGAAAGCTCTTCCGTCAAGCGATGTCCACTCAGTCAAAGGGAGTCCGGCTGTGCGCGTGATGTGAGCGGACCGCAGCTTATATAACCTCTGGTTCTTTCGCGGGCTTCGCACGTGAGGTGTAAAATAGTCAAAGTTATATTTATATCTATTTTATTAATTTATTTTTTATCATCTGAGATGTACATTTAAGTCAGTATACCTTGAATTATATTTATTATTATTATTATTATTATTATAACTTAACACTTATTATTAATAATGTTGTTTTCGCTCACGGATTTCATAACCTGAAGATGGCAGCAGAGGATCACTAATTGGCTCATCCTACTCACTACATTTTGTTTTTGGATTGATTATTGTCAACATTTGAAATCATATTTTGGCAAAAGTTGAGGTATCAGTTTTTAAATTATGCCACATTATCAAGCCTGAAAATAGTATTATAAAGGGGAGACCTGGTGAAAGCATTTTTTTTTAGCTCTGTTACAGCCAGGTACCATTCTATTTTGGGGGTGTAGAAAAATCACACAGTCAGAAAGTGTCATATAATTTAGATGAAGGGAACATTTTCAAATGATAAGCAAAGTCCATTTGAGGTCAGCCTAAAAATGAATAGAAATCTAACTTAAAATAGTAATAAAAACTTTTGAAAAAATATGACAATTAAATACAGTTTTGTAAAAATTTGTAATTGAGCCTAATTAATTAATTGTGTGTGCCTGTACAGGTTTAATCTCCATTGTGGGGACCAAATATTAACACACGGAGTGAAAACTTAAATTTTGACATTTTTGGGATTAACACTTGTGGCCCACAGTCGGGCTGAATGCGGCTAAATGTGCCGTTTTTCAACCAGAATCGGGCCAGATCCACTGATCCAAAACCTAGCCAAATCTGGCAACCGTTACTGGGCCAGAGCTGGCTCACTTCTGGCGAGCCGCTGCCAGCACATAGCCGAGTGAGCCGACACTCAGCCGCAACCGGCCCGATTCCGCTGGCTACCTGGGGTATGTTGTGAGGACGTCGCCAGTTGGTCGTCATTTGGTCAGCGTGACATTACTTGACAACGTCGTGAGGACGTCGTGGTAACGTTCCATTTTCAGAATTTTGGCTAAGGTCCCAGAAACGTTCTGTGCACGTCCTCAAAAGAGTTAGTCGCATGGGAACGTTGTAGCGACGTCGTGAGCTGGTCTGCAGATAACTTTTCATATTATTGCACTACATGTATTTGGCCTATCTTTTTAAGGTGTATACCATTTGGATAGCCTATAATAAGGGGAATATACTGAATTAATCAAGCATTTTGCATGATGGCATGAATTGTTATAGAAATAACAATAATTGCCGTCATTTAAAATGTAGATATATATTTGTCATCAAATTAACCAAACCAAAACCAAATAGTTTGTTAGCGAATCATAAATCTAAATAAAAATAAATCTATTTTTATTCATAGTTTTTGCTGATATAACGTTAGATATAATGTAAGATGAGTAGAGTTTTGTATTTTCTTATGTTTTCTATATTAATTTCGTAAATAAATGCCATGTTTGGTTAGCTTATGTCGCGGTCTGAGGTAACGTTAATTGCTAAAATCATGAGAGAAAATTGTATTCCTTCTTTTTAGTTTAGTTTGAAATGTAACACAATAAACAAAAAAAAAAAAACTTCAACCGTAATAGTTTGTTTGACCGCCTGCCACTCTCGCTTTATGTTGCTCATGCTCGCCATATTGTAAGCTTGAATATAAACTACTGTTTAAACGTTTAATTAGACCGATGCTAGCGAAATCACCTTCAGTGTATGTGGGAACAATAATTTCCGCATTTTCCCCTCGAGCAACAGACCTGTAAATTGTGTCATTTGCTCACTATTGGTGTTGAAGGTGTTTTTACATGCTTGCTTTTTATGCTAGTTAACATTACCTTTCATTCACAAATAAGATCTGATACGTTCGTTTTAACAAATCTTTTAATAAATAAGTGGTTAATTTTCTTTTAATAAGGTCCTGACTGCCAATGAACCAGGCAATGATTCAGTGAGTTGCTTATAAGAAAAGATGCTCATTTGTTACTACCTAGTAGACTCAATATTTTATTCATTGTTGTAAAACTAACATTTTTGTCAGCAGGTGGAGAGATAGTCTGGGCAGCACCAAGCTGACAACTATTATGATTATGAGTAGGGATGATCATCGAGAACAGGTACTGATTTGGCTCCTGACTTGTTCAGTACTGAAAAACTGATATATGCTGCTATTGGTGTTTTTGTATTGTTGATTCTTTCCTCTTTAGAAATAACTGCATATCATCCAAACCATCTCCAAATGAATGGCTGCAAGGATCCAGGATCAAGAGATAATCCATCATGAAAACTATTTCATAGGAATCAGCGAATCCTGGGTGACAAACTAAACCTCATCGTTTCAGTGACACTCAGGCACAACTATAGATTTAAATTGATTTTAGTGGCTTATATGTTTATATTTCAGGCCTGCCTGATCATTCTGTTGCCCTGGATGTGAACACATGCTGGAACTGCATTTCTTATGGTTGAAAGAGTTGCGCATCGATATCCAGACATACAAGAAGACTTCCTGGACCCACACGACAAAATGTTCAGGAGGAGAGGCAGGTAATCCACAGGGTTGGATTTCACAATTTACTCATATCTAGATAGATATCACTTAAAGGAGAAGTCTACTTCCAGATCAAAAATTAGGGGTGTACCCACTGATCTATATGTAATGACTGGATCGCTCATTGTGTTCTAAACTGCCGTCAGGCAGTGAAGCCACCGGAAGTGTTCGATCCGCCATCTTACTATTCCCTACAAGCAGAGAGCACCATTGACTCACAGCGAAACCGCTGACCTAAAATCACCCGATTTTAAGCGTATCAATAACACAGGACTAGTTTTTATGATATGTTTATGTAAATTCATTTTTACTTAAAATCTTATCTGCAGTGTTTATCGTCTTTTCGAGCAGGATAAGCGATGTTTGGAAATCGTTCAGGTGGGTGTGTCAGCTGCGCACTTAACGATACAGTTCTGATTCAACACAAAATCTATTTCTTAACATAAGAAATTATGCAGGAAATAGTAAACATGAACATATATATGGAATTAGTATCTGAAATTGATTCGAATATACAATAAATAATACAATACAAGCTTTTATTTAACCCTGCTCAAGTTTTATTGCTCTATGTTGTATTGAAATTCAAATCTTGGAAATAAAGCTCGATGTCTTTAAATCCGTACAAATTGTAATTAGTCAGCGTAATTTCTCCAAGTTATGATGTCTTTTCATGTCCTTAAGTGAGCAACATCTATTTCAAACTCTTAAAGATTGTGCAAATTATATTAAGTGCCTTAAATTACATTTATCTGACTACAACACCACCTGATTTTGCTCAATTTCGTCAATGAAAAGCCAGCCGCATCTCTATTCAAACACAGCTGTTCCGTTTATGAATGAACGTGCGTTTTAAAACGAATCTGAGTCATTGATTCAATTACACATTTTTTAAAGAGAGTTGAGAATAATTCAGTGATAAAATCAGCGATTTAACGCCATCTGCTGACAGTTTTAGTTTAATTTTTAAAGTTTCATTTTCATTTGATCTTTTTAGTTATTTAAATAATTTGATATTACTATATTCAAAATGTTATATTTAACATTATTAACGTTTATTATTAACCCTTATTTTTAAAAATGAATGTTATGTAGGCTGAATTAACAAACGTTTAAATCATTACCTGCTTCAAAATTATGTTAACCAAATCATTGTTGAAATCTATAACGTAACGTTACAAATAAAAACACTGTAACAAAACAGCATAAACAATTATTAACTGTACAAGGCAAATTATATGTATACAAAGCGTAAATATTTTCAGAAGGAGCATTTTGTAATTTGTAAATGGTGAACGTCCGATGTTTATCATGTTCATCTGATGTTCGCTACTGTAATGTATATGAAGGTAACTTTTTAATAAGCAGAGGGAATTAAACAAATGAACGTTTACATGCTTAGGACGTTTGCGTTGTGAGAATGTACAGTGAGAGGTCAGATATGAAAACGCTGACTTGTTAGGTGATGTTTTCTCATTAAAGTCGTATTATTTCCTATTCATTCAATAGAATGATTGCGAGTACTAGGGAATAACAATATGGCGGCGCAGTGGCTTCACTTCTATGACGTCATGAGCTATCCAGTTCTCTATTATAGATCGGTGGGTGTACCGATACCGGTATGAGGTACTGTACGAGCTTGATGAGTTAATATCGTTTTCTCACAGACATTACTCAGAAGTTTGTAGTTCTGTCAGATATGTCAAAAACAAATAAGATAGGGAGAGAGAGGGGGGTGGGGGAGCGCAGTTCTGTTGGGTGATCTTTATTGATGTTCACTCACTTAGCACACGCATAATTTGGATTAAAACTAATTCGGAAATATAAAATTTATAGGGGCATTCACTATAAAGCATACACAACTTTATTGGTGAAATATCACTGTTAGGAGATTTATAACAAGTAGTTCCGTGCATTATTACAACAAAACACATGATTACAGTAGCTGCTGCAATGGAGCAGCTCTAATGCTAATAAATTAAAGATGATGGACCATAGAGCAAAAAATGAACAGTGAAAGTAACGAAAACTTAGGTGTAAGTGTTGTGCAAAAACTAAGTGTAGATATAACTGAAAGATATAGTCCAATCAAAAATTATTCAGACACTAGTATCATTTTTATTTATTTTTTAATTAATGTGCAGGACATTATAGTTCATTTATGTAAATCAGCAAATTAAAGTAAAAGTGTGACACATTATACCCCCCAAAATTTTCATACAGTAAAATTGATCACTTGGGATCAAAAATAAGTTCCATTTTGCAGAGAAAATCTTGTGAGTGATAATATAAATTGCCGTTCCAGCTGAATGCAGGTGATGGAAATTTACTACTAATCAAAGAAATTGGCTTTACTGACTATACGCGCATGATAATTACATGCAATTTATCGTGCAGCCCTACTCTCCCCTATGCCTAAATCATACACAAAATCACTTTGCTGTGTTTCCCACAGGATTTTTTGAGACTATGGAGGATAGCTGGACCTTGGTCTGCCTGGGGGATCTGGAGCCATGGCCTTGTGTAAGCAATAATGTACTGTACAGTTTAAAGTTAAATTTGTCTCTCTGGTGCACTTTGAGAGTTCAGTATTAAGAGCTCCAACCCATGCACAGTGTGGAAATTTAACAAAAAAGAAAGTCTATGCCAGGGTTCCTCAAATATTACCCAGGATGGACAGTCCACTGCAGAGTTTAGCTCCAACTCTGATCAAACTCACCTGTCTGTGATTTTCTAATGATCCTGAGGACATTGATTGGCATGCTCAGATGTGTTTGATTAGGGTTACAGCTAAACTCTGCAGGAAAGTGGATCTCATGGGCCAGATTTGAGGATCCCTGGTCTATGCATTGACTCAACCCTCTTTTTAGATATTGTAGACTCTTAAGAGTTTTGTAAATAGGTTTTAAACTAAATATCCTAGCTAGGACACATAGTGGTAAGATAAAATTCTCTGTAAGGCCCCGAGATTCTGCCTTTCCTTTAGAAGCTGGAGAACCACTTAAGATTTCAAAAGGCACCTTGACAGTCTGGGGTGACTTATCCAAATTCTCTGTTTTTTTTTTGTTTTTTTTGTTTTTTTGTGTAGATTCAAAGGAAAGGTGATAAATGAGGAAGTCTGGGAATGACTGAAGAAGGCAGCCATGAGGGAGGGAAGTAATCATCAGAACGTAAGTTCTTTGAGAATGTGTGCATTGTTTATTACAAGATGTGTTTTCATTTAAATGTAGTAATGTATACTGTTGGTCAAACTTTGAAATTAATCTTAAAATGTAAATCATTTCTGTGATCAAAGCTGAATTTTCAGCATCATTACTCCAGTTGTAAGTGTTCAGAAACATTGTAATATACTGATTTGCTGCTTAAGAAACATTTCTGATTATTATTGGTGTTGTTGAAAACCGTTGTGCTGCCTAAATTTTTTTTGTGTACACTAAAGTTCAAAAGGTTGGAGTCACTAAGATTTTCTTTTCTTTGGGAAGACATTAATAGCAAGGATGCATTTAATTGATCAAAAGCATTTAATTGATCAAAAGTGATAGTAAATACATTTATAATGTTACAAAAGATTAAAAAATAATGTTTTGTTTTGTTTGTTTTTGTATTCATAAAATAATTCTGAAAAACCACAGTTTACACAGAAATATTAAGTAGCACAACTGTTTTCAACATTGATAATCAGAAATCTTTCTTGAGCATCAGTTCATCATGTGACACTGAAGACTGGAGTTAAGGCTACTGAAAAATTCAGCTTTGCCTCACAGGAATGAAATACATTTTAAAGTGTATTTGAAAAACAATAGAAAACATTTTAAATTAAAAATAATATTTCACAATATTACAGTTTTGTACTGTAAGTTTGATGAAATAGACTTGAATAGGCTTCTATCGAAAAACACTGAAACACAGAGACTGCAGATTTTTGACTGATTGTGTACATACATTAGCAACATTAACAGGGTGATCCTCCCTTTCAGGTGCCAGAGAATGATATTGGCAGTACAGGCTCAGGATGGCGAAGAGGAGGAAGAACATGTCTGACATCAGAGTACTCGGGTACTATGGTCCTTTGGTAATGACAATATTGTTTAGGTTTTGCTTTTGATAGTGAAGCAGTATTGAAGCACATCACCATCAGATATTTGTAGCAGGTGTTTCATACACAGGACACTCAGGAAACAAATTAACTTAAAGTAATAAAGAAGTCACTACTGAATTGTTTTCTTTCTTATCAGTGTCTTTTTTGTACCAGATTATAGGGAGTTGTCAATGAGTATTGATTAATTATTGATCATTTTTACAGATAAAATTGTTAACTATACCCATCAGTAATGAGAAGCTTTTCAGTAAAAATTAAAACAATTCAGTAAAATTGACATGATTTATGTATTGATGTGTTGAATTATCTGTGCTCATGACTTGGTAACACTTTGCATGGTTAAAGAATAGGTGTAATATTCAAAATGTATTGGCTTAGTGTTTGTAGAAATAACACTGAATAAATGCTTATTAATAAATGAATGCACTGTTTTTGCTCATTTAATGTTTAGAATGTAATGTTTTTGTAATGGTTTGCATGTATGTATTGAATATATTCACAAAAATCTCCTATAGTGATTAAAAAACATTAGAATTAAGTGTTTTATTTTTTATAGCAGAAATTGTTTATGAGTTTGTCATTTATATATCGATTTAAAGGTGGTACGAGCACATCCCCTGGACCAGACTAAAGGTGAGAAGTAAAAATGTAAAATATAAGAAACGTGGTAGTTTGGTCGTTAGGACGCACTTGTCACGTCCCACCAACATAACACTGTAACGTCGCCACGACGAATATGGGAATCACAAAGTTACGTCGCTGGAACGTTATTTGGTACGTCGCTGCGACGAATATGATCCGGTCCAGTAACGTCATGATAAAGTCTTTTTTAGAACGTTTTTAGAAGTGATTTATATTTTTATTTATATTTCTTTCATCTAATTTTTTGTATGTAATAAATGTAACTTTTCTGACTTTTTAAAGTGACATTAAAACATTAGTATTTCTCCATTTGGTGTGTTTGATTTCTTGTATTTGATTGATACTTTATCCATTTCAGGTTACAGGAGCAATGTTAATTTAAATAAATACATACATAAATATGCTAAATCCAGTCATTTTAATCCATTAAAAAACTGTGGCTTATTCAGACAGAATTTTTATAATTGTTATTAATGGTCTCTGGTTATCTCGATGCTGCCAACTGTAATTCTGCAGGGGAACGGGGAAAAAAAGATAAAAGACAACTGTCCTAATATGTAATGATAAAACAGTGTAATATTTGATATAGGCTACATCTGATAGCATTTCAGTATACAGATAATGAATTTAATCTTATAATTTTATTAGAATGGCTTTTGAGAATAATTCCTTTATGGTGTTACTCGGGTATTAACATAATTACAATCTTATGCTGTGTCAAGTTTTCAGAAATCTCCTAGTGTATGGTAAAGAATGAACTGAGTGAATTTGGTCGCTGATGTATGTCGGACAGCTCCCACATAGCAATTGACATGATTATAAGTTACTGTTTGGCTGAGATTTGGGCCAGTTATGGCTCATGTGTGGCTCACGTCTGTAGTCCAGATCTGGGCCAAACAAGGGCCGTAATTCTTTGCTGCACTTGGGCCAAGTGTAACTCCTTGCTTGGCCCAGAGCTGGGCCAGATGTCAATTGCTATGTGGGTGGGATCTCTAATTTGCAATATGCACTTTAAGTGATTCAATACTTTAATGTAAATAATGCTCTCACTTTTGTGATTTTTCAAAATGTGATACATTGATAATGTTTTTACTTCCCTTTAATGAATGGATAAATTTAATTTAAAAAAAAAATGTAAAAATGACTACACATACTTTTTTATTGTTTAAACTTTATTGTTTTAACTTTAAACTTTAAACTATTCAATGAATTTGATAGTTATCATATTGGAAACTAGTCTTATAATTGTCCATGTTCTTCACTTCAGTAATTTAATTAGAAAATCATTATCAGGCTTCTAAAAAAAATTTGAAAGAATAAACTGTGGTTTGTGTTTAAGAAAAAATATTAACTGTTTTATACATTTTAGTCAATATGTAGTTTAGAAAATCATTACAAGGCTTAAATGATACTTTTTTAAATAAAATTTGGTTAATATATGAAATAATTTGTATATTGTATCATGTGAGAAGTAACTGCGATCAGAGAACTGTGTTAAATTGTTGACATAACCTACAATCTCAATCTTTGAAATATTTAATTTTAAATAGTAAATATTTATTTTTTAGTTAAAAAAATTACAAGAACTACAAACATGGCACCAGGATCAGGAAAAGAACAGCACAACATAAGATAAGATACCAGGGAATATTTATGTGCTATTCACTGGCAGTACACAGAGCTTAGATTTACGTTACTAGCATGCTTTTTGAATAACTTACAGTCAATGAAAGTAAAATGACATAATCCCAAAACAGCATTCTGATACATTTGTGACATTTTCAGTTAAATCAATATAACAATCAATTTTAGATGTATGGTTTTAACAAACTGGCAAATTAATACAGGTGTGTACTGTACATCATGTGTAGATTGAAGAAGAAGACCATTTTTAAAACTAATGTATTAAGTATAATAAAAATGCACACAGAACATTTTTAACACAAAGCCAAAATTATTTGTTTAACTGAATGTTTTAAGAAGGGCAGGTGGGAACAGAGCGAGGCCAGTGGTGGGAGTGTTAATGAACATCACCTGCAGGGCAGTCGTGGCCCAATGGTTAGAGAGTCGGACTTGTAACAAAGGTTGCGGGTTTGAGTCTCAAGTCCAGCAGGAATTGTAGGTGGGGGGAGTGAATTACCCACGTTCAACACCATGACTGATGAGCTCCCCAGGCACCGCAGCATTGGCTGCCCACTGGTTTAAAGTAAAGGCGGAGCACAGATTCTGAGTATGGGACACCATACTTGGCCGCATGTCACATCCTTTCCTTTCCTTTCCTGTGTGTCACAAGTCCCAAGGTGGAACTCTGGGACGATAAAAGGGAGAGTGATGACAGTGAAGGATGTGAAAGGACCAGGCCAGGGAGCTTTGTTTTGAGTTTGGTTTGTGTAGCATTCATCTGAGAGGGGATTCCACTTTACTTTTATTTTGTATTGATTGTTTATGTCATTATTACAGTTTAACATATCTTTTTTCAGTGGTTCCTGCTTACTTTTTCCAAAATCCTTGGAGTGTTACATTGAACCAGCTTTTTATATCACTCAAAGGTTTATTTCTTCCTGTGCGTCTGTATTCTTTCCAATGCTCCAGAAGCACTTCTCCTCTGGAAACCTTACTGATGATGTCTGCCTTCTTCCTGACTTCCAATAAAGACTGAACGCGATCTTTAAAGCCAGGTTTGGCTTCTTGTTTTTCAGACTCGATCATCAGATCAATGTAGTCAGGGACAGAAAGAGGATTGGGCTTGAGGGCAATTTCCTGCAGCCGCTCCAAGGACATTTGAGAGTTTTTAATTAGCCCAGCCACAGTATCCTGGACAACATCAAGCTCATTTTCAAGCTCTTCAAAGATCTTTTCTGTTGACATGACCTGTCCATGTGCAGCCTCGTATCTCTTTTTTAAATCCTGATAGGTTTCCTTTCTTTTTTTGGTGACATAATCCCATTTGTACTTCTGATTGAAGTGCACATTCCAGGCACACTTTCCGGGGCAGACTTTACACTTTCCATCCTTCATGGCAGTGCACTTATATTTATCACAGTCATTTGCATAAATGCATTTGTCATGACATGTGAAGTGACAAGTTTGGCAGTTGGTTAAGAAGGAGGTAGATGTGTTTTTAATCTGTTTTGGGACAGTTACTTCAATCTCGTATTCAAAGTCCTTGTTTGCATCCATTTCAGCCTTGTGCTGCTCCAGAGCAGCTCTCGTCTTCCTGATTTCATTCAGTTTTGTCAGACCAGCATTAATCTGGGGCTGGAGTCGTTCCACAAGCACTTCTAGCTGTTGACGCTCTTTTAAGACCTCCTGTGTCAGAGACAAGCTCTTAGTTTCCATCATGTTAAGGGATGTGAAGAATTTTGTCATGCTAGAAAATCCCAGATTCCAGAACATCTGATCAAAGTTTTCACAATCAGACTCCTTGGCTCCTCCAGATTTATTATTGGTAGCAAACATGGCAGAGTTGTTAAACTTGAAGTGAAGAGGCTCTCCAGACTCATTGGTAGAACAGGGAACCTGGGAGACTTTGATGGCCTCAAGAACCGGAGGTGTTTTCCCATCTGCAAAAGTGACCAGCACAAGGATGTTTTCAGCAATATCCTTCCCAAATATGGAAAGAATGGAGTCAAAGATATATTTCTGTGCGTGTGTTAGACGAGCAAGTGAAGCCTGTACTACGAAACACACGGCATCAATGCAGTCGATCCCTCCACGGGCAGAGAAGAACTCCTGAATCTGTGCTGTGATTTTCTGGTCGTGTGAAATTCCTCTAGTATCACCAAAGCCTGGTGTGTCCACAATGGTCAGAGAATATGGGACCCGGAAACCATCCATGTGATTAATTTGATAAGCTGTGATCTCTGATGTCTGACTTTCAGCCTGTGATTTCTGCTTCCCTTCATCTATTAGCACAAACCGAAAGTCGTCTTCCCATTGCACTCCCAGAATGTAGTTGATCATGGAGTTAATCAGAGTGGTTTTTCCTGCACCTGTAGCTCCGATCATCATAATGGTCTTGTTCTCTTTTGGGATGTTTTTCCCAAATGTGCTTCTTCTGCAGAATCCATCACTGTTCTTCCATGTTTCATCCAGATGGAGTTTAAACATTGGTAGGTTTTCATTGCTTCCATCTAATATTTTTCTGCTCCAGTTGTCCTTTATATTTTGTGCAATACTTAAGCCCTTCACGTGGTTGAGATCTGTTCCCGTGTTTTTGCTGCTTGTGGTTTCGCCTGACATCTTAAGGTTGTCATTAACAGCAGACTGGCGTTGTCTAATTGTTTTTTCCTGACCTGTTTCCACCTGTGCCACTGAAAGGAAAAAAAGAAGAATAGTTTGAACATCCAGACATCAATATAGTATCATTAGTATTCACACTGTGTCAGGCTGTACTGTAGACAAAATTGAATATCTTGAGTGAACATCCTAATCTTGAAGCATGACATTTTAAAAGTGTTACATCGTCTGAATATGCAGCTGTTTTTTGGAAACACTTCCAGAAAAGATGCTAAAATCATTCTAGAGATTTTCAGTGTGTTCAAAATCTAAATACTGAATGTGACAAAAAAAAAAATAAAAATAAAAATAGCTCAGTTCTTTCATGTAATAGTGTTACATATCATCAAGGCTGAGAAAAGAACACAAAACTGCAGACAACAGGTAAATGCTGTCAGCGATGTTTTCCATGTTTGTAGAGTAAATGTGTTTACATGGCTTTTTAAAATGTTGGGTGCCGGTATTATCACGTGTGCTTTGCCAATCAATGTACACTACCATTACTTGTAGTTCCTATTGCACTGTAAAAAGTGAAGCTGTGAAGCTACCTATAATTCTAGTTTTGTTGTTATAACCTAGTTCAATCAAGATTATGTAACATAAAATGAGAGAATGTTATTTCAACTTAAATCCATCACATTGACCCAACATACAACTTCCAATAATGCTCAGAACAAACACATTCAAAACATGCACGCCTGCTCCATGATAATTAGTAAATGTTGCTTCAATGACAAATTATGATTTGAAATTATTTGATATTTTGAGTTGCAGCAAAGTGAAAATCACAATGGACAGCGCTACTCTTCAAAATAATTAAAAAATCACCAACATCTCTCTCTCTCACACATATTACAATCCAGTCTGACTTTATTTCTTTCATACTAAACTTCTTAATGAGAATTGAGGTTTAGATGTGGATGTTTTATTGAAAATAATCAGGTTTGAAGTCTCCATTGTGGAGATAGGTGTTTGATTTAACTGGGCTCTTGATTCTTGAATACTTAACATCAGTTTTTCTCTGATTGCAGTAACTGTGTATTTCTAAAACACATTTGTTATTGCAGCAGTTATGAGAGAAACTCTGATCAGATCTTGATTATTATTGATCTAGTCATCATGTAATAGTCAGACTCACAGGTCACATCAGGAGTCTGATGTGTGAAAATGTGAGCTGTTACTCTCATGATGTCTTGACAATCAGATATTGTGACTTTTTTTTTTTGTTTGTATTATATAGGAAGTGTTTTGATCTGTGTCTTTTTGACTCACACAAAGATCAAGAATCAGCATGTGAATCTCAACAATGGTGACAGTTTTACCTAAATGGAGAATCAGGTTATATCTACTGACTATTATGATTCAATAAAACTTGTTTTTTTCATGTTGGTTGAATTCAGTTATAATTAGTAATCTTAAATAATTTATTTCATTTAAAAAAAACAGTTATTGTAGATGTTACCGCATGAAGATCAATTTCTAAGTTGAACCAACAAAATATTTTTTGCAGTGTGTGCTGGGTTAGACTCTACTGTGAAGCTAATTTAGTCCCCCGAAAGGATTTTTTTATATATATGAAAGAAGTCTTTTCTGCTCACCAAGGCTGCAAATATTGTCCATCATTTAGGACACATTTCCCTGTCAAAGATGAAATTTTCCAGCTATCTCTATATTTTGGGGCCAGAAAAATGTGGTGAAAATGATAAAAAAATGCTTGCGGTGGCTGGAAACATGCTGCAGTCCATTTGAAATTCATTACATACTTTGGACACCCCTGACATAGAAGCAATTTTTTGGTGATTCTTTAGCTGTACTGCCAGTATCATCCAATAGCAGAGGTGGAGATTCCAGGGGTCAGAAAGTAAAAGTCCTGCCATATATTTGTTCCACCCATGAACTGATGAAATGATTTCACCAGAGGTGGAAACAAGTCCTTCTGTTCAAGTCACAAGCGAGTCTCAAGTCAAATCCCAAGTCCTCAAAGAGTTAAAGGTAATTGATAATTAAGTGACTAATTAAATGATGATTGTGCATTAGTGATGAACACCTGCTGTTACTGAGAATGACAGAGGATCAGATGTTGATGTTTTATTGGTTAAAATGATGCTACCATCATGGAGATCAGTGTTTGCTTTAGTTGGGCTCTTGACCCTTTTAGTAATTCAAAGTAAATTGCTTCTAAGCAATTACAATATTGTATCACAACAAGTGTTTGCACATTATTATAATGGTAACACAGACTAATTATGTTAGATCTTTCTATACTGCAACTTGTGTTGTAAAATAGTGAGATCAAGACTGTATGTGATCTGATAGATATCAGGCAGTGACTTGATTATATGGAAAGTAGCTTTATTTGTGTTAAGGTTTTGAAAAACTAATCCTGTGAAGCTTGGTATGGAATTATAGTGTAGTTGTGAGAATTCTTTTATACGTGGGGCATGTAAATATTTTAGCTTTTGTGCTGTTTAGACACACGCAGACATCAAGAACCAGCATATGAATCTCAACAATGGTGACAATCAACTAAATTCTTCATGCTGCAATGCATGCTGGGTAACACCATAGTAAAAACTCCCATCATGCACTACAGCATGAAGAATTATTGTCACCACTGTTGAGGATTGTATGATAAATGTTCAGGTCTAAAAGCCTGAGCTGCTGCAAATTTCCCCCCAATATTTAAGCTTTACAGTGGCATTTCCTAATTCAGCTTTCTATCCAGTTGTTTGATAATTTGTGTCAATCTACAAACCAAAGAATAGCCATTACATGATGTTCACTCAAATGATTTAAAAACAAAACATGTTATCTAACATGTTATCTCTGCTACCATAATAATACTGTGCAAACACTTGTTGTGATACAATATCGCAATTGCTTAGAAGCAATTTACTTTGAATTGCTAAAAGGGTCAAGAGCCCAACTAAAGCAAACACTGATCTCCATGATGGTAGCATCATTTTAACCAATAAAACATCAACATCTGATCCTCTGTCATTCTCAGTAACAGCAGGTGTTCATCACTAATGCACAATCATCATTTAATTAGTCACTTAATTATCAATTACCTTTAACTCTTTGAGGACTTGGGATTTGACTTGAGACTCGCTTGTGACTTGAACAGAAGGACTTGTTTCCACCTCTGGTGAAATCATTTCATCAGTTCATGGGTGGAACAAATACATGGCAGGACTTTTACTTTCTGACCCCTGGAATCTCCACCTCTGTCCAATAGGTGGCATATAGGTACGCACTTTCAGCAGTCCACTGCTATTTGAGCCCGAGACACACTGCACGATTTTCGGCTGTCCCAGACGAAACATTGACATTGTGAAACAATCGTGGCTGTGATCGTGGCTCCTAATCTGTGGTCCTATATCTAGGTTCAAAGATGGCCGTTGTCACGATCTTGCAAGCAAAGACAGCCTACGATCATTTTGACAGTGTCAGAAATTCAGCCTGATCATCACACAGTGTGTGTGCTGCCACGACCTACGCTTACTGACTATAAACACACTATAAAAATGCCACATGACATCAACATGACATGGTGCTAAAACCTAAAGCTCCTCCACCTCAAGCTCTTATTCCTTCCTCTTTCACTGCTTCCACTTTTATTCAGCACACATAAAAACCACAACTGCCAAAGTGTGATTAATTGCTCTTTTTGTTTACCACTAGCGCATGCTGATGACGTTTTATTGTTCTATAGCAGCCTTCACTAACAGGCGGACTGCGGTCCGAGTCCGGACAGAGAAGCCATCCCATACGGACCCGGACCTACAGCCAAAACGTCAACGTTAAGGTTATGATTTAAAAAACTGTCGGGACGCTTCTATTTCAACCAGCGCAGCTGTATGATTGTATGATAGTGGAAACGCACAAGCCAATTGCATGTGAGCTAAGCATACCACGTGATACCACTCAGCCTATCAAGTCTGATAAACATTGCGAGTCTACAGCGCAGACAGATGAGAGTGTTAAGCGGCAAGTTTCACATTAAAAGAGATGGTAAAAAGAAAAGAAAGATAGCCATACATGAAACAGAGACACAGGCGACTGCGAAACAGGCGAGAAAGACGGAGAAAGAGAGAGAAGCCGACGAGTGAGGCGGAGAAAAAGAGAAACAAATGAGTGAGACGAAGAAAGAGAGAAACAGGCGAGTGAGACAGAGAAACAGACAGAAAAAGAGACGATCAAGACTAAGAGAGAAAAAACTGAACAAATGGCGCTCTCCAAAAAAAGAAAGGTGGACAGCGAAAACAGAGCATTTAATCCGGAATGGACAGATTCATTTATGTTCATACTTCCCACTGGGAGCACTAAACCAGTGTGTCTCATATGTTCAGAAACTGTGGCTCTATTAAAAGTGCCAATATTTAATTAATGAGAGACCATTATACATATCTACAGTCATACATATATGTTCGGTTATGTTACATGACAATAAATCAGTCAAAAAGTTTTTGAATTGTACTGAATTCATTTGATTTGGCAGTCAGGGTTTTATTACTTGCAGATGTCTAAGATTAAATTATATTATAAAAAGTTAAATATATAAGCTATTACACTAACTTGTTAGACATTATGATCTTCCGGACTTTTGCTTCAAGAAATTTTCTCTGACTGGACCTCTTTAAACTTTAGTTGAATACCCCTGTTCTATAGTAACGTGCGTCGTAGCCTACATGAATCAACAGGTGTCATCATCGTATGGATCTATTTTGCACAGTGTGATCAGCAATGATCTGATTGCTAAAATCATGCAGTGTCTCAGGCTTAAAAGGAAAAGAAGATGCTCAAATGTGCGTGCGGCACAAGAACAATGTGTTATGCTCTACTGTGTCACACGTTCAAGATTCTGTGTAATTATTGTGTAATTAATTTGAACAATGATAGCTATTATGTGAGTGTCAAATTAGCCAGTTATCACGATTAGAAGATCTGGCATCTGAAATGTTTTGAGTGAGGTAGAAACTTTCATAAGACTTGATGTGACTGCAGCATAAACTGTTTATGTACAAATAAATATGATCTTTTGTGCACTCACCTCTTTCTGTGGCTTCTGTAGTGAAATCTCCACATTTGTTACAATTCAAGTAACATCCATCATTCTCCTGAACAATTTCCTGAAGTGATGCTATAAGGCCAGCAGGGGTGCTGTTTCTCTCCAATCTGTTGTGTCTGTTAGAACATTTTTTAATGATTTCCTTTAGGACATCATTGACTTCATTTGGCTCAGCACGGTCTGGCTCTTGTGTCGTGAGCACCAGGGTGTGTTGAAACACACTGTCAGAGAAACAGCTGAGCAGTATCTCGATGCAGGCTTTCTCTTCTCTTGAACACTCATCGGGTTTGAGGACCAGAACGATCACGTGAGGTCCTGGAGCAGACAGAGACAAACACTCCTTCACTGCCTGTGTGATGTGACGTAGTGAGAGATCTGGGTTGAGCAGGAGAGGAGTGTTGACGACAGTAACATGTTTTCCTCGGACTCTGTCACTATACGGCCCTACATCATCTGAAGGAGATTCGCTGTCAAACGCTGCTCTTCCTAAGATGAAGTTTCCCACTTGGCTGTTCTCTGACACACTCTTACCCAGAAGAACAATCCTCAGATCACTCACTGAAACACACAACACACAGGATGTTACAGTATGTCATGATGTAATGGGTGCCTGTAAAAATAACCAGCACCCTGAACTGACCCTTTAGGTGGCTCAAATATCCCGTATCGTGTCTCTGTGTATCGATAAAGACTAGACTCACTCTCAAGAGGCATTCTGGTTTTGCCGTCTCCTCTCTTGGCAGGTGGAATAGGGGCAACAGAGGCTGGAAAAATAAAAATATAAATTACATATGATTCCTGTGAAAATTACCCATTAAATTATGAAAATTATAGGAAAAGTGTAGTAACCACGGTTTTTTGGTGTATTGACTACCATTTGTAAAACCACAGTTTTACTACAAATACCATGGTTAAACTATTGTTAAAATACTAAAACCATGGTTAATTTGTAGTTACTGTGGTTTAACAATAGGAACTGTGTTTTTATGGTTTTATTTGTAGTAAAACCTTGGTAAATTTTTGTATGGGTATTAATCCCACACCTTGCATAGTTTTACAAAAAAATAAAACAAATTATAAATAAAACAAATAAAAAACAAATACAACACAGCCCAGTGTTAAATTAACTCAACTTCAGTTCATTTGGCTCCACACTCAAGAGTGTTAAAAGTAACACTGAAGAGAACACCGAGTTGTGGCACCCATCATGCATTGCAGCATGAATAAATTATGAGCTGAATTGTCTTTGTAATTTCTTTTATTCTTACTATTTTCCTTGCTTTTGCTGCTTTTATGTGACTTTTTAGTAGCTTGTTTTGTGATGTTCAGAGTTGATCTGTTTATCTGAATATGCCGTTTGTTACCGTTGTTGAGATTCATACACCGGTTCTTGAGTGTGGACTCAAATAAACTCTCAAGGGCGTTAATGTAACATTGGGCTTTTTGTTGTGAACGAAAAACAAAAACGGCTTTCTTTATAAACTAATTCAAATGATAAATTATTAAACACAACATTATTGAACATAACAAAATTGCAATTTGTATTATTGTCATGATGCGTTGGAGGGAACAAGGAGACAAAGAATAAGTTTAAACAAAAAAAGCAGGTACACAGGAGCATATGGTATGACATAAGTAACAAAGGACTAAACGAGAGACGAGAGAGGAAAATGACCAAATATGGGAACACAGGTAGGACTACCGTGGCAAAACAGGACCAAAACACTGACAGTTATTAGTAAATGTAGTGTGTTGAGCATCTGCAACTTACTTTCAGTTTCATTTGTGTCAGTTTGCATGTGGGAGATACTCAGCTACTGATCCGCGGCGATGTGCATTGCATTAGCAGTCACGTCTAACTATAACATGACATAGCCTATAAAACGCTCTCACACATTTATTATTTTTTTGGGAGAAGTAAAATTTGCATATATGGTTTCAACAACCAGATGCATTTACACTTGTCCAGTTTCGTCTGGAATGCGGCACAGACCACCTCCAGTGGTTCAAGCGATCAGATTTAAATGCGTCTCGAAAGCTATTTCGATTTTCACAAATAGCTGTCAGCTTTGCCCCACTGATGTGTTACATTTGACAGCTGCATTCGGTGAAAATGTTAGAAAAACAATAATAATTTATATTCACAGAAGCAAATATAGTACTTCTGAAGTTATGTGCGTTATTTATCAGGATAAATGTCAGTCCTTTGAGTCTGTGCTTATTTTTCCTCACGCCACTCAGAACTATGTAATATTTTAGATTTTTACACATTTAACAGGTGTACAGTTTTATTTATGTCATTTGAATAATGTTATATTAGGTTAAATTAAAGAAATTAAATTAAAGAATCTTGTATGTTTAATATTGATATGCTAAATGTCAATATTCTCACACTTAATATTTTTCACAAATATTTCATTATTATTATTATTATTACTTCATTAGGCTATTAGTTTTCTGTCCTTTATTTTGACAGAGAAGTATATGACATGGAAAAAAAGATTTGTCCACAAATTAGCAAATTGTTGCGTATTTTAATTTTAAATCTTTATTTTAAAGGGGTCATCAGATGCCTATTTTCCACAAGTTGATATGATTCTTTTCTGTATTAATGAAAAGTCTCTAATATACTTTGATTAAAAATTCTCAATGGTTTTGTAAAACAACACCCTTTTTACCTTGCCAAAATGAGCTCTGCAAAAATCATCTCATTCTGATGGATTGTTCCTTTAAATGCAAATGAGCTCTGCTCGCCCCACCCCTCTCTTCTCTCCGCTGCTCTGAGAGACTTTTTACCTGATGATGCATTTAGCGCATTAGTGTTTAGTTGCTAACTAGCAAGTTATTAGGAAAGGTGATTGCAGAGATTCATAAAAAACCCTTATACTCACTTCTGCTGTAAGTGAAGCTGGATCACAAATGATTTGCGTGAACATAGACGGATATATGTAGATCGGAGGCTCATTCCCTTCACGAACAAACGTAATCCACTGCATCTTCAGCGGCTCAGATGTCGGGAGTAAATGACGACCACTATGTTCATTATTACATCCAGCAACACAACACCTCAATCACTCAATCAGAGATATTCTTGTCTAACTTACATCCCTGCTCCAGCATCAAAACAAAGAGGTCGGACTGTTACAGCTGATCTGAGGTAAAACGCTCATGTCAATCAACTATTGTGGGCGTGGCCTCTGTCATGTGACACCACAACGACAGGCATCTGAGAACAGGGATATTATTTTTACAGATTAATTAAAAACCACTGCATGGATTTTTATCATTATAGGGTAGATTTGTACATACACTGACAACACACATTAATGTTCAAACAACATGCAAAAGTGACGTTAGCATCCGACGACCCCTTTAAGGCAGCAAAAATAAACAGGGAAAAATCCAAAAGGCACAGAAGAAAACTTGCTGGCTGCACACTGGATGGTTTTAAGGTAAATTTGGCCAGATTCAATGCTTTCTGCAAAAAATCCTATATTGCATGGTGTCATTACAATTGTTTAACTGCTCCCGACCGAGACGGAGCATCCCCGAACTCAAACAGTATATATCAAACATTTATTTGATCTTGTGGGTCTCCGTGAGATCTTGTGTCACTGTGAAATCATTCCTACAATCAACAATTGTGTAGTCTCATGGTCTGCTCGAATCATCTAGTGTGTGCGTTCAGAGGATTATAAGGCTAAAAATTAGTTAAAACTGTCTTCACGTCTGTGGTGTCCCATGGTTTTAAAATCAGTTAAGACTTGAAAATTGTCTAGTGTGTGACCAGCCTTAGGAACAACAATAACCAAGCAAAGATACAAAGGAACCAATGAGATTAAATATACAACACAGAAGGAGACACTTGGAAAACATTAGCACTGTTTACTAGAGGCACAAGTTAGACATGAGAGTCCTATAGGGACCTCTTGTGGACAAAATTAAACATTACAAAGCAAAAACCCCTCCATGCCACATGCTATCAGGTTCTGTGGACAACAAAGGATGGCTTTTGTTGAAAGATAACAACATTACCTCATGTGGAGAGGGGGGTTAACATTTACATACAGTAATCTCCAGTTAGGAACTGCTTTAATCTCCCTCAAGCCGGGCTCACACTATTTTTAAAATCCTAACCGATTATGAAATCTGGTGGCAGCTCACACATAAGGAGAAACTTTGCAGATTATCTTCCCTGAAATCTTAATCATGCACACACTACAAGATTTGAAAATCATGGCGCATCACACACTACAAGATATTAGGTGTGTTCGACTTCATCTACGGCTACAGACGGAGATCAACGAGAGTAGCCGAGAGCAGTCGTGCGTTTCATATATTGCTTAATACAGCGCCATCTGAACAAGAATAATGATCAACATAAACATATACTATTTAAATACTAATAAAGTGGGGTTATATGCTTTTATCAGTGTTTCATGATAGATCTGACTCAATATAACATGGCGACTACAGTAAAAACACTTTTACTGTTCTAAAAACACAGATTTGTCAGCATTATCGGACTTGAGAAAAGGCTTGTTTGAGATGAGCAAATTCTGCGCAGAATCGATCACTGGTGATCACCGCGAGATGCCGGTTAGTGTGTCCGAGTTACGTCCGCCTTGCTCTGATGTCATGCTGACGTGTGCCAAAAAACTCTGGTGACGGTGAGGCGGCTGTGTCTGATTGAGCAGTCGAGCGCAGTATCTCTCCATCGACTGCACTGACCAAAAGCATGATGGGAAACGCCTGGCTGACGACACAGCTTAAAGCTCATTGGTTCAGACAACCATGATGTTGCCGTTCTTTTCTAAAATGTTTTATTTTTTAATCTAATGTCATGTGATTATGTGTTTAAATTATGCATGAATATTGTCAAACACTATGCAAGTGCGATCTGTGAGATTGTTGTCATAGTTCTATAAAAAATCTAAAATACACGTTTGTATTAAAGTAAAACTGGATGATAAATACGCCTTTCGTGTGGAATTAAATAGCAAACACTTTGAGTGTCTTGTTCATCATATTTATTTTCATATAAAAACAACAGAGCTGAAATTATATCATGTTTATCAGCAGCACGTGAGTGTGATAACACGATATCTTTGATCTCGTAGGTGTCTGTTCTACTTCTCCAGGTCAGAACTGTCCGTCTTGTCTGCACTTATTTCACTCCTCCCCTCACTGCAGCCCCTACTCTCACCTACATCTCAAACGAGCCTATTATCATGACGGATGGAGCGCATCACGTGATCTTACGCAACCGATTGTCATTTTCCCTTTTAATGTTTACAAATGTTTTTTTTATTTATTTATAATAAAAAAAAATACAATAAAAAAAAAAAAATACATGTTGGTTAACTGTGATATGCTTTAACTGTTTTATATCTATAGATTTTACTTTAGGCAGGTCGTGATTTGAGAAGGCAGAACTGGTTAAACATAGTCTATGATCAACTCACTGTCTGCCACTAAACGCTTGGTCATTAATTTAAAAAAACAAAAACTTATATTTAAGGAACAAAAAATGCTCCAAACGTTTCTCATAATTAACTTAATAAAAAAGCGGAAACAAAATATAATCACTTTGCCATTATATTCAAAACTGAACTATTTTAATTGCTAAAACAGTAGTATATAAGCTGTTTTGGGAGAAGAGTAAAAAAGATGGGCTCGGGTCGGACTCGGGCCGCATGGAGCATTGTTTTCCTTGCTCCATGCGGTTGTGGTGTGTTTTCAACATATTATACAGACGGTGTTACTACAAAAACATAAGAAATTTAATTTATTTAAAGATTTAAAATCCTGAATATCAAACATGTTTGATATGATCGGGGCGGCCCCGATTTGTGTGAGAGCAGATCGGGGGTAAAAAGATGGGAAATTCGGGGCAAAATCAGGCTAAAAATCCTGTATTGTCAGCCCGGCTTAAGTGTGAATGATCACTCACTACCTCAGACTGACCAAACCGGTTTTGCCCTGTGGCTGAAACCACAAGGTAAAGCCGGGCTCACACTACAGGAAAGCGCATTGTTTTAGACAGTGAAAGGTAAGATCCACTGTAATCATTGAAGTTATATAAACAGGTGATCACATTGTGTGATGCTACAATGTGAGATTAAAGCAGATGTATAGTGTTACGTCCCAGGATGTATTTTTTGGGCGTGGTCATATGCTCTGCTCCTTATCCATCCGTTTAAAAGAATTAGATCTCCACGTGAAGCAGCAAGAAAATGAAAATGTATGCTTAAAACTTCAAGTGGTAGAAGCAGAAACTGATAGAGAAATTAAACTCCGCACTTTAGCGTTGCGATCTGAGGAACTGAGCAAAAAGCCTATTCCCCCTCAGAGCAGTCTCTCGACTATGAGGTTGTTAAAGCAGCAGTCCTCCGAGCATATGAGCTAGTGCCTGAGGCGTACCGCCAAAAGTTTCGAGCACATGCAAAGTCAGCGAGACAGACTCACGTGGAATTTGTGAGAGAGAAAAGAGCATTGTTTGAAATTTTTTTTTGTGTGTCTCTCCAGTAAAATCACTACTTTTGAGCAGTTATAAGAGTTGATCTTACTGGAGGACTTTAAAAGCTGTCTTTCCGAGGGTGTCGTCGTTCATTTAAATAAACAAAAAGTAACTGCGTTTTTGGATACTGCTGTTAGCAGACAGGTTTGTTTTGATACACCGTAATGTGTTTCCATCTGTCCATTCGTCAAACATTCCGCTTGCTAGTAAAAATACTGTGCGAGAAAAAAAGTACAAAAAGTAATGGTAACCGAGACAGTAAGTCTGCTCCTTCAGGTGGAAGAGACAGACATTCCTGTTTTTACTGCCTTGACCAAGGTCATCTTATTGCTGAGTGTCAGGTTTGGAAAAAGAAAAATGCTGAAGCTAAAACTAAGAAAGCTGCTTTGGCGCAAACTATGTCTTTGGTTGAAGATGAGTCCATGCAACCTTTTCTCCTTTCTGGCTCTGTTTGCTTGTCAGACACCGAGCATCAGCCCATTGTGATTCTGCGAGATACTGGCTCGGCACAGTCCTTCATTTT
Source organism: Cirrhinus mrigala (assembly GCA_036247105.1). Classification (NCBI taxonomy): domain Eukaryota; kingdom Metazoa; phylum Chordata; class Actinopteri; order Cypriniformes; family Cyprinidae; genus Cirrhinus; species Cirrhinus mrigala. The sequence continues at coordinate 426,426 of JAMKFB010000908.1, forward strand.
AAAGGAGTTACTGCCCTTCTCACAAAGTTCGTACACAGGCACTGATGTTTTAATTTGTGGTATTGAGATGGGGAGTGATAGTGTTCCTCTCCATCAAGTACACTTAAAACAAGATTGGGTAGCACTTTTTTTGAGATTGGGTAGCACTATTAAAACTCTGGTCCAGTTCAGGGCTGGTTATGAGTTACTATTTGGCTGAGATTTGGGCCATGATTGGCTCATGTCTGTAGTCCAGATCTGGGCCACTCAAGGGCTGTAATCCGATGACCCCTTTAATGAGTGCTGTATGTGATACAGCAATATATACATTATACATTACCCATCAATGTAAATACTGCATATATAAATGCATTGGTCAATGTTCAGCCTTAACACTTGATGTTTGGTCTTCATATTTTCAGCACAATGTGAATTATGCATGAGAAAAACTTTGAAGACTTTGTTCTAAACATAGACTTTAAGGTATGCAAATGGGTCTCAGATCAGAGGGGCCATACCACTTCTGACAGCATTGGCCAATCAAAACGCTGGATCTGAAAGGTGCCAACATGCAATTCCCGCCTTCTCAAGGAAATGTTAAAAGGTTCTCTTTAAGACAAAAGGGGTGCTAGGTTTCGTGTCGCTAAGTTTTGTGTTGCTAAGTTTCGTTGTGCTAGGTGCTAAGCACTGTGTACTAAGTGGCGTAGTCTACTGCTAAACCCAGAGCTAAGCTGCTTTGCTGCAAGTGAGTTTGGGGAATTTGGAAACTGCCGCAGCAACAACGATCACAAGCGTAGTGCCCCCCATCTTCTGCAACGACTTCAGATTCTTCTCTCCAACAATCCTCTGCTTGCGAGTTTCAAACTCCCAGGATCATCTGCGACGACTTCAGAATGTCAATGTCCTCGCTCCTGTGTGTTCCTGTTAGTCCAGATCTTCTGTACAGACATCAGAACCTTCATCTTCAAGGCTCCTGTTTGCATGTTCCAGACCAAAGGACCTTCTCAGTGCTCAGGAGTTCATCAGCGCTTCGAGTCCAAGGCTGAAAACAGATCTAACTGCTCTCTTCCCACTGCAACGTGGCCCAGGTCAAAAGTGGAAGACGCGGAACATTAATATATCACTCTTTCCAAATCTCTTGACAGAGACCGTTGGCATTAGTGTATTGTCAGTTTATGATTATCTAATTTGCATTAGATTCTATATAACTGATATCAGTTAATAACAAATAATCTATCAATTTATTTGTTGAAGATAGGATAAGGTTTACATTATTACTTTCAGGGAACTTCAGTTTATCTTTCCATAAGATCACATTCATAGTAACATCCAACTCAGTCACTTGCATTTATCGATCTTTGCACTTTATCCATTTATTGTATCCATTTAGTAGCTGTTAGTTACTCTTGTCTATGACAAGATTTTGAAAGACAATCTCAGGCAATCAGAAACAAACTGGACCCTGAGCTTCCTTGTCTAACCAGTGTCGAATCCTCACACTTAACACTGACACTCCAGACAGGATGTGTTGAATTCCTTCCTGTTCTCCCTCAGCACGTATGACTGTGTGGCTACCAGAAGCTCCAATATTACTGGGAAGTTTGCTGATGACACAACAGTGGTTGGTCTTATCTCCCATAGCAACGAGATTGCACATCGTGAGGAAGTACAGAGGTGAGAGGAAAATCATCTCTCCCTCAACACTGCAAAGACTAATGAGTCAGAAAGTAGTATATGCCCCCATCACTATCAATGGCAACATAGTAGAGAGGACCAGCTCTTTCAAGTTTCTTGGCATACACATTACGGAGGACCAAACATGGACCACACACATACAGAACACTGCGAGAAAAGGCACAGCAGCGACTTTTCTTCCTCAGGCGATTGAGGAGGTTAGGAATGAGCTCACGTATCCTCTTTTTAGGACTTTTTATAGCTGTGTTATTGAAAGCATCCTAACTGGACATATCACACCCTGGTTTGGGAACCACATTGCCCTCAAACATAAAGCCTTGCAAAGGGTAGTGAGATTGGCCAAATACACCATATCCCTTCAGGATAATTACAATGAGCTTTGACGACAGTCTTTGCTCAGGCACTTTTCCTATCAAAGAAAATATTTTTATCCAACTTAATAAATAATTATGGTTAGGAATTTATGCAATTTTGTACAAAATAAAAGCTTTTCAAAACAAACCTCCTGGTTAAACAGAGCACACTAGTGAGTTAAACAGTTTAAAAAAATCCTGATTTTATTTAATATGGACACAATTATTCTCAAATGTGCATAAGCTAATATCAGTGAGCCTTATGATTAATCAGATCCAAAAATAAATACAAAATCAGTCCTAACTGAAAGAAAACAGGTTGACAGAAAGAATGAATCCCATATTTGATGATAATATAGCAAAACAAAGGATTTATAAGTAATTTTTGGGGAACCTCAAAGGTTTTACAGATATTTGAAAACAACACAAGGATTAAATTATTTCGACATAAATTGTAAAACGTCTTCATTTGTCTATTAGAATCTTTACGTCGTTTTTACTTTTCTTTTTAAGCAAATGATGTCATTACATTGCTGTCTTGACATCAAACTTGATATTATGGTTTCAAGTATAAATACATCTCCCCTTTCCAAAGAACGCGCAGTAAACTCAGACATCTAAATAAAGATATTTTAATCAAATTCATTCAAAGAACTAAAGTAGCCAAAGATCAGTTATCACGATTAGAAGATCTGGCATCTGAAATGTTTTGAGTGAGGTAGAAACTTTCATAAGACTTGATGTGACTGCAGCATAAACTGTTTATTTACAAATAAATATGATCTTTTGTGCACTCACCTCTTTCTGTGGCTTCTGTAGTGAAATCTCCACATTTGTTACAATTCAAGTAACATCCATCATTCTCCTGAACAATTTCCTGAAGTGATGCTATAAGGCCAGCAGGGGTGCTGTTTCTCTCCAATCTGTTGTGTCTGTTAGAACATTTTTTAATGATTTCCTTTAGGACATCATTGACTTCATTTGGCTCAGCACGGTCTGGCTCTTGTGTCGTGAGCACCAGGGTGTGTTGAAACACACTGTCAGAGAAACAGCTGAGCAGTATCTCGATGCAGGCTTTCTCTTCTCTTGAACACTCATCGGGTTTGAGGACCAGAACGATCACGTGAGGTCCTGGAGCAGACAGAGACAAACACTCCTTCACTGCCTGTGTGATGTGACGTAGTGAGAGATCTGGGTTGAGCAGGAGAGGAGTGTTGACGACAGTAACATGTTTTCCTCGGACTCTGTCACTATACGGCCCTACATCATCTGAAGGAGATTCGCTGTCAAACGCTGCTCTTCCTAAGATGAAGTTTCCCACTTGGCTGTTCTCTGACACACTCTTACCCAGAAGAACAATCCTCAGATCACTCACTGAAACACACAACACACAGGATGTTACAGTATGTCATGATGTAATGGGTGCCTGTAAAAATAACCAGCACCCTGAACTGACCCTTTAGGTGGCTCAAATATCCCGTATCGTGTCTCTGTGTATCGATAAAGACTAGACTCACTCTCAAGAGGCATTCTGGTTTTGCCGTCTCCTCTCTTGGCAGGTGGAATAGGGGCAACAGAGGCTGGAAAAATAAAAATATAAATTACATATGATTCCTGTGAAAATTACCCATTAAATTATGAAAATTATAGGAAAAGTGTAGTAACCACGGTTTTTTGGTGTATTGACTACCATTTGTAAAACCACAGTTTTACTACAAATACCATGGTTAAACTATTGTTAAAATACTAAAACCATGGTTAATTTGTAGTTACCATGGTTTAACAATAGGAACTGTGTTTTTATGGTTTTATTTGTAGTAAAACCTTGGTTAATTTTTTGTGAGGGTATTAATCTCACACCTTGCATAGTTTTACAAAAAAATAAAACAAATAAATACAAGTAAAACAATAAAGCTTTATTTATAAACTAATTCAAATTATAAATTAGTGAACAGCATTATTGAACATAACAAAATTGTAACTGGTATTATTAGTAAATGTGTGATTTTGGTCATATCCTCTATTGTTTTTATTCTAAAGATTAATTATGTCAAATCACCTTTATTTTTACAGCTACTTTTTAAGGTACACCTGTTAAACCACTCGTTAATGTAAATATCTAATAAGCTAATCACATAAAGTAACTTGGAGCATTTAGGGTCTGTTTACACCTGGGGGGTGTTCCAGAAAGCAGGTTATGTGACATTACCCGGGTATTAAGGTATGATTAAGATGCCATAGCAACTAGCTCTCTGAAGATAACCTGCTCCAGAGTAGGTTATGTTTCAGGGTTAGCTTACTTTGCAACTAACGGTTTTTAATAAATAAATAAATAAATAAATAAATAAACATATAGATAGATAGTTAGTTTTATGATATGTAAATTATAAAAGCACTAATATAAATATAAGGTAATATAAGGTAATGTATTAAATAAAATATAAGGTAATATATTGTTCTAATATGATTATTATATTTATTTTACTAGCATATATAATAGTTATCTATATGAATAATATAATATAATAGTTATCTATACACTATTATGACAAGGTATTTTTTTTTGTCATCACGCACCATAAATCTGCATTTTCTATAATGTATTTTTATAATAAAAACACATATATGACTTATATAATTGGCATGAAACAAATAATGTAATTCTTATTCTCAAGGATTACAGATTGAACAAAAAAAAAAATTGTGCAACCACCAATTAGGTGGCGATATGCACCAAGCATTCAAATGACCTTTTGAACAGAAGAAGAAGAAGAAAGAAGCAGTATGGTGTGTTTTGTCTTAGCGTCCGTTTCTATAGTGACTTGTCGTTTTGTCACTCCGTTGAGAATGTTTTGCATGTCACAACCAGGGACATACTCCCAGATGAGTTTTTGGAACCAGCATACCTCGAGTAAGCAATGTTTGGGTTTAGGATTTAGCAGATGGTAAATTAACCCTGCTTTCTGGAATACACCCCAGGTCACTTCTTGCATTTTCTTTGGTCGAATATCTATCTGATTTGTTTAAACATTTCCAATTACACTTGGCCACATAAATGTGTCTTTGGAAATATATGATATGCACTGTATTTTATTCATTATCAGCTCATTTTAAGATCAAAGACCGTAACAATTTCTAATGAAACCTATCTGCATTCAAGTGATGATAAAACATGAACACATGAAGATAGAAAAAATGTTTAGGTTTTTTTGTTTGTTTGTTTGTTTAAAAGCAGAGGCTTGGCTCTTTTTTTGATATATAATATGTTCATATATTCCTAACAGAAAATATTCTGAGGGCCATCAAATTTAGGTAAAAATCCATCAAAAATGCTGGCGGACTTTTTAAAAATCACTGGCAGGAAAAGAGTTAGCTGATTTATGGCAGACCTGCCCTTATCATCCGATCGTGGTTGTATCTCTCTGTTAGTGCTACTGGATCTTAGTGCTGCGTTTGATACTGTTGACCACAACATTCTCTTGAATAGACTTGAAAATGATGTTGGCTTTAGTGGTAGTGCATTGGCATGGTTCAAATCGTATCTATCTGACCGCCATCAATTCGTGGTAGTAAATGAAGAGGTATCATATCGGTCACAAGTGCAGTATGGAGTACCGCAAGGCTCAGTACTAGGGCCATTACTCTTTACGCTTTACATGTTACCCCTGGGTGATATCATCAGGAAATATGGTGTTAGCTTTCACTGCTACGCTGATGATACTCAGCTCTGTATTTCTTCGTGGCCCGACGAAACATACCAGTTTGAAAAACTAACTGATTGTGTAGTTGAGTTAAAAAACTGGATGACAAGTAATTTCTTACTGCTAAATTCTGAAAAAACAGAGGTGTTAATTATTGGGCCTAAAACCTCAGCGTGTAATAACCTACAACACTGTCTAATACTGGATGGCTGCTCTGTCAATTCTTCGTCATCAGTTAGGAACCTAGGTGTGCTATTTGATGGTAATCTTTCCTTTGAAAACCACATCTCTAGTATTTGCAAAACTGCATTTTTCCATCTTCAAAATATATCTAAATTACGACCTATGCTCTCAATGTCAAATGCCGAAACATTAATTAATGCGTTTATGACCTCAAGATTAGATTATTGTAATGCTTTATTGGGTGGTTGTTCTGCTCGCTTAATAAACAAACTCCAGCTGGTCCAGAATGCAGCAGCTAGAGTTCTTACTAGAACCAAAAAGTATGATCATATTAGCCCGGTTCTGTCTACACTGCACTGGCTCCCTATTAAACATTGTATAGATTTTAAAATCTTGCTAATTACTTACAAAGCCCTTAATGGTTTAGCTCCTCAGTACCTGAGCGAGCTCCTATCACATTATAGTCCCTCACGTCCGCTGCGTTCTCAAAACTCTGGCAATTTGATAATACCTAGAATATCAAAATCAACCGCGGGCGGGAGATCATTTTCTTATCTAGCGCCCAAACTCTGGAACAATCTACCCTACAATGTTCGGGACGCAGACACACTCTGTCAGTTTAAATCTAGATTAAAGACCCATCTCTTTAACCTTGCTTACACATAACACATCAACATATTCTTATAATTCAAATCCGTTAAAGGATTGTTAGGCTGCATTAATTAGGTCAACCGGAACCGGGAACACTTCCCATAACACCCGATGTACTCATATTACGCTAATATTAGTCTGTTTCTCTCTTATCCCGAGGTCACCTTAACCACCAGATCCAGTCCGTATCCAGATCAGATGGTCACTGCAGTCCTCCGGATCCAGTCCGAACCCAGCCCAGACGGTGGATCAGCACCTAGTGACGACCTCTACAGCCCTGAATGTCAGCGGAGTCCACATCAACTAGATGAGCCCCAGAGACGGATCCACAGTGAAGACCTCGTCACCTAGACGGCTGTCGGCACAAGACCACGGGACCTTTGGCCAGAGGAGAACTGGCCCCCCGACTGAGCCTGGTTTCTCCCAAGGTTTTTTTTTCTCCATTTGTCACCGATGGAGTTTTGGTTCCTTGCCGCTGTCGCCTCTGGCTTGCTTAGTTGGAGACACTTATTTTTCAAACAATATTGTATTTTATTTGAACTGAACTGAGCTGAATAATGACATCATTGAATTCAATGATGAAAATTGAGTGTTTACTGTTGCCCTTTGCATTATTGATGCACTATTTCCTATTTAATACTGTACAGCCACTTTGATACAATTTTGTATTGTTAAAAGCACTATATAAATAAAGGCGACTTGACTTGACTTTTGCTAAAATGAACGAAATGACTCGAAAAAAGATTCATTCATTTTGCTGAACGAGACTCAAAGGTCCAAGTTGGTAAAATGATCCGAACTTCCCATCACTAATAAAAAATAGTAATAATAATACTAAATGCATAAATAATAATACTAAAATGCATTTGTAATATATACTACTAATAATAATATCCAGCTGTAACATATTTTGTAGACATATTTCTAACAAAATATACATTGTGCACAATTTTAGTGTTGTTTGCATTATATTTTTATAACAGGTTCATGTTTCTGCAAAAGACTGCATTATATTTCCATCATGGAGCAAGTCACACTGGATGGTTTGTGTAAGTTATAATTAAGACTTTTTTTTGCAAGAATGGTCTAAGTGATGGCAGATACATCAAGTGTACAGGTCTTTTACATACAGTAGTTCAGTGGTTCATGTTCGGAAATACCAGTTGAACAGTTCTCAATGTTCTCAACTGCTGTGTGGTGGTTCTGTTCTAAATCATTCAGTTTTTTTGTGTCTTGGTGGTTCTTATGGGAATGATGATGTCTGAAGTGTATTAAATGATATGTTGTCATTTCTGAAGTTGAAAATTTAAATGTGATATGCATATTTAAATGTAATATTCATATTAATTTTAATAACAGAGACAATGTAAAACTCTTTCCCTTAAAACACGTACTGTACTGTTACTACTTAAGATTCATTTACAGTTGCCTAATGTTGCTGACCTTTGTGTTTTTGGGTACATTTAATAGGAGGGTTGCTCAGACCATTTTTCCTGGACACTGGACTGAGTTATCCTGTAAAGATCTTCCAGTAAGTTTTTGATTCATTACATATTATTTGGCATATCATCCAATTACATTGCATTTATTTATCTTTTTAAAGGTCTTCATCAGAATGAAAAAGGCACAAAAATGTTGAAGAATCGTGGCCTAATTGTTAGAGAGTCAGACTTGTAACCCAAAAATCACAGGTTGAGTGAAAAAAAAAAACCCAAAAAAAAAATCATGCATCGAGGGCTGCAACAATTAACCCTAATAATTGATAGATACTTGGAAAGGAAGTGGCTGTAAATTGTCACTTTGTATAGATCAGTGGTTCTCAAACTTTTTATACCAAGTACCACCTCAGAAAATATTTGGCTTTCCAAGTACCATCATAATGACCAGCATTAAAATACAGTAGCATAGTAGGCCTAACTATTCAGCTACAGCTCTGCACAGTTCAAAAATGAGGCTGTTTTTTCCTAATAAGAATATTTATTGTTGTCACTTTAACTACACAAATACACAGTTTGAACATTAACACTGCACTGTTCTTACAAACAGGTAAATAAATTTAAACAATGATTAAATTAAAATGTGTTGTACCTAAAAGTTAGTTAATAGTTCATAAAAACTGTAGATGTAAAAACACAAAACAAAACAAAACAAAAAAAAAAAAACTTTACTCAAATAAAGATTACGTTACAATGTACTGTGTTTTACTCAGACACCCTCTAGTGGCACGCAGAGGAATTGCTAAATTAATTATAAATTTACAAGTCCACTTCCAGAACAAAAACTGAAAGATAATGTAGTCACCCCCTTGTCATCCAAGATGTTCATATCTTTCTTGAAGAAAATAATTTCAGGATGTTTTTCCATATAGTAGTCTTTAAATGCGGTTTCAAACGATCCCAAATGTGGTTGTAAATGATCCCAACCAAAAAAGAAGGGTTTTATTAAGTGAAACAACAGTTTTTTTTTTTTTTTTTTTTTTATAAAAATAATACAATTTATATATTTTTTAATGTCAAACGCTCATCGTGTCTTTCTCTGCCTGAACTGTTTTTTTTTTTTTTGTTTTTTTTTCGGTTCACGTCAGTGTATGTAGAAAACTCCCATCTCATGTTCTCCCTCAACTTCAAAATTATCTCTGATTAACTTTTTTGATCCACTTCAAATGTTGACTACTGTATAGATGTATAATGTTCTTTACACAAATGTTTTTTACAAAATACAATGTTTTTTTTTTTTTTTCATTATTACAAATGTGCATATATTTTCACTACCTTTTTCTAAAAATGTTTATGGAATTTGTAATTGTAATTTCATAGATATAAATAAGTAAGCATGATTTACAATGTTACAAAGATATATGTGTGCTTTTTTGATGTATTAATGAATTTGGGTGGGATTATTATTGTTATTTATTTATTTATTTGTTTGTTGTGTAGACAAAAAACTTGTGTACACAAGCTAAAACTGAATAAATGATTTATTGGCTAAAATTGTGTCTGTTTGCCAAATTGGTTAATGCAACTTAACAGAAGGTTATTAAACAGTACTAATTCTACTGGCTCTTCTGATTATTATTATTATTATTATTATTGTGTTTTATCAACCATATATGTTTGTCCTTATCAGGCAAAACATTTTTAGTTTTAATGCACTTTTAGTAAATGTACAGAAAAACTATAAAGCATGGTTAAAACCGCTATTTTTTACAGTGAAAGAATGGGATTTGGGTTTATAGAATTATGTTGGATTTATTACTTAAACAGATGAAAGGGATCAATAGCGTTTAAGAAAACAGCCTGCCTTTATGTTAAATAGGAAACCTATGGTTATCTTTTGTTTTACTCACATTTTCGTATCTTCCTATTAAATCCATTCACGCTGAAGGCTCTTTTGCCGCTCAGTCTGGCTGAGGGGGCGTGTTCCGGCGGGAAAGTGACGTCAATGCGTACCCTCTATCGTAAAGACCTTTCGGCACGCCCATTGCTCCAGCCTGCAGTTACCCCCGTTTCCATATTTTTGCTCATTATGATTTGTTGTCCTTCGATACTGGAACACACGTGAACTACAAAGCCTATTTTACCTAGTAAATAATAATAAGCCTCAAATATATAGCGTATATGGAATTTTTGGATTTGTGCCGAATCAGAGATGTAGGATATGAGCCCATGCAACTTTACCTTCAGTCTCCCTTTGTTTCGGCTTGCCTATATTCTATAATAAACTAATAAAGTTTGATTCTACGCCAGAAACACAAACTATCTATAATGCTTACAAGAAAACATCTTAAAATATAGTCTAAACAGAAGTAAAATTAGCATCATGCCACATTTGAAAATGTATATAACATAACTATTAACGTATTTGCTTAAACCCCCCTTTAAACCATCATGGAGTGCTTGTATTAGACCTAGGTTTTGATTGTGATCTGAAGTTGATTTTTATTTAATAATAGGCAGACATGCACTATTTTGTATGTTTAATAACGCCACAGTGCTTATTGATAGAAACATACAAAACCTACAGAAAATAGATCATATATATAGGCACATAATATTATATATTCACATGCCTATTTGCATTTATATTTCATGTGTAGAACAGAAGAAAAATGTTTCCATTTTTTTTTTTAACACAGAAGACAGTGAACGCGCTCTATGTAACACTCGCGCACGTGGAAAAAGCAGCGTTTACACTCAGTTTCCTGTCGCGAACGCTTTTTAGTCAAAAGTTATGAGCGTGTAAGACATGCTCACGAGCACATTATGTTATTTCACACGCGCAAAAATGAACCTTCAGCTGGCATGATAAAAGTCCTCGCGCACAAATTCAACAACCGAGAGATGTACAGGCAGCTGCGCGCGAGCGCCTGGCATACTCTCATAGGTTAACTCTGCTTGTACAGTGGAATCCTGCTCGCGGAGTGCTGTTTTGCTCGCGCAGTGGATTTCTCCTCGCTCAGCTGATTTCTGCTCCCTCGAGTCTAGATGACTTTTGACAATTTGGGCGCGGAAACCAAGGAGGGCACTGACTCTCTTATGATTGGTCACTTTCATCGTAATCACACCCACAGGGACATCCTTGTACCTTGATTGACAGCTCTCATTACAGGAAGCACGGAGTCAAAGTATCTGACGGAGTTCAGTCATTCAGTTAACACTGCACAGTGGACGGAATGGCGGCGACACCTGAAGATGTAGGCGTAAGTGATATTGATATATGATGGGGGCTGTGTGTTTGACAATGTAGCAATTTAATCTGAAATTTGTTTGGAACATGTAAGTAGCTGACATAAGCTAATCAACCTTAACTAGCAAGTTTTAGGCTAGCAAACTCAGCAGGGGCTAACGTTAGGTGTCTCTCAGCAAACTAGCGTTTTAGTCAGTGCTGCATGTGTAAAACAAAACGTAAAGTATGGCCAGTGGTTCCCAAACTTTTCATGGCAAGTGTTTTAGTTGAACTAGTGACCATGTACAGTACCAGTCAAAAGTTTGGAAACATTACTATTTTTAATGTTTTTGAAAGAAGTCTCTTATGCTCATCTGATTTATGATCAATGTTGGAAACAGTTGTGCTGCTTAATATTTTTTTTATAACCTGAGATACTTTTTTCAGGATTATTTGATGAATAAAAAGTTAAAAAGAACTGTATTTATTTAGAATAGAAATCTTTTGTAACAATATACACTACCGTTCAAAAGTTTGGGAACAATAACTATTTTTTTTTTTTAAAGAAATTAGTACTTTAATTCAACAAGGATGCGTTAAATTGATAAAAGGTGATGGTAACGATGTATATTGTTAGAAATGTTTTTATTTTGAATAAATGCTGTTAACGTTTTACTCATCAATGAATCCTGAAAAAAGTATTCCAAAAAAATATATTAAACAGCACAACTGTTTCCATCACTGATAATAACTGAGTATCAAATCAGCATATTAGAATGATTTCTGAAGGATCATAAGACACCAAAGACTGGAGTACTTGCTGATGAAAATTCAGCTTTGCATCACAAAAATAAATTACATTTTAAAATATATTAAAAAAGAGAACCATTATTTTAAATTGTAATAATATTTCATAATATTACTGTTTTTTTTGTTTTGTTTTGTTTTTTTAACTGCAGGCTTGATGAGCATAAGAGACTTCTTTCAAAAACATTAAAAATAGTAATGTTTCCAAACTTTTGACTGGTACTGTACATGGTTACTAGTTCAACTAAAACACTTGCCATGAAAAGTTTGGGAACCACTGGCCATACTTTACGTTTTGTTTTACACATGCAGCACTGACTAAAACGCTAGTTTGCTGAGAGACACCTAACGTTAGCCCCTGCTGAGTTTGCTAGCCTAAAACTTGCTAGTTAAGGTTGATTAGCTTATGTCAGCTACTTACATGTTCCAAACAAATTTCAGATTAAATTGCTACATTGTCAAACACACAGCCCCCATCATATATCAATATCACTTACGCCTACATCTTCAGGTGTCGCCGCCATTCCGTCCACTGTGCAGTGTTAACTGAATGACTGAACTCCGTCAGATACTTTGACTCCGTGCTTCCTGTAATGAGAGCTGTCAATCAAGGTACAAGGATGTCCCTGTGGGTGTGATTACGATGAAAGTGACCAATCATAAGAGAGTCAGTGCCCTCCTTGGTTTCCGCGCCCAAATTGTCAAAAGTCATCTAGACTCGAGGGAGCAGAAATCAGCTGAGCGAGGAGAAATCCACTGCGCGAGCAAAACAGCACTCCGCGAGCAGGATTCCACTGTACAAGCAGAGTTAACCTATGAGAGTATGCCAGGCGCTCGCGCGCAGCTGCCTGTACATCTCTCGGTTGTTGAATTTGTGCGCGAGGACTTTTATCATGCCAGCTGAAGGTTCATTTTTGCGCGTGTGAAATAACATAATGTGCTCGTGAGCATGTCTTACACGCTCATAACTTTTGACTAAAAAATAACGCCATAGGGCTGAGAGAATCTAATTACAGGCTACCGCGGCAGATTCTTGTTTTGCAGAAATTACAATAAATGCACTGTGACAAACGTCAGCTATTCATGAACTGTGTCTGATTTATTGAGGAAACGCCTTGCAGTAACTCTTGATCGATTTTGAGCGTAATATTTAAAATTAATGTATAATATAATGTCGACAAACATACGGTCACAATATGAGAAAGACATTACTGGACTTACCAATAACTATGATGGAAACTGTTTTGTTCCACGGTGTTCTGAAATGGTGTCGCAGCCAATCTAAAGATTAACTTAAACTTTCAGTTGCGATTTCTTCTTCTTCTCTTTAGGAGTGGGCGTATCGACCGCAATTTCGCTTATATCGAAACCAACGTTGGTATTGCTATCGGATCGACACCCGCCTAATTAGATTGATACTTTAGGTTAAGTTTCTCTCCTCTACACGTAATACATTCAACAAACAGCAGACATGTGTATGTGCATATATCGATATAAAGTTGATTCGATGTTTGACGTCTGACATTTGTTAGAGATTCAGTCTTGGAAATCTTCAATAGTTCTTTAACGATTGAGCACAATGACAAGAAACATACTGCGTTATAACTGTTTCCAAATGTAGAAGAAAACACACAATATGTTTTATTTGTTTTAACCTGCCTTAATGTATTGTAACTGATAGACGTTATAATGTAATAGTGCAGGATAGGGACCGTCGAATAGCAAAAAGTACAAATATTTCATCTAAATACTTCACTTGTGAAATGTATAAAACATAAATCTCAAATTTAAGGGGTGTGTCTTATTACTGGTTCATAAAAGAACATTTAGATATATGTTTTATTGACAGATCTATAGCACAACAAAAGTTATTGAAATGAAACCACTGAGAAAAAGCTTGTAAAGCATGACAAAGATTGTGCAGTTTACCGCCCCCTACAGGAAGATATTGAACTTGTTTTGACCAAATTTGACATTCAGAAGTTTAAATAAATTAATTTTAGGATGCACACAGTTTGATAAGTAAACTCCAGGTGCTGTGTCTTGTTACTTGCTCAAAGATCAATATTTACAGCAATCTTTTTCTATCAAATGTAAATCAGGATGCAGAGGCGTTTCTAGGATTAAAAACATCTGGGGCTGGTGGCAAAACGTCTCAGGTTACGTATGTAACCTTGGTTCCCTGAGAAGGGAACGAGACACTGCGTCCTCTAGGGGGCGCTAGGGGGAACGCCGTCAGCGTGACCCGTGTCTGAAGTATATATACAAAACAACAACAAAGTTGGCCGGCGACAGCCTATGACGTCACTGCCGGCGCGACTCGTCGCTGCCGGCGCGTCACTACCGGTGCGACCACAGTATAAAAGGACACCGGTAGAGCAGGACGGCCGCTTCTTCGTCTGAAGCTCACATCCTGAAGCATGGCCCCGAGCCTAGAGGACGCAGTGTCTCGTTCCCTTCTCAGGGAACCAAGGTTACATACGTAACCTGAGACGTTCCCTTTCGAGGAACTCGAACTGCGTCCTCTAGGGGGCGCTAGGGGGAACGGTTATACCCACGCTGCCATGCTGAGGGGAGTGCCTGACTTCCGGAGAGACAGGCACTAAGTACCAACTCCCTAGGCCTTAAGGGAGTCGCCCCTAGGATAAAGTGATGGCTGTCAGTGACATATCCCCTACGGCCAGAGCTTAGGCTGCATACCCAACTTACCTGTAGGGCAGATATCGGCCCGGGGTAGAGCCCAAGCTTGGAAACAAAGTATTCCTTTAAGGGGATACGGCCAGAAGCCTAGGATACCCAGGTTGGCCTGTCACACAGGGGCTACTGCAGCCCTGCACGACTCCCTCAGAAGTCGTACACAGAACGCAAGTGGTAACTCCCTGCTCAACCCGGTTGAGCGAGCATAAAATGCGCACCGGAACTAGGGCGCGTAAAAACCGTTCTTTTAGCCTGGCAGAAGCTCTGGAGATGGACCCGAGACGACCGGGTTTTAGACCACCTCGAGAAAGGGTACGGGCAATAGCGCGTGAATCCCTACCATAAAGGATTTTAGAATGGACGCAGAACACCGGTGCCTTCCATACCACAGCGTGGATTTTAGAAAAGTGCCCAAAGGTTAACGTGTGCACTTACCATATACATGGATTTGAGAAAGTGCCCACAAACGTGTGGGCCTATTTTTAGACGTACCGTTGAGAAACGGTGGAATAAGAAGACCCTCAGGGTGAGGGGAGCACTGCCGGCTTAACAAGGCTCTAAGGGGAAGGCAGTAGGGGCGCATCTAGCCGCCCAATTAGGCAAAGCTCAAAGCAAAACCCTCAAGGAGAGGGGAGCACAAAGATGCCAAGCAGATAGAGGCCGCGGCTATCTATCCACTAAAACTGCCAAGAGCCGATACACTTAGCCACACAGGATAAGGCAGTGTATCGCGACAGGCTTCTACTCCCATGGACAGGAGGAGCCACTGATCCCCCCAGGGGGACGAGCTCAGAGACCCTTTCCGTAGAAAGGGGAGCATCACCGTGCCCTGTACAGAAGCCTTGGATGAGATCTGACCCACGAAAGTTCCCTTTGGCCTGGGGAAGGCAGTAAGGGCGAACCTCAGTTGCCCAATGGGGCAGTGCTCAGGTAAACCCTCGATGGGAGGGGAGCACCCTATGCAGTAGCCGCAGCTAACTGTCTAATAATACTGCCCTGAAGCTGATATACGTACCAAGGAAAGGTAGTGTATCGAGACCGGGTTCCACTCCCGAGACACGGGAGGGACACCTGATCTCTCCAAGGAAGACGAACTCTAGCAAAAACCCTTTCCGCAGAAAGGGGAGCATCGTCGCACACTCCCAGGAAGAGATACGGGGATCAGAAATGACGGGGAGCCACCTCTACAAGACTGCACAGAAAGCAGTCACATCCCCAGCCCTCAGGCTGTTCTGTGGGTAACCTCTCAAGGGGCATAAGCCCTTCTCACCCCACACAGACCTATGCTTACCTCCTCGATGGAAAGCACGGGCCCTGCTCTACCAAGACCCGCAGAGCCTTGGGACCAAGGGCCAAGAATGCTTAGCTGAAGGCTCCTCGGAGCACTCAGAGGGTTTCCACAGAAACAGCTCTGACTTGAGAAACAGTGAAATAGCGTGACCAAGCCCACTCCTCGGAGGGGCGACCGCTAGATCACCAGATGGCATAGGTAGGAGGTCTGTGTGAAGGGCGGAAACCCCGCAACCGAAGCCCCTCAGGGCAGGATGAAGACAGAGGGTCTCAACCCGGTGGTCAATGTGTCTATCCAAAATGTCCAGGAGCTCCCTGTGAAAAGAGATTCTGAAGAGCTTACCCAGACGTAGGACCGAAGTCCTAGTTTTTCTCAGTGCTGTAAAGGGAACCTGAAAGCTTCCTATTCGAAAACGGGAGGCAGACCCAGGCAAGCAGCCCATAACCATGATTGAAGATCAGAGGGGGGTGCTCGAAGAGGACCTACCAAGGAAGGCACAAAAACAGGACCCAATTGTATACAGCATGGTGGACACATTAAACATGAGTCGTACTCACCCCACCATGGTTCCTGCGCATAACTCCAGAAGACTCAGAAAATCCTTCTGAGAAACCATCTAGACCATTACTATGACCTGTCGGGGGAGATTAAGAAGAGACCAGGTTATAGGGGAGTACAGCAAATCATAAAAAATGGGCTGTCTACCCTGCTTTCATTTTTCGTAGGGGAAGACAGCACTCACCTGATTACCTCAAAGAGATCGCTTATTAGAAACCCTAAAAAGGGGAGCGACCACTGAGCTAGAAATATGATTCATAGTTAGACATGAAAAATGGATCGAACTCACCCATCCATGGTTCCCGTTTCGATCAAACTGTGAGAGGAGGCCGAAAGGCCGAGCCAGACCATCAGTAAAGGTTGCTTTTTAACAAAAAAGCCAACCTAAAACATCATAGGTCCGGCAGGGGTGCGCAGGAAAAGTACCACCAAACCTCAGTCAGGTGGAGAGACTAATATGAAGGGGGAATTAAGAGGAGGGAGACAGGAGCCCCCAAAGGAAGATAAGCAGAAGCTATCTTCTACTCTGACCCCGGCGAGCACGCTGTCTCGTCTGGATCACTTCCCTCAGGTCCTGTCTACCTCCTCTAGACCCACGCTTCCTCCCGGAACCACCCGCAGGTGGGGGAGGGGCGCGAGTGGCCACACTAGTCTTCTGGGCCTGTCTTCGTCCCTCAGAACGAGACGGGCCAGGACCCCCATACTGTTCGGGCTCAGATCTGGACCTTCGTGGAATGAAGGTTTTGAAGGCCGCTGAGCGCGCCCTCGCCTCCCTGAACTTCTCAACCACCGTCTCAACGGAGGTACCAAAAAGTTCGGAAGGCGAGACTGGTGCGTCGAGAAGAAAGCCCCTCTCTTTCTTCCCGAGGTCAGCCAAGTTCACCCACAGATGTCTCTCCGTAACCACCATGGCCCCCATAGACCTGCCCATGGCAGTGGCGGCCTGCTTGGTGGCACGGAGAGCGAGATCCGTGGTGCGGCGCAGCTCAGCAACTTCGTCCGGGGAAAGACCCTGACCCTTATCCAGATCTTTCAGCAAGTCAGCCTGGTAGGCTTGAAGCACCGCCATAGTGTGCAACGCACCCACAGCCTGACCTGCTGCTGCATACGCCCTGCCATTCAAACGAGATGTTACTTGAAGGGGAATGGATGGCAGGGAGGGAGTCTTCAGGGAAGATGCCTTACCTACAGAGAGATAGCTGGCCAGCGTCTCTTCTACAGGTGGCATCCTCTGATAGCCGTGCTCACGCATCCCCTCAATATTCGCATAATTAGAGTGCGGAAAATTATGGATGCGTGAGGAAAACGGCCTCTTCCATACCTTCTCGATCTCCGTATGCAGATCGGGAAGGAATGGAAGACTCACCTGGGCCGGGAGGTTATGATCAGAAAGATAGCGCTCATCGAGACGACCCCGAGGCGCCACCTCTCTGGCTCGCTTCCACGGCAAGTCAAGCCTTACCGTGGCGCGATCCATAACCTCCAACAGCTCCTCGTATGCAGGGCAGGAGATTAGAAAGGGTTCAGCCTCAGCTTCCTCATCTTCCAACATCTCCTGCTCTTCTTGGGAAGGACCCAACAGAGCACTAGCTGCTGGATCGGATGATGTAAGAGAAACAACATCATCGTCAGCCAGCAGCTCGTCCTCGCCCGCGACTGACGCGCGTGAAAGGGAAAGTCCCTTTTTTAGCTCGTCAGCGAGGTCCACCTGGGATCCCCACGAGCTCATTTTTCTCCGTGCCTCAGCAGCGGAGGGTCCTGAGCCCCGGGGAACAGGTGGCTGTCCCTCTTCCCTCGAGAAGAGAGACAGACGAGAACGGAGCTTTCTCATGGGAAAAAGCTCACAGTGCACGCAGACTGCCCCCTCGAGGACGTCGCGTGCATGCTCCTCGCCCAAACAAAAGACGCAAAGATCGTGCGTGTCATCGGGTGTCAAATAACGAGGACACGGATCCACGCACTTTCTAAACGCCTTACTAGTGCTAGCCATATTTTTCCAAAGAAAAAGGGGTCTCTTACCGTTTTGCTACACACTCCAGACAAAGAGTCAATGAAGACGAAGAAGAGGCCGTCCTGCTCTACCGGTGTCCTTTTATACTGTGGTCGCACCGGTAGTGACGCGCCGGCAGCGACGAGTCGCGCCGGCAGTGACGTCATAGGCTGTCGCCGGCCAACTTTGTTGTTGTTTTGTATATATACTTCAGACACGGGTCACGCTGACGGCGTTCCCCCTAGCGCCCCCTAGAGGACGCAGTTCGAGTTCCTCGAAAGGGAACATCAAGGGCTAGTAGTGGTGGATGGGAGCTCACATCATAATTATGTAAGATTTTGTTAGACACAGGTGGGTGAACCTGGATCCTTCTAGGGAGGTCCAGGGGGCATGCCCCCCAGGAGAAATTTGGATATATTTTAAGGTTAAATTCATTAATCTGGTGCACTTTAAAATTAAGAGCTATAAGTTAAACCATGTTCAAAAGGTTGATGACGTGACTCACCGCTCTTCTGATACTCTGAAAACATCGGATCATGAACTCATTGTGTGAGCAAAGTCATATTGTGCTTTCGATTTTAGTTCATTTGACAGATACTTTGCCAAAGCAGTGGCACAAAACAACATTGTTACACTATGAAAAAATAGTAAATATTAATCACTGCAAATAGCAGTATCAACTACATAACATATCAAAGTATTATCACAAAATTTTAACTTTACAAAAATATTTTACACAAATGAAATAATACATTTTAAAATATATATTTGCATGCAAAAACAGGGCCCCATTTTTTTTTCCAATTTCCACTTTTTTTTCTAAATTCCATTTTTTTTTTTTTTTTTTTCCTGTTTTAAATTAAAATTTAAAAACATGTCTAATTAATTTAAACAATGGAACTTATACAATTTAACACCAATTTATCAAAAGTTATGTCTAGGGCCCTATGAAGTGTTTTATTTTTTCTTTCCTCATATTTTATTGTTACCAGATTTGTTTTTCCATGTCTATTTATTTAAATGCATAAAACAACTTTTATTTATTTATACAACAGCCTTCTCTGTTGTGTATTTACATTTTTCTGGTTGTGAAAAAAGGCATAAAATATTAATTTATCTTTTAATTCATTAAAATTTTATTTAGCAGTAGTGTTACTGTAGGTACATACATTCTACTGAATGATAGTAATATATTTCTGCCACAATGTTTTTACAAGCTAAACCGAACTTTTATTTTGACGGGTGTCCGTGAATACCTTTACATTTCTGTGAGTATATAACCCTGGTTTACTCAAATGAAACAGTGAAGTGCTCAAGAAGTACTCTCAGAGCAGTTCTGGAGATTGTTCATGCATTTTTTATGGCAGACGCTGAAATCACAGCGAGTGTCACGTGTGCCTGTGTAGTAAAGGAAACCATTCATTCATAAAGAGACACGCAGAACATTCAGGATTCATTTGTAAATGGTATTTTGCGGCGTAATATTTACAGATACTAGTCTATGTCACGATTTGTTTGAAGTGTAATGACCGGCGTTTGATTAATTCATTTTGAATTCCTCGGAAATGATACAGCGATACAAAAACATTCGGGGCTAAAGAAAAATCTTTTGGGGCTCGAGCCCCGATTCATTAGCCTTAACGACGCTCCTTTCAGGATGTAAGCTATTGAATTAAATTTGCATCTGTTAACACATTCATTTTTGAAACATACAGTTTTCCATCTCAGCTTTAAAGGCTGTGTCTTGTCACAGATTTCATAAAGAACATTTTGCAGTAGTTTTCATTGTCAAAAGTGATGCAGAAGTCACGATATTGACATTAAAAAATGGCTTGTGAAACCTTCCAAAGAGTGTCCTGTATTACTGCCCCCTAGAGGAACATACTGCTGTTTTGACTGAGTTTGACATTCAAACTATTAAATTAATTTAAAATCAATACAGTCTTCTACTGTCTTGTTTCTGATTCTCAAATGAACATTTCAATTCAGATTGTACTGTCATATGTCATTCAGGACACATGATATTGAATTAAATGTTAAAAAGTCCTGTAAATTCCTTTTTTCCCTTTATTTGTCTTGAGTAGTTAAACTGTCCACTATTCTTCAGAAACATCTCCAGGTCTCACAAACTCTTTGGGTAAATTGTAGTAATTTTGTCTTCTGGGAAACATAGGTTTTTTTCCTGAAGCTTCTGACATAATTAATCTATTAGTTTGTCTTGTGGACTATATGTAAACATCTCTGATGTGAAATGTTTTACTTTATGACTTTAGAACATTTCTAAACAATAAAATTAATTTTGTGTGACTCTTATGTAAACTTTTGACCACAACTGTGTCTCTTCATAGAACTGTAAGTCAGATTAAGTCCCAGTAATGGAGTCAAATTGACCTTTTGTGCTCTATGACAGCGAGCAAATGTTTATATTTATTTATCGTTTACCAACTGTTACTAAGAATCAAAATTTTTAAAAGTTACCTTCCAAAATAAACAATTTAGATAAATAAATAATCAATTAATTGCAGTCATCCAATAATTGTAATGACTGGACATGATTTTTGCTATTTAAATACCTTCTGCAATGTTTTATAATTATTACTATTTTATTTATTTATTTATTATTTTTTTAAATATCAGTGTTCATTGAGCAGTATCATTTCCTGTTTGAAAAATTATTTTTTTTTTATAACATATTACTGAAATAACACATGGGACCATCCTCAATATTTTACTCAAAGTACAGTAACTAAAAAAAAAAAAGAAGAAGAAGAAGCTAGAATAATATAATGATATACTGCCTCTCTTAAGAGTGATAGACTGTACAATTTAGGTGGTGCTAATGCATAATGGAATTAGTAATTTCATGTTAATTTATGTATGTATGTTTATTAATATCTAGAGCTACATTGTAATTTGTATTGTTCCATACTCATATGATAATTGATATATTATATATCAATAAAATAATATACTATATATTTCTCAAAAAAACAAAAACAAAACAAAGCAAAACAGACCCTTTAAAAAAAATTAATTGATGTATTGAATTGGAAATTCAGTTTCATTTGCATGTGTTCTCTTATAATTCTGTGACTAAAATCAACATTAAAATATTTTTCTAGAAACCAGTAACAACACACAGCTTTTGAAGTTGTGATGGAAAACTGCATGCAATTAAATTAATTTATTGATAGATTTACATTTGAATTCAATATCATGTGTCCTGAATGACATATGACAGTAAAACCTGAACTGAAATGTTCATTTGTGAATCAGTAACAAGACACATCTTTTGAAGCTGAAATAGAAAACTGTATTGATTTTAAATAAATGTACTTAAATAGTTTGAATGTCAAACTCAGTCAAAACAGCAGTATGTTCCTCTAGGGGGCAGTGATACAGGACACTCTTTGGAAGGTTTCACAAGTGATTTTTAAATGTCAGTAGCGTGACTTCTGCATCACTTTTGACAATGAAAACTGCTGCAAAATGTTCTTTATTAAATCTGTAACAAGACACAGCCTTTAAACCTGAGACAGAAGACTGTATGTACTTTACATTGATTGACCTACTCGTTGATATTTCAATATCATGTGCTGTGTTATAGTTTTGAGAATAAAACCAACATTTAAATGTTCGTCTATGAACCAGTAACAAGACACAGCCTTTGAAATTGAGATGGAAAACTGTATGTTTTATAAATGAATGTGTTAACAGATTCAAATTTAATTCAATAGCACATCCTGATTTACATTTGATAGTGAAAGATTGCTGTAAATATTGATCTTTGAGCAAGTAACAAGACACACCACCTGGAGTTTACATATCACACTGTGTGCATCCTAAAATTAATTTATTTAAACTTCTGAATGTCAAATTTGGTCAAAATAAGTTCATTATCTTCCGGTAGGGGGCGCTAAACTGCACAATCTTTGTCAGGCTTTAAAATCTTTTTCTCAATGGTTTCATTTCAATAACTTTTGTTGTGCTATAGATCTGTGAATAAAACATATATCTAAATGTTCTTTTATGAACCAGTAATAAGACACACCCCTTAAATTTGAGATTTGCACGCATTGGGGAGTCGCGCTCTAAACGCGCGGTATTAAAATTGCTTTTGAAGGCGCGTGCGCGTTTTACTTTCGGTTTTGTTTGAACGATCGCGCGAACTCTCGGCGGTGCTGAACGGGATTTTGAATAGTGCCCAGTGGAAATTCGCCCCTGCTACATCGTATGCTATATTAAATGTATTTTTAAAATACTATTTTAATGCCTTAAGTCACGTTAAGCGTTTTAAAATGCCCCGGCATCTGGAAATTCCGCCGGAAGTGCCGCTGCTTCCGTTTACACTGAGATGCCTTCCGTTTGCACTGAAAAGTTCACGCACATCCACATATGAAATCACTTGCATATATGTATATACACAACTCAAGCCTGCGTCTTACCTGAAATGTATTTTGTATGTTTGCGTGAGTGTTTTATGGGTGTATATGCGCGCAACGAGTTTATATGTATGTGCGAGTATGTACAGGTGTGTCTGCATGCAGCGAGTTTATATGTATATGTGCGTGTTGTTGTAGGTTTATATGTATGGATCAAGTTTATATGTATAAACGAGTGTTTTTTAGCGTATGCATGCGTTAAGTTTATATGTATATACAAGTTATTCACAAGTGTATATGTATTCATTACTAATAAAATATGTATTGGTATGGATTTCATATATATATTTTGAACATCGAACAGTATACATGTATACGCAAGTAATTTCTAGGTGTTTATGCACGTGTTTTATGTATGTATTGATAAGCGAAGTTTGATTTAAATCCTACGTGGCGCCTCATAAATACAGTGTTGGTAGCTAAATTTGGTAGATGCCATTTTGCCAGAACACCAGACAATTAGGGTACGCGACTATTAGTTTACGTATGACTTACTATATCTTCGTTCTGTTATTAACATAGTGCAGTGTTAGTTACAAATCAGACCATAGTTGCAAATCCACTCAAGTAGGAAGCTTTTGATACCGTTCTCTACTCCGCCATCTGGTGGTCAATAACAATTCGTACACAAAATATGTCATTGAGATGTTTTGTTTATTGGGGTGTCATTGTAAAGTTTATTTGTAAATTTTATAAGCATGTCATTAACAAGGTGGCGCTTGTGTGCAGCGATAGTTTCCAAAGTGTACTGCATTTTGCACAATACAATGACAAAGACTATGTTTTTCATTTTTTACTTGCATCAAACTTCTATCTTTCACCTCCTAAATAGAATGTTTAATACGCCAATAAATTAGACCAACGTAATTTTTCATTGCACCATTTTGTGTCTTCCTTACAATAATACACAAACATGCACATTGTTAAAAAATGCATACAAAAGCAATTATTTGTTAATTATATATATATATATATATATATATATATATATATATATATATATATATATATATATATATATATATATAGAGGTTTACTATATATTTATATGTGGCCAAAAATATTTTTAGCAAATATATTTTTTGGCCATTTTTTGTATATTTCGAAATATATTTGAAAAATATATATATACATATATATAATTATAACACTGCACTACATAAATAGCGGGTATGGGACAGCGCAATCGACACTAGGCTTGTTTGAGATGTGCCTCGTCCAGGCCCGTCGCGACAAGGCAGGCAAACCAAGCAATTGCTTGGGGCCCCGAGCTGGCCTGGGGCCCCAAGACAACGACTGGTTAAGAATAAAATGCAGCGACAAACTGTGTGAGCGCCCCATTGATAGTGAATGCAGTAAAGTGCAATGACACTGTTAACGGGATCCTCCTCAAGGGGGCCCCCCTCGCTGACAGCAGCCAGCCAACCACGCGATCTCTGCTGCCGGCAAAATACAAAACTTCCTCGGCAGTCATGAAGCGGAATTATGCTTCAGGAAGCCAAAAAAGAAAGAAGAGAAAGGAAGAGGAGGCTAAGAAAAAACAAGACAGTGGTAAGTGATAAATTACACACATAAAATAGCTCTACTTGTCTTGTACAAATGGTGCAATTTTGCAGCAGGTAGGCTAGCAGAAATATGTTTATGTATGTTAGCTAAGCTACCTGCCTGACAGCAAATGCTGCTTGTAACGAACAGTTAGAGCAACTTTTTTTTTGAACGGACGGAATATGGTTACATACTGTAATATGTTTTTTAACGGGATAAGGAAGACGCAGATCTGTTCCAGAATCGCTGTTTATCATATTTAATGACATGACATTGCTATAGCTTTGTAATAGGTTTTGATGAAAGTGGCATAGCATGCTATACTAACTATTCCACTGTGATAATCTATTTAGGAAAACCACACAATAAATTCTGTGCATCAAACATTAGCTTGGGATGTTTTTAAGCATTGGTAGTCACTCACAGCACTACTAATAATTAGTAAACATTTAATTATAATTTCATTGTTTGTTAACAGTAAAAAGTGTATTTATATAGCACATTTCATACACAATGGCAATTCAAAGTGCTTTACATAGAAGAAATTAAAATAATAAAAAGAAATAAGAATAATTAAAACAGTTTAGAAAAATAAAATAAAATACAGTACTGTACTGTACTGTATACTGTCAGTACAGTCGGACGAACAGCTGCACAGTGCTCATTCAGTAAATGCATAGCTAAAGACTAAAGATTAATTAACTGTCAATTTACCTTCTATTAATGATTGTTATTATTATAAAGTGTTACCATCTTTTCTTTCTCCCTCAAGGTGCTTTGCTTAAATTTCTCAGCCCTCAGGCTCTTCCTAAGGATACCTCCACTGATGAAGGTAGAGTGAATTTCTCTCACTGACCTGAGCTGAGCTGTTAAAAGTGACCTCTTTCAATATGCTAACAGTGAAATGGTAATTTCAGATTTTTTTAAATTATTTTCCCAGCTACACCATCAACTTCATCCTCAACATCAACAGATGCATCACTTCTCAGTGCTGATGTTTCCTCTTCAGCACAAGGTACCACAAGCTCTATAATTATAGCTGATATCCTGCACAGCCCAGAGTTTAAACTGATAAGTGTGTGCTGTCATATTGTTAGAAAAAAACAGTGCAAATCACTACTGAATTCCCATCAAACTGTGTAAATACTAGTCACTTTTGCCCATGGACATTTCAGAATTTTTTATATACAGTAGTGCCTGTCAAATTTCTAGGTGTCAGACACTCTGTGATGCATTCTGTACCTGAACAGATGGATTATATTAATAAAAAAAACATTATTTTTCCCCAGCTACACCGTCAATAGCATCTCTCACAGTTATTTAGTTATTGTGCACTTTTTTAATGTATATTTGATTTTATGGTACAGTGGTGTTTTTTGCAAATGTTCAATTGTTGAAAATGTTCAAATTTTATGCACTTTATATGCAACAGCAGTATTTGCACTGTAAACCTTTTTTATTTATATAAAGTGTGAGTGAATTTATGTATGAATCACTGTATGGCTATGCTGTGGTTCCTTTGCGTGCGTGCGTGCGTGCGTGCGGGGGGCCTCCATGTCCATTTTGCTTGGGGCCCCCAAATTCCTTCAAACGGCCCTGGCCTCGTCTGAAATGTAGATGAGAGTAGGGGCTGTAGTGAGGGGAGATGTGAAATAAGTGCAGTCAAGACGGACAGTTGAGCTGGAGAAGTAGAACAGACACCTACGAGATCAAAGGCAGATATCGCGTTATCACACTCACGTGCTGTGTTGCTGATAAACATGATATAATTTCAGCTCTGTTGTTTTTATATGAAAATAAATATGATGAACAAGACACTCAAAGTGCTTGATATTTAATTCCATATGACAGGCGTATTTATCATCCATTTTTACTTTAATACTGTAACGTCAAGCCAGCAGAGGGAGCCCTCACCTGAGTACTGACTGCCTACGCTCCCTCTGCTGCTTCTACCTTCACTTCATGTTTGGGACTATTTAAACAGTGACCATATGCTTGCTCTTCGCGAAGTATTGCCAGTTAACCTGCCTTACAGAGCATTCTACTATTTCTCTGTCTGATTACCTGTTGATGATTTTGCCTTGCTTTTTGGTTCACAAGTTTACGGATTATCCCTTTGGATTTTACGGTTTGAACCCAAAACCTGTCTTTTCACTAGGGCTGGGCGATATGGCTGAAAACTGTATCACGATATCAGCATTTTATATCGGTCGATATCGATAATTATTGATATTTTTTATGACCCATTTAAAATAAGGAACAGGAGAAAAATATATTACATTTCAACATTTTTATTTTAAACTTAACCTTCCTCTGATGATAACCCCCCCTCCCCCAGTTATTAAGACAGAAATGTCAACAACCATGGAAAACTCAAATAATTAAAATGTAAACATAAGTCTAAAGTCACAATGAACACTTAACAATTATCTCTTAACATTTAAGGTGCAAAATGAAAGAAAAAAGAAAGAAATGCTTAATAAAGTGATATAAAATAAAATAGTGCAGTGTTAAATATAAACAGAGAAATATGCCACTGCCTCCGTTATATCTTTGTACCATTTAGATTCTTTGTCATAAGGCACTGATGCAGAGTACCTCTGGTGGTCTGCTGCTTGTGTTCAGGGCTCGAAATTAACTTTTTTACTTGGTAGCACTGGTGTTCCCAACTTCAAATAGTTAGGAGCACCAAAACTAAATTTAGGAGCACTAAATGAATATTAAGGTTGCATTAAATACAACTACACAACCTAGAGCCTACAGCCTAGATATGTTATGTAGTCTAATTTGCGCACATTGGGGAGTCGCTCTCTAAACGTGGGGTATTAAAACTGCTTCTGAATGCGCGCGCGCGTTTTACTTTCGGTTTCGTTTTAACGATGGCGCGAAACTGTCTGCGGTGCTGAGCGTCCATTCTACAATACAAGATATTAATTTAATAATTTTGTCACTCCCACGTTGCTAGGTTATAGAGCGAGTGCCTTTGTTAATGCAACCAAACTTGCTTCGCAACCTCTGTTTTCTTCCGACGAAGAATAAAAAATATCGAACGTTTTATCGAACACATTTCTTATTGATATCGATCACGTGTCTATCGCGATACATATCGTTATCGTTTTATGGCCCAGCCCTACTTTTCACTATTGTTTCCTGGATTGCCCTATTGCATTGTTTACTGATCAGACTGCCTCTCTGGTTACTGACGTGTTGCCTGCTACCCTGTATTTGTCTGTTTCTACAACCCCTAATAAACAAACACACATGGATTCAAACTCTGTCTCAGTGTCTTCGTTACAAATACAAACGTGTATTTTAGATTTTTATAGAAATATGACTACATTCACAGAGATTGCACTGGCATAGTGTTTGGGAATATTCATGCATAATTTAAACACATAATCACATGATATTAGATTAAAAAATAAAACATTTTAGAAAAGAACGGCAACATCACGGTTGTCTGAACCAATGAGCTTTAAGCTGTGTCGTCATCCAGGCGTTTCCCATCGTGCTTCTGACACTAGGTGTTGATCTACCCATCCCTAGTAATTATTAGACAATAAAATAATGCATTTACATTATTACATTTACATTATCAACATGTATATGTAGTATATATATGTAGTCATATCAGTGTTTTATTTAAAATATAAAATATGCTAATATTTGAGGATTAATGTGGTCAACTATCGCTACTTGCCTTGTTAACATATTTTAGGCTAAAGTAGCCTTGGTTAAAGACTGCATTTGCTGTTTTTAAATGGTACTGTCTTGTTGGTATTTTGTCTTAGTACCAAATAAGTAAATTATAAAATTAAATGAAGGGAAATTCATCTTGTTTAATGTTTTTGATTCTTGTTCACCCCATAATTATTAATATATTAATATTCTCATGGTATTTTCAACTTAAAATATTGTTTTTACAAATTTAATCATATATTTTATGTATGTTGACTTTTGTCATACTTACAGCAACTGATTTATTCATTTATAATAAACAGAAAAGCATGTTGTCATGTAGTTTGCTGTGCTACATGGGAATGCTCCAGAGTCACACAGAAAGCAGAATGAATGTATGGTTTTCCTACTGACACAGAGAGGAGAAAAAAAATGATGCATCAAGTTTTATTCCATTCAGATTTGTATTGCACTTTTTATTATACACAGCGTTTCAAAGCAGCTTTACAAAAAATGAATGTTTCTACATTACAGATAAGAGTTCAGTTAACAGGTGTAACTGTCAAAGTAATGTTCATATGGCAGAAATGTTCTAAAATTAGGCAATACAAATCATGCAGTTAGTTAACATCATGTATTCGGCAGAAACAATGAACACATTAAAGCAATTATCACATAATTTGATCATGTTGATTATAATACATAGAAAATTTGGCAGTTTTGTGTGTTTATTTGGAGTTGTCCTCATTACAGGGAGTCTTCAGGTGGTTCTTGTTCTGAAAGCAAGAAAAACACAGGAGAAATGGTCAAGTGATGCTCTATCACATATCAGTCCTGTGGCATAGTTGGTCCTCCAACACACACAGTGCTTCTACAGTAGATAAGAAGTACAGAAGTACAGAAAATATAAAATACAGTAATAAAGTACAGGTTTGCTGTGATTATGTTTATTAAAGTTGAAGTCAAACGTTTACACACACCTTCCAGAATCTGAAAAATGTTAATTTTTTTTTTTTTTACCAATATTAACACAGTATTAATAATCAAGTGTATGTAAACTTTTGAACTGGGTCATTTTTATAAATGTAACTATTATTTTCTCTTGTGGACTATATGTAAATATCTTTTATGTGAAATATCTTATTCAGGTCAGTACTAAATAAACAATGTTTAAACAGATTTATTTTGGTAAAATAATGAACATTTTGCAGTATCTGCATGGTGTATATGTAAACTTTTGACTTCAACTGTATACAGTAGTAGTATATCATATGTTCCCCTTCAGTCGTTTACTACGACGTTACATATGGGAACTCGCCTGAGAGACCAATCATCTCTGAGCCTTATTCAAAAGGCCAATGAACATTGGCGAGTGGTATTTGCATGCCGAGCCACTCCCCCGTACATACGGGTATATAAGCTACCGCGGTGAAACACTTGGGGAACATCCAGGTGACTGTGCAGAATGCTCCGCTGGCTAGCAAAGCCCCGCAGACTTCTGCACCACCGTGTGGTCCCGTCAAGTTGCCAAAGCAGTTCGCTTCCCAGCACACCAGGCCGAGTGTCTCCTTTGGCGCTCCACAGGAGGTTGAGATGTCTGCTGCAGCATCAGAGGGAGAGTCGGAGAGTGAAGTGGATGCCTCGGCGGGTCGCCGCCCCGTCTGAGGCAGACGCCAAACTGTCGGCTATGCTCCTCCGAGCCGCCAAGGAGATCGGTCTGGAGGTGCCCAAAACACCTCCAGCCAATCCTTCGAGGCTTGACGATTGGTTTCTGGGGAGGGCACCCAGGGCACCCCTGCGCTCCCCCCAGTGCCTTTCTTCCCGGAGGTGCACGAGGAGCTGGTGAGGACATGGCGGGCCCCTTATTCATCTCGCCCGCGTCCCAGCTCCTCTCCCCTCACCACCCTCGACGGCGGGGCAGCCAGGGGTTATGTGGCGGTCCCACAGGTTGAGCGCGTGGTCGCGGTGCATCTATGCCCGTGGGGCGCTGCCACCTGGCGGGATCGGCCGCATCTCCCCTCCAGGGTGTGTAAGCTTTCGTCCGCTCTTGCGGGCAGGGCTTACTACGCCGCTGGACAGGCTGCCACTGCCCTGCACGCCATGGCTACCCTGCAAGTCTATCAAGCCCAGGCGTTGAAACATCTGCACGAGGGTGGCCCTGACCAAGGGGTTATGCAAGAACTCTGTGCTGCTACCGACTTCACCCTTCGGGCGACGAAGGTCACAGCATGTTCCCTTGGCCAGGTGATGTCCACAGTTGTGGTCCAGGAGTGACACCTATGGCTGACCTTGGCCGAGATGGCTCGCTTTCTCAACGCTCCCATCTCCCAGGGCGGCCTATTCGGCGATACCATCGAGGACTTTGCCCAGCAGTTCTCGGCGGTCCAGAAGCAGACGGAGGCGATAAAACACATCCTGCCCCATCGCGACAGTGCCACCACTTCCTCGGGGCCTCAACGCCTTGCCTCCTCGGAGGTCGATATCGCCAGCGCGGGAACCAGGGAAGAAGGTAAGCGCTGTCCAGTGCAGTCAGACTTTTCTCAAGGACGTTTTTCCTTCTGGGATCAGTCCATTTCCCCTTTCCCCTTTCCCCTTTCCCCCCCAGGCTGCCCCACCGCGGTCCCGTCGGTCAACGCTCCCTTGATTCCCCCGGCGACCAGGATTGGTTTGCAGCCATCGACCTGAAGGACACGTACCTTCACGTCTCGATTATACCTCGACAGAGACCCTTTCTGCGGTTTGCTTTCGAGGGTCGAGCTTATCAGTATAAAGTGCTTCCATTTGGCCTGTCCCTCTCTTTACGAAAGTCACGGAAGCTGCCTTGTTCCCCCTCTGGTGGATGGGCATTCGCATTCTCAACTATCTCGACGACTCAAGATTTGTTGTGCGAACACAGGGACCTGGTGCTCCGGCACCTCAGCCATCTGGGCCTTCAGGTCAACCGAGAGAAGAGCGAACTCTCCCCAGTGCAGAGGATCTCTTTTCTCGGCGTGGAGCTGGACTCGGTCAACATGACAGCCCACCTCACCAATGAGCGCGTGCAGTCAGTGCTGAAGTGTCTGGAATCATTCAGACACAAGACAGCGGTTCCTCTCAAAACATTTCAGAGGCTCCTGGGGCATATGGCAGCCGTAGCCGCGGTGACGCCACTGGGCTTGCTTCATGTGAGACCACTTCAGCGCTGGTTACACGATCAAGTCCCAAGATGGGAATGGTACTGTGGCACACTCCGGATTGGCATTTCTCTGCAATGTCGCTGCCTGTTCAGCCCGTGGTTAGACCCAGCCTTTCTTCAGGCCGGAGTACCCCTGGGACAAGTTTCCAGGCATCTTGTGGTTTACACGGATGCCTCCTCCACGGGTTGGGGTGCTGTATGCAATGGGCAAGCAGCCTCGGGCTCCTGGACAGGACCTTGACTGCAATGGCATATCAATTGCCTAGAGATGTTGGTTGTGCTTCTTGCGCTCCGTCGCTTCCGACTGATGCTGCGCCACAAACACGTGCTTGTTCGCACCGACAGCACTGCGACCATAGCCTATATCAACCACCAAGGTGGTCTTCGCTCCCCGTCGCATGTCACAACTCGCCCGCCATCTGCTCCTGTGGAGTCAGACGTGGCTGAAATCGCTACGTGCCGTTCACATTCCAGGAGAACTCGACCGTGCAGCCGACCAGCTCCCCAGGTAGTCCAGCTGATTTCGGCGAGGCCCAGATAGATCTGATTGCCTCCCCCGAATCCTCCCACTGCCAGCTGTTTTACTCCCTCAGCGAGGCTGCCCTCGGCAGGGATGCGCTGGCACACAGCTGGCCTCCGGGGCCCAAGTACGCCTTTCCCCCAGTGAGCCTCTTTGCACAGACTCTGTGCAAGATCAGGGAGGGCGAGGAGCAGGTTCTGCTGGTTGCGCCATACTGGCCCATCCGGACCTGGTTTCCAGACCTCATTTCCTTCGCGGCAGCCCCTCCCTGGAAGATCCCCTTGAGGAAAGACCTTCTTTCTCAGGGGATGGGCACAATTTGGCACCTGCACCCCGACCTATGGAACCTGCATGTCTGGCTCCTGGATGGGACACGTCAGACCTCTCCGGCCTTTCACAGGCCGTGATAGAGACTAGGTCTAGAGCTCCCTCTACAAGGCAGGCCTATGCACTGAGGTGGGGTCTGTTCGTCGACTGGTGTTCCTATCGCGGAGAGGACCCACAGAGATGTCCGATTGCAGTAGTGCTTTCCTTCCTGCAGGAGAAGTTGGAGCGCAGGCTGTCCCCTTCGACTCTCAAAGTGTACGTTGCTGCCATTGCAGCGTATCACGATGCAGTGGAAGGAGCATCCCTTGGTAAGCACCAACTGATCGTGAGGTTCCTTAGAGGTGCGAGAAGGGTTAATCCCCCCAGACTGCACCTCGTACCCTCTTGGGATCTCTCCATTGCCCTCCAGGGTCTACGGGAGGCCCCATTTGAGCTACTTGTATCAGTAGAGCTAAAACATCTGTCACTTAAGACAGCGCTCCTGACCACGCTGGCCCCCATCAAGAGGGTAGGGGACCTACAAGCCTTCTCTGACGACGAAACATGCCTGGAATTTGGGCCCGGCGATTCTCACGTCA
Source organism: Cirrhinus mrigala (assembly GCA_036247105.1). Taxonomy (NCBI): domain Eukaryota; kingdom Metazoa; phylum Chordata; class Actinopteri; order Cypriniformes; family Cyprinidae; genus Cirrhinus; species Cirrhinus mrigala. Next base: position 459,261 of record JAMKFB010000908.1, read on the forward strand.
TCCTGGGACCCCGGCCCGGGTATTCAATTCAATTCAATTCAAATTTATTTGTATAGCACTTTTCACGATACATATCGTTGCAAAGCAGCTTTACACCAAATTGACATTTTTACAATATATGTAGTAGTAGCTTGATGTACATATGGTAGAGATGTGTGGTAAAGATCAATTAATGATGTAATCAAACAGACAAAGAACACTATAAATTAGTAGCAGAATTCGGTAGTGCTGTATGTTTTCAGGGTTGGCATCATCTGAAGTCCTCTGTGGGGTTGGCATCATCTCTTCTTAAGTGTTCTGGATCCAGACTGGAGCTTGTGAATTCCTAGTTACCATGGGGTGTCAATCAACCAAACAAATATTAACATAATTAGCGTAGCTGCTGTTCAAACTAAGAAAAGGAAGGTTTGTTCAACTAGAGCTAAAAGATTAATAATAAATATTTGTTCAGATATAGCTGCAGAAAAAGTTTATGAGATGCATTATTTGAATGCTTGGCTAAAAAGATGAGTCTTTAATCTAGATTTAAACAGAGAGAGTGTGTCTGAACCCTGAACGTTATCAGGTAGGCTATTCTAGAGTTTGGGTGCCAAATGTGAAAAAGCTCTACCTCCTTTAGTGGACTTTGTTAGAAGACTAGTTAGGTACGCAGGAGCTAAACCGTTAAGTGCCTTATAGGTAAGAAGTGCTATTTTGTAGCTGATGCGGAACCTAATAGGTAGCCAGTGCAGAGACTTTAAAATTGGGGATATTTAAAAATGCTGGTCCTTTGCTGGTTCATGCTGGACCTTGACCAGCAACATGACCAGCAAAAACCAGCAAAGGACCAGCTTAAACCAGCAAAGGACCAGCTTAAACAAGCACAGGACCAGCTTAAACCAACATCAAAATCTACCAAACCAGCATTCCAGCATCAAAACATACCTACCAGCATATGCTGTTTTTTTCACCAGGGATATATTGCAATATGTTAAATGAAAGGCCCGGCCTTAAGGTAATCAGTGATGTGCTGTTTTTAAGGCACATAACATTTGAATGTTCCTTCAAACACTTTTTTTCCACTGTCACCCCAACATGGAGGACACCTGTTGAAGTGTTCCAGAAATTGCTCTGTAAACCTAATTTCTGAATGTCTCTTCTCAAGGGTACGGAAGTTCTAAGTGGCCATGTATTAATGTTCTTTTTCTTCTTGTTTTCTCGTGATCACAAGTTAATTTTCTTGTGATCTCAACATAAGAGTTATTTTGTCATTATCACAATTTATTTTTTTTTCTCCTGATCTCAATTAAAAACCTGTTTTTTCACGACTATCGCGAGAAAATCTTGCACCTTGCAAATGCTTCTGGTGAATATCATGGTGTAGTGTACGTGCTGGCGGCTGAAATCTCCATCATAAAGTTACTAATTGCCCACAGCAAATATGAATTTGAATATATCATAAATAGTTTTCCAGTAGTTTTATTACATTCTATATGACTATAGGTATTAGTGCTGAATTCCACGGTGATGCATTGCTGCTACACACATTGTTTCCACTCAATTATGTCGTAATAACGATATATTATGTCATAAAATCAATATGTTTTCCCATTATAATAGGCTAGATAGGCTATATGGTTGCATTATGTGAGCGAGCTAAGCAATTGTCCGTGCTGCTGTCGCCGCAGTCCTGATATAAACAAGGATCTGCTAAAGTTATAGAAATATGCTGTTTTGAATGTTAACTATGATTTAAAAGGAAATCGAAATAGGAAAAGAAAAAAAAAAATCAATCGATTCTGTAATAATAATAATAATAATAATTTAGCCTTTTATTATTATTATTATTATTATTATTATTATTATTTCGTTTTGTTTGAGAAACGGAAAAATTAAGATTAAGCTAGATTTTTGTTTGTGGGTAAAAACAAATGAGCTTATTGCTTTAATATTTGTTTCATATAAGTTGGCGGCCTTGATATTTTACTCTGATTATATAGCCACGCATGGCATCGTGGCGGAATTCCAGGCAGGAACAGGTTGCGCTGCGCTTGGGAGTGAGCACAGCAGTACAGATAATGAGCTCAGATGGGGAAGACTGTATAGCTACATTACCTCTTGTTGGATTTATACCAATTAAATAAACACAAAATTTGTTTTCGATTCCTTGTTATTTTGCAAAAGCAATTTGCAATGTTTTGTTATTATTGTGGAAGTACACAAAGTAAAGCAGGCATTTCTTTCTTTCCTCTGTTATCTCAATGTAAGGGACATATTTGCAAGAAATAGCCTATGCAACAGCCAAACATTAAGAAACTTAATTGTGACTAATTTGCAAAGGGGTACATCAGATGAACTCGTATTCTGCACGATGAGACAGAATCCAAAAAAGTGGATTTACAGGGCGCCTATGCACAAATAATAAAGCACTCTTTTACAAGTCTAGCTTAATTTTCGTTTGTCCATTTTTCAAACTGAATGAAATAATAATAATAATAATAATAATAATAATTATTATTATTATTATTATTATTATTATTATTTTCATTATCATAATACAGTCAAACAATTTTTTGTCATTTCTCTTTTATTTCCTTGTGTTTGTATTTCGATTTGAATTGACTATTCAACAATAACCATTTTGATCTGATCATCTTAAATGAGTCATATCCTCTGGGTCTGAGTGCAGTTATTGGATAGCATTATATTGTAGACAGATTGGTCTACAGTTAAAATCAATACATTAAATACATTTAAAATAACATGGTCCATCAAGCTGACTGGCAATGAAACTGACTGCACATTCAGGGTCGCTCTGTTGTCTTCGACAATAAAGTTGCAGACCGGCCAGCCTCCTTCTCAAGTGTCGAACACTTATATGTAAGTTGTCAATGACTGACAGACACAGAGCTATTTCAGTTTGAGTGAGTACCTGATCAAAATAAAAGCAAATACGATCATCCATGATGATGCAATGATGCTGCCTGATGTTCTTATGTCGGATACGCAGAGAAAATTAAGTCGTGATAACGAGAAAACAACGTTTGTTATATAGAGATCACGAGAAAATAACTTGTTATATCGAGATCACAAGAAAATGTCTCAGGTTATGTATGTAACCCTGGTTCCCTGAGAAGGGAACGAGACACTGCGTCCTCTAGAGGTCGCTAAAGGGAACGCCGTCTACGTGACCCATGTCTGAAGCTTACATATAAAATCTACAACTGTACTGACCGGCGACAGCCTATGATGTCACTGCCGGCGCGACTCATCGCTGCCATTCTGAGGGGAGTGCAAGCAAGACATCAGAGGCAAGCACTAAGAACCAGCCCCAATGACGTCGAGATGGCTGTTAATGACTTAATCCCTTTGGTCATGGTCTGAGCTGCATACCCAGGAACTTACCTGTAAGGGTAGGAGCCTGACCCTTGGGCAGATAACGCCTAATCCGCACCATACAGGATTTTAGAAAGAACACAAAAAGCTAGTGTGCGTTCTTACCTAGATACTGAAATACCATTCATAAAGAAGCTCTGGGAAGCAGAGAACACAAATCCCAACTAGAGGGAGGTTCCATGCTTTCAAGGAGAAAAATCGTGGTCAAGACTTGAGTCGAGTGTGGCCCGGGCATCGGGGCCAAGCATCTCAGGAAAAGGGTTCAAAGATAACGCATAGTCCACACCATATAGGATTTTAAAAAGAACACAAAAAGCTAGTGTGCATTCTTACCACAGCGTGGATTTAGAATGTGACCAGTAAACCAGGACACTGAAATACCGCTCAAGTGACCCTCTAATATAAGGGGAGCATTAAGGAGCTCAATGCCGAGTTGCCCAGACAGAATGCCCTGAAGCAGATGAATCCAGCTTCTCTTCGAATAAGAGGGATTACAATTACTCAACAGGGAACAGTATGCTTGCAGGAGACCCTCACTCCATGTGGGGAGCAGAGAAGGTTGATTATTATCCCAATAGGGATTACAACCTGGCATGACCAGAGTCATGCATACAGTATCTACGTACTCTGTTTATGAGTGGCATGCTCACAGAAGACCCTCAGCAAGGGGAGCATTGTCAAGCTTATGTAATGTTAAGACGACATTACAGGGGCGAAAAAAGAGGTCTAAATTACCTAGACTGTAATTTTTGAACTCCTGCAGACCAAGGATTCTTCAGATCAGATTTGGTCAGTGCAGCCGTCGCACAGGTCAGTGTTGCAGAAGGTGAATGGAGCAATATGACCCAATGGAGCAGTACAACCTCTGTACATAGAGTAACGGAGGGAAACACATCGGGCGGTGATAAGCGGTCCACATAACTGATGTGAATACACGAATGACCTGGAAGAAGTGATCCCAACACACAGTTGGGAGCGATAAGAAAAAGAAACTTCTCTCATCAAGGTGAGGGAGTACTGCATATGCTCAACGAGGAGAGCAGCTTAACAGGGAGGCATAAAGGGCCTAACGACCTGAAGCTTTTGCTCAGCAAAGTTTAGAGAGCGAGGGAACCAACAAATGATGGTCACAGATGCTTAGTTGAGAGCAGCGTGCTTAGAGATTACCCCAAAAAAGGGTAGCAATGCCTAAGCTCAACCAGCGAGGAGAGCCGCTTAACAAGGAGGCAAGAAGAGGTCAAACAACCTGAGGCTGCTGTCTAATGGAGGTCAAAGAGTGGAAGGTTGGCACTCAGTAGGGAGTGGACGTGCTCAAATATGATCCCCAGTGAAGAGAAGAGCATCGCCTACACTCGTCTAATAAGAAGGGCGGCCTACCAGGAAGACAGCTTATAGCTGTTGCCTAATGGTTTTAGGTCATTCGAAGGAGGTAGACACAAGAGCCTGGTTGGGAGTGGCCATGCTCGAAAGCAGCCCTCAAAGATGAGGGGAGAATGCTTAAACTCAACCAACAAAGAGAGAGCAGCATAGCAAGAAGGCTGAAATGGGGCCTGACAGCCTGTGACTGCCACCTAGTAGAGCTCACTAGTAGGAGGTTACCCCAAGCACTTATGGGAGCGGTAAATGCTCAGAGGTAACCCTCAAAGGTGAGGGGAACATTTTTTTTTTTTTAGGTGAGGGGAGCACTGCTCAGGCACAACAGGAGACCAGCATAACAGGGAGGCCGAACAACCTGCTGCTGTAACCTGGTATAGCCCTATAGTTAGAGGTTATCTTCAGCGCTTTAGTTGGGAGAGGGCATGCTCAAAGGTGACCCTCAAAGATGAGGGGAGCATTGCTTAGGCTCAACCAACAGAAGACCAATATGGTAGGCCAAAAGAGGCCTAACAACCTGCAAACGCTACCTAGAAGAGCTCACTAGTAAAAGAGGCGATCTCCAGTCCTTTGGTTTGAAGCAATCATGCTCAAATGTAACCCTCAAAAGTGAGAGGAGCATTGCTCATGCTTGACCAACAGGAGACCAGTATAGCAGGGAGGCAGAAGGAGGCCTAACAACCTGCAACTGGAAAGTTCACTAGTAAGAGGTGATCCCAGCACTTAGTTGGGAGCGGTCATGCTCAAAGGTAACCCTCAAGGTAACCCTCCCCGCCAGTATAGCAGGGAGGCTGAAAGAGGCCTACAACTGTTACCTAGAAGAGCTCATCTAGTAAAATAGGGGACCCTCCATAGTAATGCTTGGCCAGATAGAGGCAACTTATTAGGGAAGGCAGCAAGTGGCCAAACTACCTGATATCATTGAGGTGGAGCTTACATTTAGAAGAAGCTCAGCATTGTTAAATCCATGGCTGAGATGGATCCCCCTTGCAAGATGAGAGGAAACCCATGACAAAACCCTTACAATAAGGGGAGCACTTTTGAGCTCAACCAGAGGGCGACGCCAGCAAGACTAGCAAGTTACTCAAAAAGGTTAGGTGGAGCGCCACAGTGTCACCTGAATGGTTCAAACACCTCGGGGTGAGAACTAAGTAACATTATCCGACTGGAATTCAGGAACATCAACCAGGGGACAAAACTCACCAAAACATGGATCCGGCTCGTTGCTCGTTGTCCGGGCCATCAGTAGGTTGTTCTATAGAGGTAGAACTAACCAGATACATCATATGTCCAGTTAGGTACTGCAGAACAAGTGTTAACTAGGGGAATTAGGAAAAGGAAGATGAGGGTTGGATACCCTGAAACAGGAAGCCCCTCAGGGCAGGACGCAGACAAACAGAGTCAAAAGACCAGAGGGTGCTCGAAGAGGCCCTACACACTGTGGTTCCTGCACATGACTCCAGCTAGGCCCTAGGTAGACCTTCTTGTGAAGCTGCCCGGACCACCATAATGGGCCATCTACTTACAACCCTAGCAGGTGAGATGCCATCATCTAGGTAGGGGCCCAGGAAACCTTAGAAAGGGGAGTGATCACCGAGCTAGCACATTGCTATCCTCAAATAGCAGGCTCTAGGAGAGGGGACCATGCAACTGCCGAGACCACAAGCAGTAGGCTGTCAAACTATAAACCCAATAAGGGAAGACAGAACCATCTCAGCAGGCTCCAGGAAGCAAGGGCTTGGTGTGCTATTTAATATAAATAACACACAGCTAGCTCAGATAGCTGTGCTTAATCACATAATCATAGCTGAACTATAAACACCCTCAGATGGCTATACTAAGAGGGTCCCCCTTTTTATTTTCTGTCCATAACCCGTTTTTAGTACTGGCAGAAAATTAACACCACAACTGCAACGCACAGCATATATTAGGCTCCCTCGGGAGTTGAACATGCTCCGCCCACACGCCAAATTCCCCGGGAATCAAGCGGGACGGAGCCGTCGCCGCAAATGCTTTGTGAATGCCGCGAGAGGCGAACACACTCATGCAAATTCGGGTATACAGTGAAGACTCACGTCCCTTATTCTTTGCGAATGCATCGCGATGAGAACATCAAGTTCCTTAAAGAGCTGGACATGCGACTCTTCACCACACACACACAGCCCGCAAGCTTGTGAAAGCAGATATGAGAGCGTGCCTTTCTCTTGCAAAGAATGCGATCGCATTCAACTCCCTCGAGAGCTGATTTTCGCTTACTCCTCACCATACACGCACAGCCCATGAACCGTATGAAAGGTGCGGGTGCTTGTTTCATCCACGCATCGTCATGCGCGGGCCGTCCTTAATTCCTCTGGTGAGAAAACATGCACTCAATACGTGCTTTGTTACAGACATAAGGTCAGTGAAGACGAAGAAGAGGACGATATGTTCGACCGGCATCCTTTCATAGTATGCAGTCGCACTGGTATGATGCGCCGGCAGTGACGTCATAGGCTGTCGCCGGTCAGTACAGTTATAAACTTCAGACATGGGTCCCGCAGATGGCGTTCCCCTTAGCGACCTCTAGAGGACGCAGTTCGAGTTCCTCGAAAGGGAACAACTCGTTATGTCGAGATCACAAGAAAATTCAGACGTGATCAAGAGAAAACAAGACAGGAAAAAAATTATAATGCATGGCCGCTTAGAACTTCTGTACAAGGGAGATCTTTTTCTATCATCTTTGATGAGTAAATTACATATTTTATTCAGAAATCAATATTATCTAACATAGTTTTTCTGTAAAATGAGAAAATATCAGTGTTGCCATATGGCAACGCTGTACCACAGTGGAACTGAAGTAATGTATTTCCCCATTGGGATTTTTTTATAGATAGTAAAATCAATAATTTAATTGTAATGTAATTGTGATTGTAAATTCACAATTTTTAATTAATTAAATTATTTATTTATTTATTTTTCTATATAATTGAAGCTATTTCATGTAATAAAAACGTATGTGAAAAAAAATATTTTATGGTTAGAACATAATGCGTACTATAGAGGGTTAAGTGTCAGATGATCTTAAGTCCACATCTGTGATGGGAATCTTTATTAGAATGTGAGAGGATAATGTTGTGACAATGTTATCAATACACATTTGTAGATTTTTTTTTAGAGAATGTGATCCTACCTTTAGCAGAACATTCTGGCAACTAAATAAAATTTGCCGCTGAAAACATTCACAGAATATGAAACATTTCTTGCTGGGGTTGCAGAGCACAGTCAACGCCAACTATTGAAACAATTCTCTGCTTTATTTATTTATTTACTCTTTGTACAACATTCTTTGTTAATTCTAAATGTTTTTTAATGTATAATATATGTCACATAAGTATGTGAACATATACGCTATATACGCACAAAAGTGAAACTCCGCCTATGTTTTTTTTCTTCATGAGCAGCACGTTTATCTCTCTCCACCACCACACATCCTGCTGGAAGTTGATAAAAGAGATTCAGATCTGCTGTTCAACACGACAGTTCAGAAGAAGCAGGAAGATCTACAAGTATTATTTGAGGTGTGTGACTCATTTTTCTTTCATTGTTTTGATCTGTCTGATCTGTGCTGAAGTCATTTTGATGGTGGTGGTGATCAAGCGTGTCTTTGTCAGGATGCTGGAAAGTTGGTTTTATGTTGGACTTTCATTAGACTTTCGATCTTTTTATGGCACAACAGTCATGGCTCATGCTGCATCTCGTTCAGATTAGATTTAAAAGTATAATATAATAATATTATTCGACGATGTAATTGTTTTAGGCATCAGAAGTGAAAAACTCCTCAGGACGATCCCGCTTGCGCACATCACGTTAGGTTTTTAGAAAATTTAGAGTGTTTGAAAAGTGCAAAATCCACAATAAACGTAAATATGTGCATTTTCCATAAAAGCCCCTACTTTCACCGTGATCCTTTCACATGTGTAGTTTATGTTATCAAATAGATTAATGTAGATTAAGACTATTTTTTTTAGGATTAGTATATCTGATATAAATATATAAGTAAAGTGAATCTTTTAATGAAATAAATCTATTTAACTTTGTGGTTGTTTATCTAAAGAGCTCAAATCTCCACCTATATCAAGTTGGTTCGACATTTGATGTTGGATGTTAGACAGATATTCAGCCGTGAAAAGCTTCAATAAGTTCTTAGTAAATGAGTACAATTATATACAAAATGTCTGATCTGAAAAGCATTAGAAGGTAGAACTGAACACACATCACAGTTTATTTGTAATCCTATAATCATCATCGATATGTTGCAATCACTGATCTATATATAATGATCTATATATAATGATAATATATAATGTTCTCTATTATAGATCAGTGGTTGCAACGCATAAAGTTTCCAGCAGCGTGAGCTCGTGTTTAGACCAGCTAGAGACCGTCTACAAAATACAAGTGAAAGGATAAAACGATTACTGGTTTCCCATCAGAAAGGTTTTTTTTTTTTTTTTTTTTAACTTAGTTAACAAAACAAGAGCAATTTGTGCACCAATGTCTCTGAAAGATATAAAGACAAACACTTATAACGCTCACTTGCATTTAAATAAGAAATACTGTAAACAAGATATGTGATTACAGTTATATATTATTACTATTAATAAATTAAATGAATGAAAGCAAAGCAATATTAAAAATCATTATCATTCCATAATCCAGTGGTTATGCAGTGGGATTATTCCAGCTCCTTGTGAGAACATTTTATTATTCATTGTATTCACAGAACTATGACACCAAAAAGTTGTTATTGAACTAAACCAATAAATAAATTAATTTAAAAAATAAATACATTTCTGTCTCACCCTCATGGTGTGTGTCTTGTTTCTGTTACAGTTCTGTGACTAAAACAAATGTAAAAATGTTCTTATAAAAAACAAACATGCTTTTGAAATTCAACAATTCAGTCAAAGCTGGCTGAAAAGTGTTGTTTTGACTTGAATTTGAAAAATCAACCTAAAAAAAAAAATAAATAAAAAAATAAAATAAATATATATATATATATATTTATATGTGTCACACACACACTCTCACACACACACACACGCACACACACGCGCACGCACGCAACTAAATACATATTTTGCATGAGACAGAGTACCGTTACATGATAGCAACAAGTTTTAAAGGATTACTCCACTTTCAGAATACAAAGGTTCTGGTAGTTTACTCACCTCCATGTCATACACGACATAATATTACACCACATAACACAACTACGTATTTTGAACGATCGCTAGAAAATACAACCATCAATTATTAATCACACTTACAGTTACAGGTTCAGAGGAGCAAGCCGGTCCAAATAAACTTCTTCAACTTCTTCAACTTCTTCTTCTTGGTTTTTTACGGCGGCTGGCAACCAACTTAAATAGGTGCATTACCGCCACCTTCTGCTCCGGAGTGTGGAACAGCGTTTTACAATCTATGTATCAAACCCGTTTCTTTAATAAAATCGAAGAAGACTTTACTATTTACTTCACTTGCCCATTCTATTAAAATCTTAAAATTTACTTCCTGATTTACATTCTTTCTTATTTCATCCATCAATGTTCCTCTTTCTTGCTCATATTTCCTACAATCAAGAAATACATGAGTTATTGTTTCTTCAACATTACAGTGATCACATAACCCATTTGGGTGTTTCCCTATTATTTTAAGCGTACTATTTAAATTTGAGTGCCCTAATACTATTCTGTTAAAAATAACCTCTTCTTTCCTTGACTTACCTATACACTTTATGTTTTGATTTACCTTGTTTCTTAAACTGTAAAGGAATCTGCCCCTTGTTTCATTGTTCCATTTATCTTGCCATTCTTTTGCCAATTTACTCCAAATTAAAACCTTAATCTCTGATTTACTTAAAGGCACTTGTAACTCTATTGATTCTTTCTGTAAAGCTTGTTTAGCTAATTTATCCACTTCTTCATTTCCCTTTATTCCTATGTGTGCTGGAACCCACATAAAACTGATTAACGTTTCATTTTGAACAGTTCTTGAATGTATATGTAAGATATTAAAAAGAATATCTTGGTGACTGGATTTAAAAGATCTCAAGCTCTTTAAAACTGATACAGAATCTGAACAAACTAAAACATTGTCAGGTTTTTTTCCTCTACCCACTGTAATGCCAAAAGTATCCCTATCATTTCTACAGTATAAACTGCCAAATGATCTGACGTTCTCTTTACTCCACTGATCCACTGATCAGAAACTTGGGCTAAAAAAGCAACCCCAGTTGTTTGACATTCTGGATCTTTTGATCCGTCTGTATATACTTGTATATGTTGAGGGTATTGTCCAAATAAACTGGGCACTCATCCATCTTTTAAGAGCAAGCCTTTGGAGAATCCCGCATTGTACTTAGGATTAAGCGTCTTCTCCACTTGACGGAAAAAACACATGGAAATTTTACTGTGTTTGTGGGCGGGCAAGCTGTTCACGATGTAGAACGTGGGCGGACATTATGCAAATGTTTACTTCGTGACGTGTACCCGTCAACAGTGTCTGTCTACGGACTGCAAGAGAGGGGCGTAACAAGAAAGGGGGCGTAACTTGTAGCGGGGGGCGTAACTTGAAGTTGTCCAAATCACACAGAACCACACGAGATTTCAAAACGAGATCTTGTCGGCAAGATGGCTGCTCGCATAGAGACAACGGTGACGATCCTGAGTTAAGAGTTTAAATCTAATTGTATATGTCATTTTCATACAGTAGATTCTGTAGTTGATAATCCATTAAAACTTAACCTTCCTCGGCATTCTGGCGTTAATGTGTTATTTGCTTTTACGAATAATATATGTTGTTCTACAATACTCCCCAAGGAAATGTCAGTCTAGTTAATGATGAAATAATTAACAAAACTGAATAAAACTGTGTGTTAACTTATTGACACTTTTCTCCGCTCTGAGTCAGGCTCTTTTTAAAGATAAATGTCCGCAGTCTGCATTAACCTGGATTAAAATCTCTACGTCCATTCAGGTTCCGCTTTTAATTTACCTGTTGCCATAGTGACAGGCCTGTCAACATAGATTGCCATTTAACACCAGTGCCACCTTACAGCCCATTTAGCGTTTAGATTTGTTTAAAGACACCTACATCACAATATTTGTAAAAATAAAACAAAAAATAAATTATTTGTATACAGAATTTATTAACTGTCATTTAAAGTGCTTTCAGTTTTACAAAACGGAGATAAAAAAAAAAAAAGTAGAATTGCATGTAGTCTGAGAATTTCTAACACACATAACATGTCCAATAGAAAATCAGGTACTTACAAAGTACCTCCAGCTTTACCTGTTGTCATGGTGAATTGCAGTACAAGCCTGTCAACAGACATTACATAACAACAGTGCCACCGTACAGTGCATTGTGCATTTAGATTTACTGAGACAGACTACATCAACAGACACTACATCACAATATCAGTGTAAAAAATAAAACAACAAAAAAAAATTGCTTACTGAATTTGTTAGCTGCAATATAAACTGCTTTCAGTTTTACAGAACTGAGATCAAACAAATATGTAGTATGCATGTAGTCAGAGCCTAACACGCATTTCACATGTCCAATAGAAAATCAATTACAAAGTGCCTCATAAAAACAGTCAGCGCTGCAGAATCCTGCAAATTCATTGTCAGAGTAGAATCCTTGTAGTTTTCCCCTCTGCTCACATCCCCTGTAGCCTTCACAGTCTTTGTAGAGAGATTTGCACTGAATGCAACAGGAGATTCGATATGGGATTCTGTAGGTCCTTCTGTGCTCCTCTGAAAATGCTTTCCAGTTCACCACACCTGATGAGAAAAGAAGAGAAGGGTTCATGTGTAACACGCAGATTTGTTTTGTTTTTGTTTTTTTCTCTAAATTTTCTGGTAGCTGTGTTTTCTCTATTCATTTTAGGAGTGGTGTGCCACCACAGAAAGAGAAATGTGAAATTAAAATAAGCTATTTTTGTCTAAAACAAAAATTATTAGGCCAGTGTATAAGTACTTCTTATATTATGATGAAAATCATTTTAGCACTAGAAACTAGACTTGAATCATAACTTGAACCAAACAGACAGATAAAGGACAAGTGTAGAATCATCACTTAAAAACATCACGGTTGTAAACTGATACAGAAAACAAAGCAGACCACATTTATGTACAACACACTTTTTACATTGTAATAATGACAAGTGACCACTCCAGGGGCCACAATTGTGTTGTGTTGCTGGCGTCTGCAAGACATTCACTGACACACAGATTTCCAAACTCTGAACCTTCTCCAGTTCTAAACTTTTTGCTCTGCCCTCACTGCAATATAAAAATCAGCAATCTGGCATGTCCAAGTTGAGTGCACCCATAGCTCACAGTGATCCTGTGAGTGAGTGACTTTCACCTATAGCTCAGAGCTGCTTTGCCTCTAAAAATATGGGAGGAGGACAGAAGGAAAAGCACAAAACTTACTGTTAAGCCAGCAGAAGTGTGCTTCCTTCAGAAAATATTCCTCTCTCACTATCCTCCAGAAACGTGTGCATGTGAGAGCCAGGGTATGAATTGCAGAGTCACCATCTTGTAGCACCACAAGGATGAAAATTATGTGCAAAATTTCCTCAGGTAGCTGTGAACATAAAACTGTAAAAGTCACTGCAAAATAGCAGGCTCAATATCAGGTCATCAGCTCCATATATGTAGCTATAGATGCATGTTGGATTTACCTGTTTTACCTACAGCTCACAGAGGTGCTTCACATCTAAAAACAGAAGGAAATCAAATCTAGATACATGCCTGTAAAACCCCCTTCACGGGACCACAGTATATGTGCTGTGTACTATTTTAAATGTAGCCTACATGACAGACATTGAATAAAACATTCAAGTCTCCCAGTCATTGACTTTTACTAATATGGTGTCATTTTAAATCCCCTAAAAAATGGTTTAGATAAAAAAGGTTAAAAAAAACGTGGCATTTATATTATGCCTATATTTTCGCGCTGTCATTATCTTACTACTTATGTTTTAATTGTAACTAGATTGCTAGGCAGCGCCTTTTACTCACTGAATTAGCAGTTGAGATTCATAAATAAAGTCAAAATTAGTAAAAGAAGGCGATTTATGGATGCTGAAGAGCACAGAAGCACTAAATGCCATTAGTCTGAGTCAGCATCTGACTAGCTTAACATTACTCATATTTTTCAAACTTTAAATTAATTATTTCATTTTTGTTTTGCCATTTCTATTGTTTATTGTTCGCTACTGTGTTGCCATTTAGTCTGCTGTTTCCCGAAAAAAATTAAAAAATAATACTCTGATCAATGGTTCAATGAATAAAACTTTTTTTTTTTTTTTTTGGATTAAGTTTATTTGGTGTTGTTCTCTTATTTAAATAATAAATTATATAATTTAAATGAAATATATTTAAATTAATAACTAATTAGGTGAAGCACTGCTTGAATTTATCATGGAATCATGCAGTGTGTTGAATCATTATCGCACATTATTGTCTATAGGCTATTTCAGTTATTTAAATAAAGTTATCTTATTATATTGATTAATGACGTTGAATTATAATATTACACCACCCAAATATGTTGTTACTTCCTTTTAATTGTCTATGTCAGTGCAGGCTTGTTTAGCTTATATTGACTGTTATGAAAACTGACTGTAGCCGCATAAACAGCCTTGAACATAAAACACAACAGGACAATAATATAGTTGATGACTATACATCAATTATGACTCTAGACACTTCTTTATGAAAACAGTGTCATAATACAGTGAAATAAAATGTTCTTTAGGCGTATCAAAACAGTAGTCGTGTACTTGAGTAAAATTTAGGTGTACAGCGACCCCTGGCGGTTCTAGTGTTAAAGACGACCTCGTATCTGTACTAGCAGCATCATTTATCATTTATCATTTATAATAACATGCATACTTACACCTGTCTACTGATCAGGGACGACTCAATTTTTTAACTAAAATTTGGTTCAATATAGCGAATATATATAGTAATATTCATTTATTTATTTTTAAATATTTTTAAAATCTTAAAAAATTTCAAAGTATACAATTGAGTGTTAAATACAATAAACAGAGACATGGTCTGGAAAATTGTCAAGTTCAGATTTATGTAGCTGTATTGCTACAGTAAAAATATTTTATAGAAAGTATAGCACTCTGATACTATTGTTGAGCATTGTCACAGCGCTCTCTCCACCCTCAATACCACGACTGAGGTGAGTCCCCTTGAGCAAAGCACCGATCCCCCAACTGCTCCCCAGGTGCCGCAGCAATAGCAATATGGCTGCCCACTGCTCCGGGTGTGTGTTCACGGTGCGTGCGTGCGTGCGTGCGTTCACTTCTCACTACTGTGTGTGTGCACTTGGATGGGTTAAATCCAGAGCACAAATTCCGAGTATGGGTCACTGTACTTGGCCACGTCACATCCTTTCCGTCCTTTCCTTTCCTATATTATATGATATATGCATATCAGTGTAAGGCCAAACCAATCCAATAATGTTAACACCAGCTAACAATTCAGGATGAACACATGTCTAGCCTAATGATGCACAACTAATAAAGTATGGTGTTTCAATTAAGTTGTTTATTTATTTATTTTTAATGTATGTGTACATTAGGTGATAAACCACAGCCCTTATATAGTCTGTTAATAAATTTATATAAATTACACCCATACATGTAAAATATTTACATCTCTAAAGTACTGTTAAATATTTAAAAAAAAATAACATAAAGCTTAAAAATTGTTCTTCATAAATGTGTAAATATGTGTACAAAAAAAAAAATTAATGCCTTATAGTTCTTAATCAGCATTTTTTCAGTGTTATTTCTTCAACACGTTTACCATTTCTAAAGCTATATTATATTATATTAATTATTATATTTACGTAAATTCTGCATGACGTCTGGTCGCTTTAATGCGCGCGCTCTGAACATTCAAATCTGGAGCGAAGTAGTTACCATGGAAACGGGGCGGGAACTCAACTGTCCAGCAGCAAAACACTGTTGCTGTTTCTCACTGTTGTTTTTACAAATTTCAGGTACGTTTAGTCTCTAATATTACACAAATAGTACATACATGTGTTCCTGACACTTTCATTCATGTAAATGACACGCTTCCATTAAATATTTACTTTATAGAAATGGTTTAGTGTCTTTGGAAACAGTCCTTTAGCATCTGAACAGTAATGCTAACTGAGGTGAGTTAGGTTAACTATCGACTTCGGCTCTGGTTTATGAAAGTTTGGCCTTTTTAATGTCATCTTAAGTAACATTATAGATGAGATGTTTTATATATATGGTAAACAAAAAGTGGACCTATTTCAGTCCCCACCCATTTTGTATTTAATTATCAAGTTCAAATATATAATTTTAGTTACTTCTCATGCACCAATTTGTACTGAATTAGCATGTCTGCTGGTATGTTGGCGGGGAATGGGTGGATGTGTGTCCCTCTAGGGGGGTCAGGGTGCATGGTCCCCTGGAGAAAATTTGCCTTGTTATCTCGTCTTGTCTTTTTCGCTTCCAGCCCCTTGGAAACTCTAGCCTGTTTTATCAGATTACTCTTTTTCCCTAGCCCCTTGGATTACATTCGCTGTTGACCAACCCTCCCCTGTTTTGGATTACTCTTTTGTCTTGCCATTGTCTGATCTGCCTGTTATATGACCATGTCTCTGTTGATGTCCCTTAATTAAAGCTCGCATTTGGATCCGTCCACTTCAGGTCTCCCTCATTCTGTAACACTTAGTATAAGTACTCAGACGCTATAGATTAATCACAAAATACTGTAATTATATTCAATTATATCTACATTAATAATATAATACGATTCGATATATCCCACATTTCGGCCGCAATACCATGGTGCAGTTAGTGTTACAGTAAAATAAATCCATGGTAAATGATTTTGACTGTATCGTCACAGTGTTTCTCCTGTTTGTCAGCGCTGTTTCATCTGTTTAAATCACGTCACTGTGTTCATCACCGAATTCAAGCGCTTCACTCTGTGTCTCACGGCGCTGTTCAGTGCATTTGCTCCAGTAAACTTGTGCTCCGCTGCTGTTTGAACTGTGATCGAGCGGATGAACGGTCCGTGTGGCGCGCTTCAAATGACTAGCGCGTTTAATCCACATTCTTGTCTTTCCTCACCCAAATTAAACACCTTTTGAAATTAGAATTAAGAATTTTCTTATACTAATTAAGGTATTTGATACTTTTTTTATGGCTTTAAATGTTATTGTTATTTAAAAGAACACTTGTTTATGAAGAAAAAAAAACGTAAATTCTGGACCTTTGGCAGTATGAGGTGGGTCATTCGAACCCTCGAACCCCCCTGGCTACGGGCATGAACAAATATTGATTCCACTTGTCCTGTGACTTCAGAAGTGTCAGGAAAAAAAAAAAAAACTTGTACGACACAGGAAAAGTTTCTGATTCTAAAATTTTTGAAAGGAGTTGCTGACAAAGATATAGAAAACACAGGTGAACTGAGAAAGCTTATTAAATTACTTTATATGCATCTTTCATAATATATTTAGCCTATATCACCATGCAGCTGTAATTTTCTTTTGCAAAATTACATATATATCTATATACATTTGTTTATTTGCTAACACTGTAACAAGTAACTGTATATGAGCCATTTAAATAAGTAAACCTAAAAATGTAAATTCTGTTATTAAATTGTATTGTTTTGCATATTCTATATATTATTTATTTTTCTTTTCTGCATTTCACCTTTACTGTAGTTTACTTCTAATAAACCTGACATTGTATAATAAATATTGTTGACAGATTGTTTATGTTCCTTCCTAGATTCTTCCATGCTAATGGCCGTGCACCAGAGTTGGAGCGAATCTCTTGTCGAAGAACACCTCTAGACATTATGAACCATATGACTATAATAATAATAATAATTCCTTACATTCCTTAGCGCTTTTTCTGGACATTCAAAGCACTTTACATAGAAGGGGGAATCTCCTCAACCACCACCAGTGGGCAGCATCCACCTGGATGATGTGACAGCAGCCATATTGCGCCAGAACACCCACCACACACCAGCTTATTGGTGGAGAGGAGATGTGAGTGATGAAGCCATTCAGAATATGGGGATGATTAGGAGACCATGATGGTCAGAGGCCAATGGGCAGATTTGGCCAGGATGCCAGGGTCATACCCCTACTCTTTTTCAAAAGACATCCTGGGATTTTTAATGACCACAGAGAGTCAGGACCTCAGTTTAACGTCTCATCCAAAGGATTGTTGGTGAAAAATTCATAAGTGATTTCTGCATACTTATGTGATAGACTTTTGTGTAATGTATGGGGAAAACAACAGGTGGTAAAGTGCTGATCAGACTCCTCTGTAAAGGGGCCTCTGTGCCGTGTAGGAGCGACTGAGGATTGGGGACTCCACGGCGCCATAGGGTGACCTAGGGGGTCAGGGGAAGCCTAAAATATGAGCAAAGAATGTCTAGAAGGGATGATCTATAGAGATGTTTTGCTGTTCTTCTCTCCTTATATGAGAACACCGGCTGTTCTTAGTTTGTAACCTTGGGTGTGCAAAGAGACATAAAGCGGAGGAGATAACTCCCTCCTTTGTCACACTCAGCAGGGCGCTGTATCTGTTTGACTGTGAACCTTTCTTGTAAGAAATAAACCTTTAAAAGCAGCTGTGCAATTTGTCTTTATTGACCGAGAGCCTCAAGCAAGATTTTTGCTCCAACAGGATGGTGCTCTTTTGACAGTATAGAGTCCCCATCACTACACTGAGGCATTAGGACCCACACAGACCACAGGATGAGCACCCCCTGCTGGCCTCACTAACACCTCTACCAGCAGCAACCTAGTTTTCTCAGGAGGTCTCCCATCCAGATACTGGCCAACGTCAACCTGCTTAGCTTCAGGGGGCAACCAGTCTTGGGCTGCAGGGTGAAATGGCTGCTGACTAGTAAATAACCTCTTAAACATACACTTCCATTCAAAAGTTTGAGGGTCAGATTTGTCATGTATTTGAAATAAGTCTTTTATGGCAACAACTGCTGTATTTATTGGATTAAAATACAGTAAAACATGTTTTAATATGTTTTAAAAAGTGATCAAACCTGATTTTTCAGCATCGTTATGCTTACACTATGTCTACACTGGATGCGAGTGGTGCAACAAAATACAGTAGAACTCATTATAATCATTGATGCTGTCTACACTGGATGCGGCGAGGGGCGACACGACAAATCCCCGACAGTAAACTGCTACCGCATACTGTTTATAACGTGCTCACACACAGTTCAAATGATTTACAACAGTCGCTGTGTCGTGTCCAGTGTAGACACAGTGTTTTACCTATAGTGTCACATGATCCTTCAGAAATCATATGACGTATGTATGTATGATGTCATTCATAACTGATATAACTTTTCTATTTCAGAGACTGAAAATCATCAGTAAAACACAAGGTAATGAGAACTTACTCAAAACCTAAGTCAAGTCGAGCTTTACGAGCTTTAATGACTTAAGTCATTCACTGTGAACATACAGTGGAACAAAATGTCATGTCTCGACATTTGAACATACACTAGACGTAAAAACTATTTTTTAAACCTATACATGTAACTATACATATACTATAAATAATTGACTGTACATACACATAACCTAAGACAGACTATACAAGTACTTCACATAATAACTGTGCATGATAATGTGGAGAAGAGGTATTTAAGGTTAAGAAGCAAATAGTGCAATATGATTTGAGGTGTGTTGACAAGTGAACATTTGTTAAGTCCTTGTAACATGTAGTGTTAATAATAAAGTGTTTGGTGCATATAGAGAGAAAAGAGTGTTTCTACAGGTGGTTTGTCCAGCACACTCACCTGTGTGTAACACACTCAGAGGTGCACCGTGTTTTGAGTTTTTCAGTAGTTTATATTGTGGATGAGGTTTCAGAGGGGGATGAGGTGGTTGGAATTGAGGGCTCTCACAGATAATTCACTACAAAATGACATGTGACCGATTTTAAAACACAAACCAATATCATATTTCAGCATAAACATACATCACTAGACAGGTAATGTCTAATCTAGCAAACATTTACAATTTATTTATGGCTGAAATCTTGCACATTCATGTAACAAAGTATTTATCATAATGTACTGTAAACAGCATTAAAAGAGAGATTCATTTTAATGCTGTGTGTAAATATCAGTAGTGATGCTGTACAGTGAGGATGGAAATAGTCACCAGTGTGTAGTGAGTCACTGTCCTTATCAATGTCTGAATTTGTAAACACAATTTATCAATTCACAACCTAGCAAACTATTAAGGTGATTGAGACGCACCCTCTGTTGACAGTGGACCTTGAGGGCCAGAGTTGAGAAGAACCCCTGACACACTAATTAGTTAATAATGACTCATGAAGAATGAGTACACTTTCATTTGAACAGAAATATGCAATATTTGTCTCATATTCAGTGATGTTATTTTCTTCTATTCCCTTTTGTTTGTGTGTCAATCACAGCTAAATAAAACCAAAGGCCATTCAGCCACAGGTCACTGCATCTTTTCCTGTGTAAGTCTTTTTTTTTTTTTTTTTTTTGGTAATGTCAAACACATTCTCAGTATTTCTGTTTGTTTCAGCTTTTATAACCATTTTAGGGATCACTGTTTCAGTACAGTTCTTATGTACGATCCATTTAACATTTCAGCAGCTGAATTTTTTTTAGTACTTGCATAGTAATTTTAATTGTACCACATTTGTGATGCATATGTAGGAAGTGACATAAAACTGTTGAAAATTCTAGAAAATTGTTCTTATGCTGTAAGTCAGTTCCCACTCTTTTGTTTATTTGTTTGTTTGTTTTTAACATCAGGGAACCGATTAACTAATGTGTTAGTTAAACCAAACATTTTCAGCACTCATCTTCATGTCTTTCCAAACCTGTAAAACTTTTGTTCATCTTGAAACATAAATGTAGATCTTTTTAATGAAATATGAGAAATTTCTGTCCCTCTATTTCACACTTTATGCAACTACCACTTTCGAGCCTCAGAAAGGTAGTAAAGACAGCATTAAAGTAATCCATGTGACTCCAGTTGTTTAACCTTAATTTTATGAAGTGGTGTGAATGGTTTATATGCACATAAAACATAGCATTTTTGTTCACACATTAAAAAAAATGTTCAGAAGAGCACCATGATGCATCAGTGTTGTGTTGGTGTGAGAACTGTCTGACCATCTTATGCTGCTTTTGTGAAAATGTGTTGGAGATACATCATTTGTGAATAAAGATGTAATTTTGTTGTTGTTGCTGTTTTTTTGCATACACAAGGCATCTGTTAAAAATATCTTTATTTGCATTCTGAACAAAAGTTATGGGTTTGGAGTGACATGAGAGTAAGTAATTAATGGCAAAATTGGCATTTTTTGGGTGAAATATGTTCTAACGTGGTTAGAATTGGTCATTTTCAGTATTTCAAAGATAATTGTTTTGTAAAATCAGTTTCAAATAAATACTGTTCCTTTGAAAGTTCTATTTGAAGAAAACTGAAAATATGGTTTCCACAAACAATATTGTGCTGCACAACTGTTTTCCACATTGATAATAATCTGAAATGTTTCTTGGGCAGCAAATCATATTAAAATGTTTTCTGAAGGGTCATGTGACACTGAATACTGGAGTAATTATGATGAAAATGTAGTTCACATGAATAAATTACCTTTCACAATGTATTCATATAGAAAACATATAGTTATATTTTATCATTTTACTGTTTTTACGGTATGTTTAATCAAATGCAGGCTTAATTTGTGATCAGGAAAGTGTTTTTTACTTGAAAGATGTATTTAATGTCAATAAATGTTTTAGTACTCTTTTGTGAATTGTCTTATTTTGAATATGAGATAAATATAATCATGAATTTACGGTTGAAATTCGGCCTGAAAAAGACGTCTTTTTAACTTTCACTTTACAACCACATTTAGACGTTGTTTAGACCTATATGTGCACATATATGTACATATAATATAGGAAAACGGCCAATTTTATATATGTCACATATATTAAAAACCTATATCAAAACCTATATTAAAACATATATGTTTATATAGGTTATTTCCGTGTGGGTATAGCTGTCATAAAAATAACTTCCCAAAGTGCTGTGCTCTATTACAGCCGCTGGTTTCACAACTGACTTGTCAAAATCATTCATTTGTCACGGTATACTGACACTAAAATAAATAATTAAAATAAATGAAACATGACTTCATAAATTAAATCTGAGTTTTAGAAACTGAGTTCACGCATTCCTATGAATTAAGCTCGGTTTAAATCCTGTTACCGTATGGCAGGTGTCAGTATCTCTCACGAACTCCGGATGTAGTAGTTGTAAAAAAAAAAAAAAGTAGTCTCTCTTTTCCCTCCTATTCATAAATCGCGAGGACACGCACTACAGAATCATTCTGCTCTCAGCCCGCCGTTTTTGGTCAAGGATTGCTTTAAGGTTTGGTTTACGTTTAAAGACACTTCGACTGAGAATCGTTTATGTGATTAGTGGGTTTATAAACTAAGAGACGAAAGATTTTGCGCAGAGAAAGTGGAGATTCCAGTGTGAGTCTTTAATCCATAACTCTGATGTGATAAATTAATGTATGGTTTATTTATTCTACCTGCGTGTGTGAATCCAAAAACATCTTTGTGCCGATTTGCATCGGGTTTTCATTGAACACTTTTGTGAAATAAGTTAATCATTTAGGATTAGTGTTTCTTTTAGATTTAAAATATGGTTAATATAAAATGTAAATGAAACAACAGGACTATGGTCTATTTATCGTTCTACTGTATATATTACATCCGTAGCCCATTAAAAACCTCCAGATAAATGCTTTATGCTTTTATGAAGCTTGTATGTTGTGTTCATGTCGGACTGACTTATTAGTAATGTATTGTTCACAATAATTTAAGAACATCTCTCTGGTAACACGATCACAATAATAATCTTATGATGTCTGGAGGGGATATTTGACGATATTTGTTTTTAATGACACTTCAGGTTCTGTTAAACAATCAGAATGTGAGAAGTGTGTTAAACTGGGGAGAAACTTGGTTAAAGTAAATGATACCATGCATTAACATATCATCGACAGCAGCATGTTTTACGAAGATATTAAAAGGTCATTTAAACTCGTTGCACTGCATAGAGGCGCGTGCACGCGAAGGGGAGCCAGATTTCGGTGTGACACCTGTCATCATTTTCAGATATTACTCGTGTAAAACAACATTAACTTGTATTATTTCAGCAGTGACAGTAGCGCCCTCTGCTGTAATAACAATGTAATTGTCACATTTTATAATGTAGCTTCCTCAGAAAAACACAGCACATTTGTTTTCAGTATACAGGCTTTTATTTGTTGAAAACATCAGGATTTTCTTTTTTGTTCTGTTTTTTTGTTTTTAAAGTTATTTAGAACTGAAAGATTCTAAGACGAGGTTCTTTGTATTTTCACTTCTGTAAAATACCCATCAATACACATTTTCCTAATGTTTAAATGTTTGCTGTAAGTAAAGTTAAACAATAATAACATCATTCAACAACTGATTTAAAACATCATGTTTTCTTCAGCGGTGAATCATGTATACCATCATCAGTGTGACGTGTGCAGAGATTCAGAGCGCTGTGGGTTTTCTGTATGTGATTCAGTCTGTTGTACTGAATCAAACACACAATGCTGACTGTGAGCACAGCTGGTATTCACAGCTGAGTGTGTTTCTGTCCTCAAATTACAACATTTACTGGCATTGTTATATTTGTGGGGATATTTGGTCCTCATAATGTATGAAAACACACACACAGATAACTTAATGATCTTTTGTTTAAACTGGAGCAGGACAAGCGTCTGATAGCAGATCCATCAAAACCACAAACACTGATCGATCCTGCGACGTCCGTATCATCGGATCATCTCATCTCTTCTAGCTGTGTGAATCTGAATCATGAGATCATCTGTGATTCTGATGGAGTAAATCAACTCAATCTCTCATCATTCATCTGTTTCATATGAATGTATTGTCATAATTGCTGCTCTAAATTTTCTTGTCTTCATTTCAGTCTCATTTCCATCATGTGACCATATTCAGAGGTGAGGGAAACACGTCGTGATTGAGATCCAACTCTGTGTTGAAGTAAATCTTCTGATGATTGTGAATGTGTTTTTCAGTGAGGAATGAAACTCAGGTGAGTCTCTCAGGCTCAACCTTGTTTTCTTTTGAATTTCAGTATTTTGACAAACAAGCCTTTGTGCAAGAGATTTATAATAGTGATTTAACGCATTGTCTCACAGATACACAATGTTGACTTTTACATTTTAAATGCACTTTATTGACTACATGCGACAAACATGCACCTTTTAAATGATTTAGAGTGAAAAATAGAAATAATCCCTGGTTTAATGAGTCAATATCTTTACTTATTTAAAAAAGAGATGCTGCGTGAGCTAAATGAGCTAAGCGCCTTGAAGAAGGTAGGCAGGTCTACACCAGGAATGGACAATATTTGCTACTCAATGTTAGAGAAACTGAGTGATGAGGGTAAAGGAGTGTTGCTTCAATTATATAATAAGGTATGGGAAGAAGGAGTACTCCCCCCATCCTGGAAGGAATCCACCATTGTCACGATAAGGAAACCTGGGAAGGACCCCAAAAGCCCTGGTAGTTACAGGCCAATAGCGCTAACCTCCCAAATGGGGAAAACTCTTGAGAGAATGGTTAATGATAGACTTACATATTATCTAGAAACCAAAGGATTAATACATAATTATCAGGTTTAGTCAGGTTTTAGGAAAGGCGGAGGTACTATGGACCCATTAGTAGCCCTGGAGGATGTAATAAGGAGGGCTCAAGTCAATAAAGAAACTGTTATAGCAGTATACTTTGACTTAGAGAAAGCATATGATATGATGTGGAAGGAGGGGTTGTTGGTCAAACTGTCTCAGCTTGGAATAAGAGGTAGAATGTGGCGATGGATTAAAAGTTTCCTATCAGGAAGGAAAATCAAAGTTAGAATTAATGGGGTTTTTAGCAATGAGTATGAGGTTGACAATGGTACCCCTCAAGGAAGCATAATAAGCCCATTACTATTTATTGTTATGATAAATGACATTTTTAAGAACATAGATAACTCTATAGGTGTTGCATTATTTGCTGATGATGGAGCTATGTGGAAAAAAAGGAAGAAATATAAACCATATTGTAAATAAGATGCAGCAAGCAGTAGACATGGTACAAAAATGGGCTCTAGAGTGGGGCTTTAGGATATCTGTGGAGAAGACTAAAGTTATGTTCTTCACAAGGAAAACTATAAGTAAGGACTTAAAGATCACAATTTGTGGCAAAGAGTTGGAAAGGACAGACCATTTTAAGTATCTTGGTATTTGGTTTGACAAGCGATTAACGTGGGTAATGCATATCCAAAAAATTATAGAGAAATGTAAAAAAGTGTTGAATGTAATGCGATGTCTGCGAGGTGTAGAGTGGGGTGCAAATAGGCCTGCTTTGAAATCCATTTATATAGGTTTAATACGATCAATATTTGATTATGGGTGTATTGTGTATAGATCTGCTACTAAAACAGTACTGAAGAAACTAGACATTGTTCAGAATCAAGCATTAAGGTTATGTAGTGGAGCCATGAAAACCACTCCTGTGGCAGCCTTACAGGTGGAACTGGGAGAGATGCCTTTGCATCTCAGACGAGATCAGCTATCTCTGGTCTACTGGGCTAATCTTAAAGGGCATCAAGAGGGTCACATAGGACTGAATTCATTGACAAACTGTCAAGAGAGAGGAAACACAAAAATTAAAAGTTTTGGATGGATCATTAAAGAAAAGGCGAGTGAAGTTGAAGTAGACCAACTAGCTGTGTGTCCCACAGTATCCTACCCTGCAGTTCCTTTGTGGATCCTTGAGGTGCCTTCAGTTGATTTTGGCCTCCTGGAGGCAAAGGAGGAAGTTGAGGAATTTAGTAAATCTTATGCTGAATGGTATATACAGGAGACATATGGGGATAGATCTATTATATTTACAGATGCATCAAAAAGAGAAGATAAGCAAATGGGGGCAGCATTTGTCATCCCAAAACTAAAAATAGCTGTAATGAGAAGGCTAAATAACAACTTGAATAGCTGATTGCTATTCTTTTGGCTCTCTCATGGAGCGAGAGTAATAGGCTTAGGCCAAGTAATATAGTTATAGTCTCAGATTCAACTTCAGCACTGTGTAGCATTAAGAATCTACAGTCTCAGTCAAGGCAGGATATTGTACTAGACATAGCTCAATTAATGAGCAATCTGCAGAAGTCAGGAATCAGTGTCACACTTTTGTGGGTTCCAGCTCACATTGGAGTTACAGGGAATGAGTTGGCAGATCAGTATGCTAAGAAAGCTACAGAGCGATCTAGTATTGATATGGAAATTAAATACAGTAAGGCTGAAATTAAGAGTATTGTTAAGGATAAACTGAGAGGAAAGTGGCAGAAGTTGTGGGACAGTGAACCAACTGGTAGACACTTTTACAACATTCAAAAGAATGTGGGAGGGTGCAGAAACGTACATAGGAACACACAGGAAGAAGATGTGATCTCTAGAATGAGGCTAGGCCATGCAGGTTTGAACAGCACTTTGTTTTTAATGAAAAAACATGGTGATGGCACGTGTAGTGATTGCAATACTCAAGAAACAATAGAGCATGTGATAGAATCCTGTAATAAGTACCAGTATGAGAGGCAGGAGTTACTTAGGTGCCTTGAAGCTGAGCAAGTACCCTTAAGGCTTAGAGTGTTATTACAGAGACAGTCTGAAGAAGCATGTTATAGTCATCTGTTCTTTTTCCTAAGAGAAACGGGTCTACTAAGGAGAATATAACTGCATTATTATTTTTTTTTGTTTTTGTTTTTGTTTTGTTTTTTTTTTAGAGAGAGTAAGTAGTCCAGATCCACACTCCTTTTCAGAAGGTGGCGGTAATGCACACCATATGTTGCTTGCCAACCGCCAATTAAACAAGAAGAAGAAGAAGAAGAACTGTTCGTGGATTTGGTTGTGGATCATTGTGTTAGACTGTCTGTCGGAAGTTAGTCGAATAGGAGGTACAGTATGTGCGATCCAAACTGCTAAAATATCTGACACAAATCGGAACTTATGTTTTTTTAAATGTAACTTAATCTGTTCTTTTTATATTACCGCGAAGCCAGTCTAATCAAACACTTGTGTTTATGTTTGTTTCCAAGTTCATAAAAGCCGCGGCGTGTACATGGATCTGTCATTGTGTTTTATTCATGAATACAGTTACATTTATTTCTGCGTGTTCTAACATGTTTGCTGTTTCCACATTTTATGTGTTTTAAGGCATTTCTCGCGTGTAATTGCAAATTACAAACTTTGACTGCAGTTATGAACAGCTTGAGACAAATTTCGATTCAGCTTTAGTTTCGTTTTGGTCGCATTTAGTTGTTCCACGGAAAACCAATTCAAAATCGTTCTGAAAATGAGAATGAAATCTAAAGACCAAAATAAGCCTAGTATTATGATACTAGAGCACATATGAATATATTGCCTTGTTGAAAGAAACAATAGAAACCATCAAAGAAATTCCAATGGTTTCCACTACCATAACCATTAAACATTATTGAACCATCAACTTTTAAAACCATAAAAAAAGGGGAAATATTCTGTTAAATATGGAGGAACACACATGCAAATAAATACATGTAATTACAGGAAAATCAATAAATGATTTGATAAAAACAAATATAGTAAAAATAAATAAATTAATAAATAAATATGGAAACAATACATACTGTATGTGAATAAAAATAAAATAAATACACAAAATAAATGAATTAATAAATGTATAAATAAAATAAATATAAACATAAAGTAATAAGTAAATAATAAATTACAAATAAAGATGGAAAATAATACATAAATGAAACGGGTAATTTTATGTATTTATTTATTTTTAATTGCGCCATAATTAAATGGTTTTATCAAGCCACCAATAAAAGGATAAAACTGCCAGTAGAGACCTACAGGGACCATTACAGTTTGATATGATTCTTTAGGGTCTTAATGAAAAGTCTCTAAATATACTTTGATTAAAAATTCTCAATGGTTTTGTAAAACAACACCCTTTTTACCTTGTCAAAATGAGCTCTGCAAAAATCATCTCATTCTAAGGGGTTGTTCCTTTAAATGTTAATGAGCTCTGCTCACCCCGCCCCTCTCTTCTCTCTGTGGAAAGACGGTCTTGTTTACATTAGCTGCATTTAGCCGCGTTTAGCCGCTAACCTTCCTAACTACCACGTTATAAGGAAAGGTGATCGCAAAGATTAATTAACTGTGACAGCTGGTCTGAGGTAAGAGCTCATGTCAATCAACTATGGTGGGAGTGGCCTCTGTCATGTGACGCCACACCGACAGGCATCTGAGAACGGCTCCATTTGAAAAAGGGAATATTATTTTTACAGATTAATTAAAAACCACTGCATGGATTTTTATCATTATAGGATAGATTTGTACATACACTGACAACACACATTAATGTTCAAACAACATGAAAAAGTCAACTTAGCATCCGATGACCCCTTTAAACCAAGACAATTCCCTTTATGACCAGTAAAACCATTACAAACTCTTTGATGGTTTCTATTCCACCAGGACAGACTATGCAGCTTTATTTATAGTCATCATGTTTATTTTGTGTACCTGCCTATGTATGATGGATTTAGGCTAGTGAATTTAGGGAGACTTTTGTTCATATTTGAAAACTGTGTAAAATATGTGAAGTAAAGTGTGAAATAATATAGGTCACTAAAATGTTTTTATATGAATGTGCTTAAACGTATGTGTTTTCCTTCAGGGTTGAAATGTCTGCAGTATGGCGTGTGCACAGAAATCTGCTACTGAGTACCTCAGAAACGCCAGGAAAGACCTGGTGAAACACATGAAAAACCTTCCTCTGATCATTGAGAATCTTTATCAGAAGAATGTTTTCAATGACTATGAAGTTGATGCTCTCAAAGCTGAGACGAGAGAGTTTGATAAAGCCAGATGTATATTGGACTGGGTTATTAACAAAGGTGAAATGGCCAGTGAGGAATTACTCCAGATTCTGGACGTGACTAAGAAGAGGACATTAGATCCTGTTTTACACTCCTGGATCAGCTGGTTTGCCTTTAGACTGGAAGATAAAGAAGCCAATTGTTCAGTTGGTAAGTAGAAATATAACATTTTGGTGAAATATACACATTTTACAATGTTTAATGTTTTTTTTTTTTTTTTTTTTTTTCTATTTTAGGTACAATGCCTTGTCAAAACCACCAGAAACGACTCAAACAAAGAGCAGAAAGTATCCTGAAGAAACAAAGGGGACATTTCTGTAAATATCAAGATAATAAGACACAAGCAAACTTCAGTTTCATACCTCTTGTTTTAGAGAACGGCTCTGCGGTAAAAACTCCTCAATGCAAAATATATACAAAAAACAAAAAATGCAAAAAGCTGCGGCCCAAGAAGTTGAAAGCTTACATTCCTAATGAGGGACAAACACTGTCACCTGAGGATCTCCTGAAATGCAGGGACAAGAACATCCTCATCATAGGCAAACCTGGAGTGGGAAAGACTACAGTTGTTCAGGAAATGTTGCGTCTTTGGGCAGAGAAGGATGACAGAGAGATTGACTACATGTTTTACTTTGATGAAAGTGTTTTGGCCCACAATAGTGTTTCCAGTTTGGAATCTCTTTTGTTCGATGTGTATATAAAACCAATGGATAAAGACAGAAAAGAAGTGTTTCAAGATATTGAGAAAAACTCTGAGAATGTTGTCATTGTGTTTGATGGTGTGACGGATTTAGAAGAAAATTCCATTTTATGGAAGATCATGAACCACGATCTCCTGCCTGATGCCAAGATTGTGATCACATGCAGATCAGAGGTGGAAGATGATCCACTTTTCTCTGACTGGCCGACACGGACGGTGTACGTCCAAGGATTCAGTGAAGTGTCTATTAAAACTTACTATGAGAGTATGTTGGGTCATGATCCTGTTCATCTAGAAGTTATTTTGAAGAATCAAGAGCTGTTCAGTCTTAGTCATGTTCCATTGTATGCATTCGTGATTGTAAACTTGATTAAGTTTAAAAATGACACAGTATACAACCATCCACACACAGTCACTGAAATGTACATCCAAATTTTCCGTCTGGCTGTGAAGAAACATGGGAATAAACAAAATAAGCAAATAGACAAGTACCTGAAAGAGAAGAAAGATCAGATTCATCCCTTGATGGAAAATGCCTTCAATGCAACTATGCAGACAAAGCCTGAACCTTCCAGATTTTAGCAGTGATGAGACATGCTTTGTCATGCTTTTCTGAAAATGATCACAACGACAGACTCACCAACATCTGCAACGACCTACTGTGCGTTTCTCCACAACACAATGCAGGAATTCTTCTCGGCTTTGTGGCTTCTTGGACATCCAGATGAAATTGAGAAAGTCCTCCAGCTCTGTCAGACTGAGGAGCATAAACACATGAGACATGTTCTTCCTTTCTTATGTGGACTTCTGAGTGAACACAACATCAGACTCCTCAAGTGTCTCTTCCCAGAGGATCAGATAAAGAAAACATCCGATTGGTTGATTGAGAAGTTTCTGGACACGTTTCTTCAACCTCAGAGTGAGAGTGAAGAGTTTGATCTTCTCTATGTCTGTCAGTGCTTGTATGAGCTCCAGTCTCCTAAAGCCTGTTTAATGTTCCTGGAGAAGATGGACCATCGGCTTGAACCAGAAGTGGATCTTGATCCTCATCAGTGTTGTGCTTTGTCTTACGTCATCGGTCAATCCAGAGATAAAGAGGTTTATGTGAATCTGGAGGACTGTAACGTGACTGATGTAGGAATGGACATGATGCTCAGCTGCTCACCAAACATCAGGTACTACAAATCATAATGGTTAACTAATCTAGCTGTAGTGTTTTAAAGGAGACCTTTCTTACAAGATGTAATGTAAGTCTAAGGTGTCCCCAAAATGTGTCAGTGTAGTGCATACATGCATCTGACTGTAATCTCAGATAAGTCTGTTTACTCTCATGTGTATTCAGTGGTCAGTCTGTCTCTCTCATCTTACACTGTGTGAATGTAGGCAGGTCAGTGAGTTGCGGTTACAGAGGTTGATTTGTCTCTGTTGCATTAAGCTTAGTAATTAATATGCTGTGTACCTGGTGTAGAAATAAGTTCGCATTTTTCAAATTTATTTGTTCTAAACCTGATGGAAATTCTTGCTGAATCAAGACACAAATAGCAACACATAATGGCAAGATATATCAAAAATTATTGTCTGACTTTTGAGTGATTTGTTATGGTTTTGTAGTTATTCAAATTTGGGATGTCAAATGATTAATCACAATTAATTGTTTACCTAATATATGTGTGTGTACTGTGTGCAATTATTATTTAAATATGAATGTACACAAATTAATGTATACATTTAAGAATATGTTATGTACAAAATATTTTTTATGTGTAATATAATAAATGCATATGCTTGTAAATATTTAAAAATATGTATAATTATTGTAAATATATAAGAAATATTTACTTATTTAATATTTAAATAAGTATATGCATTTATTATAATATATTATACATGAATAAAAAAATATTTTGTACATAACATATTTCTCCTAAATATGTACATGAATGTGTTTGTATTTATATATACATAATAATTACACAGTACACACTCATATTAGGCAAACTCAAACTTTTATTTTGTATGCAATTAATTGTTTGACAGCCGTAATTCAAATGCATTTTGTTTGTTTGACCACAATATTATTGTTGAAATATTTGATTAACTTTGACAAATCTGCATTTTAAGACACATCTGTGAGTTGCAATGTTAAATGGATGGCTGCGATTAGCAGTGGCGGTTCTACACTGAATTGCGCCCCGGGCGAGACTCCCTCCCGGCGACTTACATTTCTGGCCTTTCTAGATGCAAAGTCATCAATAATGGCATCATATGAGATATGCTCCCCTATTGAATGGTATTGGTTTTAATGGTAAGTATAACAGTGTCTGCTGGTATATGATGGATTCTATTGGTGGGTGGGATGGTAAATCCTATTGGAAAAGTGTCCAAAACACAGTACAATAAGGAATTTTGTAATAGTTTCACTGGAAAAAGTTAATGGTTCATAATATATATGTATATTAGGCTTTTATTGTTTTTTTTTTTTAGCAAGGTAAGCATAGCAAGCATCATAAGCAAGAAGGCTAACAAACCTAAGAGTTAACGTTATACCACTAATTAACATAATGACATGAATACCTTAATCATACAGAGAGAACATTGTTGCATACCTTTATCTTTTGCCCGTTTCTCCTCATCTTCTTTTCTTTTTTTCCTAAATTGGGCACCTGACAGCTTTGGCCTTTTTCTCTCCATCGCTGTGTTTACTTTGTAATGGACAGTCAACAGATTTCCCATCCCCCAACGCTGTCACTCACGACCAGAAGTCAAGACTAAACCAATTCACCTCCACATCATAATCGTTTTTTATTACCTATTTTTATTAGCAATTTCACACAATTAAATAAATAAAAAAAGTGCAACTTATTGGTCTGTGTTTATAATTTTTTTCTCTTTTTTTTCAAAGTAATATTTTGAATGAAATGTGCGTTATTTGTAATAAAGTCAGGTCTCACTGACATAGTTTAGCCCACTTCCTTGTCCGCTTCATTTGGGAGAGGTGAACTGTACTCTGCGCCCCCTCATCCCCTCCCCTCATCCCCTCTCCTCTCCTCTCCTCTCCTCTCCTCTCCGCTCGCTCAGCTTCAGGGCGGCTCCTTCAGCAGCAGGGGCGGCACAGGTGTCATAGACAATAGAAAACCGCTTAGCGGCACAGATGATTTTTTTTCCCTCCAAGTTCGTGTGCCGCCCCCCACGTGTCATGAAAAGATGCCGCCCCGGGCGGCTGCCCCGTTCGCCCGCCCCGTTCGCCCATGCCTAAAACCGCCACTGTCTGCAAACACGCTGAGATGCTTCAAACTGCGCGCCGCACTTCATTCACAAGAGAGGCGGGAGGATTAATACGGTTTGACTGACAGTTTAATGAGCCAATGGCGTCACGAGGTTTAGTGGCGGTGACGTCGCTTACTGACCCAGGATCAGTGATCCGTAGCAGTTATATTTCCAATTTGAGCTTAAAGTATAGAAAAATATATAGCTTTTAGCTTTTGTTGACGCTACTGCACTACTTGATCAAAATAAGAGCTTAGCTACTGAAAAGCTATTTGATTCAGAAAACAGCGACGCTACCACCACGCTACTGAGAAATGTAGTTAAGCTAGTAGTGTCACTACTTGTAGCGACACTACTGCCCAACACTGCTAGAAACTATCCGGGCTTTAAACTGGCCTCGTGCCTGTCTCATTGCCCTCGGATGTTTTGGTAACTGATAAAAAATGAGTTTGATTGAACCATAATTAAATAGATGCTCAAAAGTTGCAAAGATGCAAACTTAAAGTGCCTCTATTGTGGATATTTTAAAATTGCCTTTCATGCCTGTAAGTGAATGAAAAGATCCTGCAAAGTTTTAAATCTCAAAGTGCACTATATTTGAACTTATTGTCTCTGAAAATAAACAGTTGATTCTGAATCAGTTAAATGAGTCATTTTTTAAAACAAATCCCAAGCTGTTTCATGTTGATGTCAACATGAAACATTCAGGCCAACACGAAAATGAGTGGGCAATATGCTAATGAAAATGCAAAATCATTCTTTGAATGCTGCTTTTGGAATGTTAAAAATTGCTGTTTCCCTGGTAATGGCTGTACACAAAGCAGCACTGTGCTCACAAATGCTGCTTTACCAGGCATTACAGGCATGATGAAACAGCATGATGAAATGAGCACAGTCATGCAAAGGAGGGGTTTGTAAAAATGAATCATTGAACAATTAATTTGGGAGTCACTGAGCAAATAAGGTGAAAATAAAAAAAGAAAATTAAAGTGTTTTTTGACAGTCTATGCATGTCAACCTGTTGGACTCCCAAAACGAAAATATAAACCTTTCATAACCCATAATAGGACCAGTTTAAAAAATATATAAAAATTAAACCTGTGCCAATCAACCCCTGTGTCAGCCAACCCAGTCTCCAGTACCTCCCCTCCCCTAGGAAGCCTCCTTGTCTTGTGTTTCCTCCCTACCCACCCCCTTCCCCCATTGCAGGCGGAATCTTCACACACATATACTCGTACATACATTTGATCACAACACTGAAATGAGTATAGCCTGATGAAAACTATAGTAAGTTTGCACAACATTGACACTTATGCCTTCCATATCTTTCGTATAAACATGATCTATTAATGTTCCTTTTTCTGTGGTTGGATTTTGAACATGTTGACTGTATCCATGTTGTTCCATTAATTTCAGAACTGTAGATGAAGTTTTCATTAAAGCCTCCCATTATTATTTTCTGTCCTGGATGCTTTTCTATCTCTTAAAATAAATAATAAAATATAAACATTCTAAGTTCCAGTGTTCAGGAGTTATAATATTACACTTAATTTTGTCAGAACAATACATTCCAACTCCACCACCTCTCTGATGTTTTAATTCAGTAAAAAGAGCTGTACTGTTGTCATAACACTTTGCTCTTGGGTTGTGCTTGAACACAAATTCTGGTATTTGTGGTTCTTGTGCTTTCTCATCAGCATTTAGCCAGGTTTCTGTCAAACAAATACAATTAGCATTAATTAGATCTATATGTGCAAGAACATCCTGAAAGTGAGCTTTAAGACTTTGTCTATTAAGCAGTGCTATTTTGAATCTACCAAGTGATTCAATGAAACTGTCCTTTTCCAAAGAAACTTTTGACATATCTTTTATAGCCACCTCAATTTTCTCAATGCAAAATACAGCAGACTCCTTAAAGTCCTCAATTATTAATCCACTAAGAGATCTTACACGACTCAATGCGACATATGCTTGTCCTGCTGTAAAGATTTTCTTAAGTGATACAACTGCTTTATCTACTGTAAGTCCTTGTACTTTGTGAACTGTACATGCCCATGCCAATCTGAGAGGAAACTGACACCTTATACACCATCATTTGTCACTTGGTCTTCTTGTACTTCAATCATTGTTGAATTTTGGGAAAATCTGTTTTAGATCTCTGAATTTTACCGACATTTGCATTATCGAACTCCACATGTATAGCTGATGGGAAATCATCATCATCATTGTTTTGACTTTCACTTATGTGGACAACTGTACCAAATGCTCCATTTACAAGACCGTCAGCAACATCAATATTTTTTTTTAACATAACCCTTGCTCCAATACCCAGAGAAACACATTTAGACAAAGATGAGTTGAAAACTTTTGCATGAAATCCAACTTTACGTTTCATTCGTCCAGTTTTTGAGTTTTTGACATAATCTTGAGCATGTATACTGATTGCTTCTGGGCAACATTCAATGCTATATTTATCAACTTCAGCATTTGTAGCAAATATGTGAATATCATTACAATTCCCCTGTTTCACATTTTTTCAACAGCAATATCATGTCCCGGCGGGTCAGCGCCCCTCTGGGGTCGCTGCCCCGTCTGAGGCGGACGCTGAACTTTCGGCTATGCTCCTCCGAGCCGCCAAGGAGATCGGTCTGGAGGTGCCTAAGACACCTCCGGCCGATCCTTCGAGGCTGGATGATTGGTTTCTGGGGAGGTCACCCGCGGCACCGCCGCGCTCCCCCCCAGTACCTTTCTTCCCGGAGGTGCACGAGGCGGGCTCCATATTCATCTCGCCCACGCCCCAGCTCCTCTCCCCTCGCCACCCTCGACGGCGGGGCAGCCAAGGGTTATGTGGCGGTCCCTCAGGTTGAGCACGCTGTCGCGGTGCATTTATGCCTGGGGGCACCGCCACCTGGCGGGATCAGCCCCATCTCCCGTCCAGGGCGTGTAAGCTTTCGTCCGCTCTCGTGGGCAGGGCTTACCATGCCGCTGGACAGGCTGCCACTGCCCTGCACGCCATGGCGACCTTGCAGGTGTACCAAGCCAAGGCGTTAAAACATCTGCACGAGGGTGGCCCTGACCAAGGGGCGATGCAGGAACTCTGTGCCACCACCGACTTCGCCCTCCGGGCGACGAAAGTGACGGCACGTTCCCTTGGCGAGGTGATGTCCACAGTAGTGGTACAGGAACGACACCTATGGCTGACCCTGGCCCAGATGGCAGACTCCAGGGCGGCCTATTCGGCGACACCGTCGAGGACTTTGCCCAGCAGTTCTCGGCGGTTCAGAAGCAGACGGAGGCAATCAAACACATCCTCCCTTGTCGTGACAGTACCACCTCGTCCGCGAGGCCTCAACCTCCGCCTGCCTGTCGCCGAGGGCACCCCCCTGCAGCTCCAAAAACACCGGTTCTGTCCCCCGCCAAGGGACACGATGCCAGACTGGCGGCCCGACGGAATCGAGCCGGCTGCGGGAGAGCGGTGCCCCAGAGTTGGAGGAGATTGCTCTTTGGGGGATGACAACACCTACGTCCCCTATCCCGGTGGAGGGCCGGGAGCCACTGTGCGCTCAGACGCTGCCGTCGGCCCACAATTTCACAAAAAGAGCCAATTTTCTCACCTCTGGGGCTTCGACCCCGAGTTCCCTTTTCGAGCAACGCCTTGCATCCTCTGATCCGGACTCGGAGGTCGATATCGCCAGCGCGGGAACCAGGGAAGAAGGTAAGCGCTGCCCAGTGCAGTCAGACTTTTCTCCAGGACGTTTTTCCTTCTGGGATCAGTCCCCTTCCCCTCCCCTACAGTCCCTACTTCATCGTGCCAAAAAAGAGAGGTGGGTTAAGACCCATCCTGGATCTTCGAGCCATGAATCGGTCCCTTCGCAGGCTGCCGTTCAAGATGCTCACGACGAAGCGCATGCTAACATGCATTTGTCACCAGGATTGGTTTGCAGCCATCGACCTGAAGGAAGCGTACTTTCACGTCTCGATTCTACCTCGACACAGACCCTTCCTACGGTTTGCTTTCGAGGATCGAGCGTATCAGTACAAAGTGCTTCCATTTGGCCTGTCCCTCTCTCCCCGTGTCTTTACGAAAGTCGCGGAAGCTGCCTTATCCCCCCTCTGGCAGATGGGCGTTCGCATTCTCAACTATCTCGACGACTGGCTTCTCATAGCTCACTCGCGAGATGTGTTGTGCGAACACAGGGACCTGGTGCTCCGACACCTCAGCCATTTGGGCCTTCAGGTCTACTCAGGATCTCTTTTCTCGGCGTGGAGCTGGACTCGGTCAACATGACAGCCCGCCTCACCAACGAGCGCGTGCAGTCAGTGCTGAATTGTCTGAACTCATTCAGACACAAGACAGTGGTTCCTCTCAAAACATTTCAGAGGCTCCTGGGGCATATGGCAGCTGCAGCGCGGTGACGCCGCTGGGCTTGCTTCATATGAGACTGCTTCAGCACTGGTTACACGAGCGAGTCCCGAGATGGGCATGGCACCGTGGCACACTCCGGATTGGCGTTTCCCTGCAGTGTCGCCGCCTGTTCAGCCTGTGGTCAGACCCGGCCTTTCTTCAGGCCAGAGTCCCTCTGGGACAAGTCTCCAGGCATCTTGTGGTTTACACGGATGCCTCTTCCACGGGTTGGGGTGCTGTATGCAACGGGCAAGCAGCCTCGGGCTCCTGGACAGGACCTCGACTGCAATGGCATATCAATTGCCTAGAGTAGTGAGGTATTTTGTCCTATTGGAATAAATTGTACTTTACGGGAACATTCCTTCAAATGCATGCCTGTCAGCCTGTACACTGCCTCTTGAGCAGAAATTTCTCTGTTGTGCAGATAGATACTTCCCAACTGTTTTAATGACGCTTTAGCGTCAAGGTTTCCATTCATTGCTTCATTTTGTGCACGTTGGAGCAAAAGTCCCATTTCTTGTTCTGCTAAGATGTAACTAAGAATATATACCACTACAGAAAAAGCATCTGTGACATACTGAATATCCATATTCCCTTGCCAAGCACGCAGTAAATCTCTGTTATACTGATTTACCCAAACATCTTTTATATTTCTTTTTAAGACAATGCTTCTCTTTTTGGAACATTCATTGTATGCTTTTTCAAACATAGTTTGATTAATCCCAATAGATGAAAAAAAAAACGCATCAGCCGAATCAAAATTCAACAGTCTTGGAAAATTAAACCTACAAACTGTATTTTTCTTCCGGCATGTTTTTGAATGTCTTGTGCTGTGCTTCTGAACACTGTTCACTGTCTTGTAAAGTACAGTGTCATTTTCTGGTGTGTCACAAGTGATGTAACTGTCAATAAAGTCAGCAACCAGAGCATCACTGTCTGCATCATCATCATTGAGATGTGGAGCACTTTCCACCCAAAACAGACAGTGAACATGAGGAGAACCACGTTGCTGAAATTCAACACGATAAAAGTAGTCTTTTATTTTGCCAATAGGCTGTGCTGGTGACATTATGACATTTTTTAGAAAACAATGCCATCTGTGATCAAACATCCTTGCTGCAGTGACAGGATTTCGTCTTATTAGTCCACATTTTTCAGACCAGTCAAGTTCATCAACATTTATTTTTTTCCCAACTTGCTTAATAATAGTGTTCATCATTTCAGGCCATCTCAGATCAGCAGAACTAAAAGATGCAAAGAAAGTTGGTATGCCTAGTTGTCTAATCAGGGCAAACAGATCTTTTTGCGTAGACATCCAATAGGGAGGGGTCCCTCTTACTGGTCTCAAGAACTTATATCCTTCATCATAGTTTAGTATTCTTTGCAAAGAATTAGTTTGTTAACATGATCTTTCATCATGAAATGTTGGATCACCAGTAGGATAGAGAACAGTGAAACACTTTGCCTCATTGGATTTATCAGACAGAAGCCTAACAGGACTCTTACCTTCACCTGGTGCTACATTTAGTACATCATGAAAATGTTGATCAATTATTTCTGAACCCAGATCAACAGGTTGTAATGATGTGTCTGACAAAAGACCACTTTGTTCTTTAATATAAGTTAAATCTTCATCTGGGTCATCTCCATCTCCTTTTTCATCTCCATTTTTATCTGTTACATCTTGTTCCTCCATTTCAAAATCATCAGCATCATTCTCTAGTTCATCAGCTGCATTCAGAGAGTTTACCCACTGCTCATTAAACTCCACATCATTATACCACTTGTTATGTCTCACCAAATAAGACAGTGCATGTCTGACACGATCAGTGCTGACATATTTATATTCATAATGACCTTTGTATGTTAATTTCCGTTTCAGTTTTATTCTTATCATGTGGTCATCCCATTCATTACGTGGAAGAATATTTGAGACATCTGCTGTATTAACAGGAACACACACGACAGGTCCATGACAGCCTTTCTGTTTTCCACGGGGGAGATAAAGCAACTTCATAAAAGGAATATTGCGAGCAATAAGATGTTCTTCCAATGAGTTCAGACCTTTTAGTTCTTTTGGAGTGTCCACCAAATGCATGTTGTTTGCAATACTCTCTTCAGGCAATTTTCCACCAAGAATTTTACGATGGCATGTATAGCAAATCCACAATTTACACGCTGGATTACCTGATAAATGGCATCTATTCTCACAATCATGGCTGCATACATGTAAATACTTGTGTGTGATGCATCTCTCAGCCAAATCAGTCATTTGTTGACCTCTCATTTTATAGCAATCTATTCTACATTTAACAACCTGTTTTCTGAATAATAAACAATGACAAACACAGCAAACAAATTCTGGGCCTGTACTGACTTTTTGATGAAACTGATTAATAGTGAAATCAATGTCTTTCTGTCTGTCCCTCTGTTTTACAGAAATTTCAGATCTTTTTTGTATTTTACTCATTCGAAAATTTTCATCATCATGGTATTTCCTTTTAGAGTATTCACATACACTTGCTTTAAAGTTGGGGTTTGTGTGATATTTCTTACTTGAATTTTCACGTACGCTTGCTTTAAAAAGCACACAAACATAAATTAGTCAACTATACAACACTCCACTAATTAAAACATACTTAATAATACATCTCAGATTATCTTACATGATATTATTTCACTCCAAACATGTTTTTGTCCTATCAAACTATCTTGTCATTGTTCAAAGCACATTAAGTGTCATCATCTTGTTAAACTAACATAACATTACTGTGATATTGTCTATGTTCTGTATACAGTGAACAAATAGATATAACTACAAACAATATTCTGTACACAACTGCTTCTCCGCACTAATTAAAGAAAGCAATAAACATAATATGCACATAGTATATATGTCAGCATATTTAATTACAATTACATTAAAAATACTACATTTAAATCAATACACCAGCGCGATTAACTTTACTTGTATGATATTCGAGCATTGTAAGACTAGCTAACGTGCCTAATCATAACGTCATTTCTATCGTTAAATAATGCACGTCATGCTACACTGAAAACATATGACTATAACATATATCACCCGAAACATAATAAATCCAGAAACATCTGTACGTAAATGCATTACACAAAGCATAACAAGAACTCCACACAAAAAAAAAATCGTCACCTATTCACCTCATCACCTATGATCCCCTTCAGTCGTTTCACTACGACATTACATTTACATTTACATTTACATTTATTCATTTAGCAGACGCTTTTATCCAAAGCGACTTACAGGTGGGGAATACATCAAGCGATTTGTCCTAAAGAGGCAAAACGACCTACGAAGTGCTCAAATTACCATATAACAGGCATTGTTCAAATAAGTACAAGCTAGAAAGGGAAAAGAGTAGAAAAGGACATTTTTTTTAGTCAAGTAGTGTCGAAAGAGATGGGTTTTCAGCAGTCGCTTGAAAGTTGTTAGGGAATTGGCATTCCGGATAGGGGTGGGAAGATCATTCCACCAGCCAGG
Source organism: Cirrhinus mrigala (assembly GCA_036247105.1). Lineage (NCBI taxonomy): Eukaryota > Metazoa > Chordata > Actinopteri > Cypriniformes > Cyprinidae > Cirrhinus > Cirrhinus mrigala. The sequence continues at coordinate 500,043 of JAMKFB010000908.1, forward strand.
AATGGTGTAAGAGAATGTTCTGGAAAGTGATTTTGTGCCTCTTTGTGATGGTACAATGAGGCGTCGCTCACTGGCGGATCTCAGAGTTCTGGAGGGAGTGTAGATTGGTAGCAGTGAGTGGAGGTAGGCGGGCGCTGAGCCTGTGGTTGTTCTATATGCAAGCATCAGTGTCTTGAATTTGATGCGAGCTGCAATTGGGAGCCTGTGCAGGGTGATAAAGAGAGGTGTGACATGGGCCCTTTTAGGCTCGTTGAAGACCAGTCGTGCTGCTGCATTCTGAATCATTTGTAGAGGTTTGATTGTGCATGAAGGAAGACCGGCTAGAAGAGCATTGCAGTAGTCCAGCCTGGAGATGACCAGGGCCTGGACAAGAAGTTGTGTGGCCTGCTCTGTTAGAAAGGGCCTGATCTTTCTAATGTTGTGTAGGGCAAACCTGCAAGATCGAGCAGTTTTAGCAATGTGGTCTTTGAAAGTCAGCTGGTCATCAAAGATAACACCAAGATTTCTGGCAGAACTTGATGGAGAGAACACTGCTCTACGCTGTTGCTGTTATCGCTGCTGCCGGTCGGAAAGAAGTTATGCTGACCTGCTGCCGCCAGGGTTCGTACGGGTGCTGGAAATCCTGGAAAATGCTTGATTTTTAATATAGTGTTTTCAAGGTTAGAAAAGTGCTTGGATTTTGGACAAAGTGCTTGAACCTGCTTGAATTTGAAATTGCATTGCTTTCATAATAATTCGTTATCTTACGGAGTAGTTTTCCTTTTAGCTAAAAATGCATTTTGCACATAACGAAAATAACTCCGCTCGAGTCCGCGCTTGTGGCTGTAGTGGTGTAATCTTCCAGTGGATGCGCGCCCTCTGTTGGAGCAGAGTGGGAGGTGAAAACATGCCGGGAGGTTGCCGTTTCATTGCTCGTTGGCTGGAGGACGAAAAATACAAATTATGGCTAAAACGTGGACCAAATCCTCGATTAGCCACTTGCAAAATATGCAAAAAGGACGTGCAGCTCTTCACCATGGGAAAGGCCGCGCTTTCAAGCCATATGAAAGGTAAGTTTTAAGTTAAGGAATTTTTGATTAGGCCAATTAGCTAATTGATTTTCACGGTCACGGTACATTAAGTTTACATTTCAGTTTGTGTGCTTACTGATTGAATTCTGCAGTCGCGTGAATTCTTTTATCAAACAACAAAGTGCTAATACGATGTAAACGATATTTATTTTTCCATTTCTACCGCCAGATTCAGTGTTTAACGGCAGTTTCGCAAGTGCATAGTGAGCTCGCGCTAGACTTTTTTTAAAAAAAAGTTTTACTGTACGTTTCAGTAATGGGGAACGTCTATTGTTCACTTATATGATTTAATCCCAATTTGAATAACCGTTTTGGTTTTGATGTTACTTAAAAATAACCAATGTAATGAATGTCAAAATATGATGTGTCGTTTAAACGGCATTAACCAGCTAAATTCTTATTAAATAACATTAACAAAGATTAAGACATACTGTAACAAATGCATTGCTCAAGGTTGGTTCAAATGAAACCTTATTGTAGTGTTAATATAATCTTTACTATATCAAGAGCAATAATCAACAAAACATATTTTCTCATAATACTGCAGCCCTGCTCTCTAATTAATTATCTCATTCTTTTTTTTTCACTTATATACATTATTATACAACTTATTTATATTATGTATCATTATATTAAGTCTTCTTATTTTTTTATTGTTGTTATTTAGGGAAAAAGCATCAAGATCTGATGAGAAGACTCCTATATCCAGGTCCTGGATTGGGGGATTTTTTTCAGCAGACAAGCAGTGTGTCAAGCAGCACAGCTACATCTACACCATTAAGCAGCAGTGCAGAGGAAGCTGCCAGTGGAGTAGCAAAGGAAATTGCGCCTCTACCATCCCCAGATTCATCTAATCCACAGCAGTCAACCAGCAACTCCCAAGGCACCATAAAAACATTTGTTAGCTCTAATCCAACACTTAAAGCAGAAATATGCTGGGCAACAAAAGTTGTAACAAGCCACTATTCTTACAAATCATGTGAGCATGTAGGGGATCTTTTCCAAACCATGTTTCCCAACAGTAACATAGCAAAGCAGTTTAAATGTGGGGAGAATAAAGTGGCATACCTCACTGTGTTTGGGATAGCTCCTCATTTCTCTTCTCTGATGAAGACCAAAGCCATAAAAGAATCTGGTTATGTTCTTCTATTTGATGAAAGTTTAAATCGGGAAATGAAGAAAAGCAAGCTAGATGTTCACTTGAGATTCTGGAATGATAATCAAGTAACCTCAAGGTATCTGACATCTTTTTTCATGGGTCATCACACTGCAGAACAAATATATGAGAAGCTTGAGACTGTGTGTTCAGATATAGGCTTCCACAACCTGATTCAGCTGTCGATGGATGGCCCAAACGTGAACTGGAAGCTCTTCTCCATGGCCCAGCAAAACATAGAACAACAAACAGGCAAGAAAATGCTTAATGTTGGAAGCTGTGGTTTGCATATACTAAACAATTCCTTCAGAGCTGGGTGTGCATCCACAGACTGGGACCTGGGAAATGCTCTTTCAAACCTTAAATGGCTATTCAAGGACGTACCAGCACGTAGAGAGGACTATACAGCAGTCACTGGTTCCACATCCTTCCCTCTTGACTTCTGTAGTCATCGATGGCTGGAAAACGTAGAGGTGGCTGAGCGTGCCCTACAGATTTTGCCTTCTCTGAAAATATACATCAAAGCTGCAAAAGCGAAAACTATAACAGAACCATCTTCTAAATCTTTCAAGACTGCTCAGATGATCACCCAAAGAAAAACTGCAGTACTTCACCGCTATAGGACAGGAAGAGTTAAATAAACTCATCACTGTGTCTAAACCAACAACATGCCTATTAGATCCCGTACCCACTAAATTACTAAAAGAATTGTTACCTGTGGCAGAAGAACCGCTTCTCAATATTATCAACTCATCGTTATCTTTAGGTCACGTCCCTAAACCATTCAAGCTGGCGGTTATTAAGCCTCTTATTAAGAAACCACAGCTAGACCCTAGTGAACTGGCAAATTATAGACCCATTTCTAATCTTCCATTTATGTCTAAAATTTTAGAGAAAGTTATATGTGCTCAACTGTGCTCATTCTTGCAAAAAAATGATATCTATGAAGAATTTCAGTCAGGTTTCAGGCCCCATCACAGCACAGAAACCGCACTTGTTAAAATCACTAATGACTTGCTTCTTGCGTCAGACCAAGGCTGCATCTCATTGCTAGTTTTACTTGATCTTAGTGCTGCGTTCGACACTATAGATCATGACATACTAATAGATCGACTACAAAATTATGCAGGTATCCAAGGGCAGGCTTTAAAATGGTTTAGATCCTACCTGTCTGATCGCTACCACTTTGTTTATTTAAATGGGGAGTCATCTCAGTTATCACCAGTAAAGTATGGAGTGCCACAAGGATCTGTTCTAGGTCCTCTACTATTTTCAATATACATGCTGCCCCTTGGTAATATTATTAGAAAACATGGGATTAGTTTCCATTGTTACGCTGATGATACTCAACTATATATCTCAACAAGACCAGATGAAACTTCTGAATTATCAAAGTTAACAGAGTGCGTTAAAAATGTAAAAGATTGGATGACCAATAATTTTCTGCTATTAAATTCAGATAAGACAGAGATATTACTTATTGGACCTAAAAACAATACACAGAATCTTTTGACTTACAATTTACAACTAGACGGATATACTGTTACTTCCACTACAGTCAAAAGCCTGGGTGTTATATTAGACAGCAACTTGTCTTTTGAAAATCATATTTCTCATGTTACAAAAACAGCATTCTTCCATCTTAGAAACATTGCCAAGCTGCGAAACATGTTACCTGTTTCTGACGCAGAAAAGCTAGTTCACGCATTCATGACCTCTAGACTGGACTATTGTAATGCACTATTAGGTGGTTGTCCTGCATCTTCAATAAACAAGCTACAGATAGTCCAAAATGCAGCTGCTAGAGTCCTTACCAGGTCAAGAAAATATGATCATATTACCCCAATTTTAAAGTCTCTGCACTGGCTGCCTATTAGGTTCCGCATCAGCTACAAAATAGCACTTCTTACCTATAAGGCACTTAACGGTTTAGCTCCTGCGTACCTAACTAGTCTTCTACCACGCTACAATCCATCACGCTCCCTAAGGTCACAAAACTCTGGACTGTTGGTAGTACCTAGGATAGCAAAGTCCACGAAAGGAGGTAGAGCTTTTTCACATTTGGCACCCAAACTCTGGAACAGCCTTCCTGATAACGTTCGGGGTTCAGACACACTCTCTCGGTTTAAATCTAGATTAAAGACACATCTTTTTAGCCAAGCATTCAAATAATGCATCTCATAAACTTTTCCTGCAGTTATATCTGATCAAATGTTCATTTTAATCTTTTAGCTCTGGTTTAACAAACCTTCCTTTTCTTAGTTTGAACAGCAGCTACACTAATTATGTTCCTATTTGTTCTGTGTTTCTGCCATGGGATTGACATCCCATGGTAACTAGGAATTCACAAGCTCCAGTCTGACTCCAGAACACTTAAGAAGAGATGATGCCAACCCCACAGAGGACTTCAGATGATGCCAACCCTGAAAACATACAGCACTACCGAATTCTGCTACTAATTTATAGTGTTCTTTGTCTGTTTGATTACGTCATTAATTGATCTTTACCACACATCTCTACCATATGTACATCAAGCTACTACTACATATATTGTAAAAATGTCAATTTGGTGTAAAGCTGCTTTGCAACGATATGTATCGTGAAAAGCGCTATACAAATAAATTTGAATTGAATTGAATTGAATGATTGTTCAAGATGACCTCTTCCAGGCAAAGCTCAACTTCTTTCTAATGGTGGCTCTGGAAATCACACCATTTTTGAAGTTATACCAGACAGGCAAACCCATGCTGCCATTTATGAGTGGGGATCTCACCAACATGCTTAGGAGTCTCTTGGAGAAGTTTATCAAGCCCAGTGTCATGAAGAATGCAACAACTACATTAAAGCTTCTACAAGTTGACTATGCTGATCCAGTCAACCACATGGATGTTACCAAACTGAGAGTGGGATTTGTCACAGAGCGAGCCCTGGAGGAGCACAAGAAGAAGAACTCGGATGCCGAGAGGCTGAGGCTGGAGTTTAGGCAGAGCTGCAAACTATTTTTGCTGAAGATGGTCTCCATGCTTTTTGAAAAGGCTCCACTCAAATGTCCTCTTGTGAGAAGCCTTTCTGTTCTCGATCCAAGGGTGTTCCTCAAGAGCAAAGAGGTGAGCACCCGAAAACTCACCACTGTTCTGCGGCTCTTTGTGGAAACTGGGCGCATTGAAGAGAAATGCTGTGATGAGATTCTGAGGGAGTTTGGTCACTTCTATGACCACAGCCTGATGACAGCATCAGATTCTTTTAGAAACTTCAACCCAGAAAGTGGAAGTTTGGATGCATTCTACCATGAACATTTATCCAACAATGCAGAGTGTCGCCATCTATGGGAGGTAGTGAAACTTCTCCTGATCCTTTCACATGGCCAAGCCTCTGTTGAAAGAAGGTTTTCTGTCAACAAGGAGGTGATGGTGGAGAACCTCAAGGAGCATTCATTAATCTCCCAGCGGGTTATTCATGACCATGTGCGGAGTGTTGGAGGGCTTCTTAACATAGCCTACACAAAGGAGCTACTCCTCTCTGCCGCTGCTGCCAGACAGAAATACCACATGTATCTTGATGACCAAAGACGTCTAAAGCAAGATGAACAGAAGGCACAGAAGAGGAAAGGACTAATGGAAGAGATAACAGAAATAAAATCCAAAAAGAAGAGACTAGAGGAGGATATGAGGGTCCTCCTGAAGTCCACTGATGACAATGCAGAAAAAGCTGAATCACAAGGAAAACTGAGCTTCATCTCAAAGTCCAATGGCCTTCGAAGAGCAGCAAAGGAAAAGAAAAGAAGTCTGGAGACTTTGGAGAAACAGCTAGCTGAAAAACTAAAGGAACTGAAGGACACTCCTTAACAGGCCCTACCCTGTTTGGCCTACTCCTGGATAAGCTAGTTATTATTTTTGCACTATATTTTGTTCAGTGCAGTTTCATTTTTGCACTATTTTCATTGCAGTTTTTTGCACTTGTGTTGTTAATTGCAGATTTTTTCTTAAACTCAACAGTCTAAAGGGCACTTCCTTGCCAATTTAAGTTATTGATCGTGTAATTCACGGCATGCCATGTGAGGGCTGCTCAAGATAAGCAGAAGGCAGAAAAGAATGTTCCTATTTTACACAATTAAAGTGTTTATTGAAATTGTATTTATCTGTCTGGTGATTATTTGTCATTTATATATAGGTTATATAGAATGCCAAGACTACTTACAGAGAGGTGATACATTTTGAACCATTAAACATGTTTTCCTTTAACCTCTTAACTGTCACCATTTGACGGGTGGGACATTTGCCATACAGTTACAACAGTACCTTAGTCCCAACCTAAGGTAATATTGACAATAATAAAAAGTAATATTGATGAAAGCTCACAAACTATGGTTTCCATATTTGGTGACTGATTTTCAAAACAGTTGACATAGGAACAGTTGTTCATTAATTTGCAGCAAGAATATTCTCGGACTCATAAGGATTTAATTTATTACATGAATTTTGAATAGTAATGCACATGAAGTATCATGAACGACTGGTCATGAAAGTTTGGTACTACACCCAAACAAAATCTGACTGTAAGCTCATTTTTTGAGATATCAACTTTAGGTAGAAAGAGACCAAACCTAAAAAGATACTTCATCCAATAACTGAACTTTTTTTTTTTTTTTTTTTTAAAAACCATTTTTGGGTGAACTATCCCAATAAATCTGTGCTCCAAGGTATTCAACAATTTAAGTTGAAATGTCATATTGTGTTTTTTTTTTTTTTTGTTAATAGCACAATGGATTTAAATGTGAAAAAGTACATATAGCATATATAAACGTAATTTACTGTGGTTGTTAGGTGCTGGAAAAGCATAAAAATGCACCTTGAAAGTGCTTGAAAAGTGCTGGAATTTGAAGTTGGAAAAGGTGTAAGAACCCTGTGCCGCTGTCATCACCAGCTGATTCTGTGAGCTGGCTAGACCGGCATTCTTGCTTTCCAGCGAGTTGACACTGAGTGCACGATTGTGCCGCGGTCCTCCCTGGGCAAACCGGGATTCTAAAAGAGCAAATTTCTCTCACACGGCTGTCGAGAGTATTCCCTCGGGACTTCTTTCCGGCTGTGTGTCTCTGGGTAGTGGTGACTTTCTCACTTCTCTGTTACGAACACGATCGCTGGCTTGTGTGTTGCCGCAAGCACACGCTGAGCCGGCTTTTGTGGATGGTTTGCGCGTTCATTACGAGCGCATGAGCCGTGACTGCGAGAGATCCCGCCGCTCATTCGTGAGACGGCAGCCTTCGCCCTCTTCTCAGCGGTGCGGCGAGCCATACGGCTTTGCGGCCATTTGACGAGAGGCCTTGGGCGATCTCGCAATGTTTCGGGACTCTCCGCCGGGCAACCCCCCGTGGACTTCCGGATCGTCACGCAGTCTCGTACCCACATAGCAATTGACATCTGGCCCAGCTCGGGGCCAAGCAAGGAGTTAAACTTGGCCCAAGTGCAGCAAAGAATTACGGCCCTTGTTTGGCCCAGATCTGGACTACAGACGTGAGCCACACATGAGCCATAACTGACCCAAATCTCAGCCAAATAGTAACTTATAATCAGCCCTGAACTGGACCAGAACAAGTTTTAATAGTGCTTCACAATCTCAGCCTTCAGTAAACCACATAGAGACCAGTCTTAAACCAGAAACCCCAAAACTGACCCATGTCTAAAGGTGTAACTGTGATGGATCCATGGCTGAGTTGGTTTTTGTTTTCCTTTTTTAGGCTCAGTTTTGGGGTTTCTGGTTAAAGACTGGACTCTATGTGGTTTATTGAAGGCTTGATTGGCTCCAGATAGCAAGAGAGTAGTGGAAAACAGTTGATTTGTCAATGTTAATGTCATTAAATCAATTAATGTTGAAAAAATGTTGACATTTCAACAAACCACCATTACTGTGATCAGTGATTGCTTTAGTTGGGTTCTTGATTCTTGCTTTTGCTTTAAGTCAATTCTTTCTCTGTGTTATAATGGTGTTTTGATGTAAACACTTATGCTACTGAAAAGAGATGTTTTAAAATTGAGTTAAAGTAGTAAGTACTTTTTGGAATGGGTGTCAACCAGCAATACAGCTGAGTAACAATTCTGAGTAATATTGATGAATGTCATTACTGATGTAAATCTTCTGTATCACAAATGCAAAAAAAAAAAAAAATCTGTGGCAATAAATGAAAAGATTTAGACATGAACACTCAACATACAAACCGCAACAATGGTGACAATCACCAAACTAATTCAGATCAACTGCAATGCATGCTGGGAATCATGAATGACTTTTTACTATATTGATACCCAGCATGCATTTCTGCATAGAATTTTCTTTTGCTGATTGTCACCATCGTTGAGTTTCATACACTGATTCTTGATGTCTAATTGATTCAGTAATTCAAGGATTTTTTTTTTTTTAATATTCTCTGTTAATTCATAAAAGTATGATACAGTTTTATTCAGCTTTAATCTCACATTGCAGGATCACACCATCATTCAAAAGCCCAACACACTTGTGAGCAACTCATTATATAATCTTGCAATGGTTATAGTCACCACCATCACTTGATCTCCACACATCTTAGTTTTCCCCATCTCAAACAACATGCTTTCACGCAATGTTACAAAAGACAAAGAAAATCTAATGTTAAAGTACAAAGAGTCAAGAGCCCAACCAAAGCGATCACTGATCACAACAATGGTGGTTTCTTGAAATTTACGTTTTTTTCAACATTATTAGCAAAAGTTATATTCATTCAATGTCATTACCTTTGACAAATCAACTACTTTTAACATTGATTCAACGGTTGCTTGGGGGTAGCACTAATAAAACTTGTTCTGGCCCAGTTCAGGGCTGGTTATACGTTACTGTTTGGCTGAGATTTGGGCCAGTTATGGCTCATGTGTGGCTCACGTCTGTAGTCCAGATCTGGGCCAAACAAGGGCCGTAATTCTTTGCTGCACTTGGGCCAAGTGTAACTCCTTGCTTGGCCCAGAGCTGGGCGAGATGTCAATTGCTATGTGGGGTAGAGCTTTAAAAGATGCTCCCTCGTTGGCAGGCGTCCCTTTGATGCTCCAGAGGAGGACAGAATGGTTATCACAACATCAGAGGGGGGGCGATCGGCTGTTGAGGCGGACGTTCCTGCTGAGCGACACCCCTTCGCGGCTGCCGCTCCGTCAGGGGTGAACGCTGAACAGTCGGCCATGTTTCTCCGGGCTGCCTGGGAATTTGGGTTGGATGTTAAGGCATCTTCTCCCATTTTTGCTCAGGCTGGATGATTGGTTTTTTAGGGTCGAACGGCGCGCTGCCGCGTCCCCCCTGAGACCTTTTTCCTCGGAGACACATGAGGAGCTATCTAGGATGTAGCAGCCCGGAACGGCTCGCTTTTGTCCTTGCTCCTCACCCCTCATTACCCTCGTTCACGGCCAAACGGTTACGCAGATGCTGCTCTTGTCGAGAGTGCGGTCGCGGTGCATTCGTGCTCGCAACTCGCCGCCACCTGATGGAGTCATCCACTTCTCTCGCCCGTAGCCTGTAGGCTGTCAAGGCTTGCAGCGCTGCGGATTTAGCCGCCATCAGCTGGTTATCCTGCCATGGTTATCTTGCAGACTCACCATACCGAGGCACCATAGCTGCACGAGGGTAGTGTTGACCAAGGTAGATGCAGGAGCTGCGCTTGGCTGATATCGCTCCCTGGCCGACGGAGGCCACAGCGCGGTCCCTTGGTCAGGTGATGTCCACCTCGGTGGGTCCAGAGCCCCATTTTGGCTGAGTCTGGGATCCTCAGATGGCTGACGTCGACAAAGTACGTTTTCTTGACGCACCTGTCTCCCAGGCCGGCCTTTCCGGTGACACTGCCGGGGACTGTCTCAGCAGTTCTTGGCAGTACGAAGCAGATGGAGGCTGTAAAAATAAAAGAAAATCTCGCCCCAGCGTAAGACCACAATGGGCAGCTGGGTGCTCAGCCTTAGCCTGCTCGTCACCCAGGGCACCCTCCTGCAGCCTTCCAGCTCCGCCCCTGCTGCCTCAAGAAGAAAAAACAGGTAGCCTCTCCGGCGTCAAGCTAATCGCAGTGGTGTGGCGCCGCCCGCTGCTCAGGGTCCTGCAGAACTCGAAGCAAGCTATGAGATAGCCTCCCTGACTCAGGCAGCCTGGAATGGTGGAGATTGCTCTTAGGGGACGATAACATCTACGCCCCCACTCCCGGGGGAGGGCCGGGAGCTTCTGTATGCTCAGCTGCCGCCGACCTACGGGTCGGTGGTACCCACCCTCTCACAGAAAGAGCAATTTCCTCTGTTTCTAGGTTTCCAGGCCGTGTCTGTTCCTGAGTGACGCTGTTGCTTCCTCGGACTCGGAGCCTGAATTCGCCAACGCGGGAACCGGGAAGAGGTAAGTGCTGCCTTAGCAGCCTGACTTTTCTCCAGGACGTTCATCCTTCTGGGTTAAGTCCCCATCTTCCTCTTTTCCCTTTTTCTTCTGGACTGCCCCACTGTGGTCACGTCGGTCAACGCTTTGTCGATCCCACTCGTACGCAGGCTAAAGCTCGCAGCTTCTAGCCCGTCTCGTTGGTTGATCCAGGCGGTACGACTCGGCTATGCGAGTAAAAAAAAAAAAAAAAAAAAACTCGCAAGGCGTCTGCCCACACTCAGGACGTTCTTTTACCTTAAAAGCTGACAATGTATTCTTGTCCTGTGTGCAGAGATTGTCGTTCTCCTGGCGAAAGACACAATCAAGCCTTCCCTCCAGCCGAGATGAAGTCCTGACTTCATCGTGTCCGTTAAATATGGTGGGTTCGACCGATCCAACGTTGAGTTCTGAATGGTTCCCTTAGGCTGCCGTTCATGACTTCGTCAGGATTGGTTTGCAGTCCTTGACCCGAAGGTCGTACTTCCATGTCTCGATTTTACCTTGACTCAAACCCTTTCTACTGTTTGCCTTCGAGGGTCGAGTGGATCAGTACAAGGTCCTCCCATTTGGCCTGTTCCTGTCCCCCCGCGCGGAGATCACGGAGGGGACCCTGAACCACCTTCGGTGGAAAGGGCATCCGCTTCCTCAACTATCTCTGCGACTGGCTCATCTTAGCCCACTTGCGAGATCTGTGTGCACAGGGACCTGGTGCTCCAGCACCTCAGCCATATGGGCCTTCGGGTCTACTGAGAAAAGAGACAGATCTTTTCTCGGCACTTTTCACTCGGTCAAGCGAGTGCGCGCAGTCAGTGCTTTACTGTCTATAGTGGTTCCTTTCAGAAGGCTTCTGGGGCATATGACAGCCGCAGCCGCGTAACGCCGCTCGACTTGCTTCATATGAGACCGCTTCAGCGCTGGCTACACGATTGAGTCCCGAGATGGGCATGGAATCGCGGCACGCTTCGGACGGGCATTTTCCTGGAGTATTGCCGCCTATTCAGCCCGTGGTCAGACCCTGCCTTCCTACGGGCTGGAGTTCCCTTAGGACAGGTGTCCAGGCATGTCGTGCTGCACGCAGATGCCTCCTCCACGGGTTGGGGTGCTGTATGCAACGGGCAAGCAGTCTCGGGCTCCTAGAAAGGACCTCGACTGCTATGGCATCAATTGCCTGGAGTTGCTGGCCGTGCTGCGACGATTTCTTAACAGATGCGGCGCCACAAGTATGTGCTTGTCCGTACGGACAACACTGCGACCGTAGCGTACATCAACCAACAGGGCGATCTACGCTCCCGTCGTATGTCGCAACTTGCCCGCCATCTGCTCCTGTGGAGTCAGACGTGGCTCAAATCACTGCGCGCCGTTCACATTCCAGGAGAACTCAACGTGCAGCCAATTAGTCTCATGGCAGCCTTTCCTTTCTGGAGAATGGCGACTCCACCCCCGGACAGTCCAGCTGATTGAAGTCTTTTCGGAGGCCCAGATAGACCTGTTGGCCTCCCCAGAATCCTCCCATTGCCAGCTTTATCACTCCCTCAGTGAGGCTTCCCTTGGCAGGAACGCACTGGCACACAGCTGGCCTCCGGAGCCTAAGTACGCCTTTCCCCCAGTGAGCCTCCTTGCACAGAACTTGTGCAAGGTCAGGGAGGACGGGGAGCAGGTCCTGTTGGCTGCGCCACATTGGCCCACCCAGACCTGGTTTGCCGACCTCTTGCTCCTTGCGGCAGCCCCTCCCTGGAAGATCCCCTTGAAGAAGGACCTTCTTTCTCAGGGGATGGGCACTATCTGGCACCCGCGTCCCAATCTGTGAACCTAACACGTGTGGCTTGTGGACGGGACACGGTAGACCTCTCCAGCCTCCTTAACAGGCCGTGGTAGAAACAATCACTCAGTCTAGAGCTCCCTCTACGAGGCAGGCCTACGCACTGAGGTGGGGTCTGTTCGTTGACTAGTGTGCCTCTCGTGGAGAGGACCCACAGAGATGCCAGATTGCAGTAGTGCTTTCCTTCCTGCAAGAGAAGTTGGAGCGCAGACTGTCCCCTTCAACTCTGTACATTGCTGCCATTGCATTGCATCGCTTAAGATGACGCTCCTGACCGCGCTTGCCTCCGTCAAGAGGGTTGGGGACCTATAAGCCTTCTCTGTCAACGAAGCGTGCCTGGAATTCAGGCCGGCTGACTCTCACGTTGTCCAGAGACCCGGCCCGGCTATGTGCCCAAGGTTCCTACCACACCCTTTCGGGACCAGGTGGTGAACCTGCAAGCGCTGCCCCCGGAGGAGGCAGACCTGGCCTTAGCGTTGCTATGTCCCGTTTGCGCTTTGCGAAATTACATGGACCGCAACCGGAGCTTCAGATGCTCCGAGCAGCTCTTTGTTTGTTTCGGAGGACAGCAGAAGGGGAATGCTGTCTCCAAGCAGAGGTTGGCCCATGGGGTGGTAGATGCCCTCTCCCTGGCGTATGGGGGAGCCGTGCCCCCTAGGAGTTCGAGATCTCTCCACCCGGAGTGTTGCGTCCTCCTATGCGCTGGCGCACAGCGCCTCGCTAGCAGACATCTGCAGAGCTGCGGGCTGGGCGACACCTAACACCTTCGCGAGATTTTATAATCTCTGCGTCGAGCCCGTGTCCTCCTGTTTGTTAAGGTAAACATCAGGTAATCTGCGGGAGGCCGGCAGGTGTCCGCTTGCTGCGACATTTTTTTCACAGTGCTGTAGCATTATTGCAATCATACAATTTTTACGGATGTATAAAATAAAAATAATATTCTGAAATTATTATTATTATTATTATTGTTGTTATTAAATACTGACTTTTATTTTTTTCACAGTGCTGTAGCATTATTGCAATCATACAAATGTATATTTACATGTATATTTGATACTGGTCAGAAACTGAAGCTGATTTCAGTCGATTAATGGAGTTTATTCATACAGCATTCAGATATTTCATACATTTAGACAGAGGTGGAGATTCCAGGGGTCAGAAAGTAAAAGTCCTGCCATATATTTGTTCCACCCATGAACTGATGAAATGATTTCACCAGAGGTGGAACCAAGTCCTTCTGTTCAAGTCACAAGCGAGTCTCAAGTCAAATCCCAAGTCCTCAAAGAGTTAAAGGTAATTGATAATTAAGTGACTAATTAAATGATGATTGTGCATTAGTGATGAACACCTGCTGTTACTGAGAATTACAGAGGATCAGATGTTGATGTTTTATTGGTTAAAATGATGCTACCATCTTGGAGATCAGTGTTTGCTTTAGTTGGGCTCTTGACCCTTTTAGTAATTCAAAGTAAATTGCTTCTAAGCAATTGCAATATTGTATCACAACAAGTGTTTGCACAGTATTATTATGGTAGCAGAGATAAAATGTTAGATAACATGTTTTGCTTTTAAATCATTTGAGTGAACATCATGTAATGGCTATTCTTTGGTTTGTAGATTGACACAAATTATCAAACAACTGGATAGAAAGCTGAATTAGGAAATGCCACTGTAAAGCTTAAATATTGGGGGGAAATTTGCAGCAGCTCAGGCTTTTAGACCTGAACACTTATCATACAATCCTCAACAGTGGTGACAATAATTCTTCATGCTGTAGTGCATGATGGGAGTTTTTACTATGGTGTTACCCAGCATGCATTGCAGCATGAAGAATTTAGTTGATTGTCACCATTGTTGAGATTCATATGCTGGTTCTTGATGTCTGCGTGTGTCTAAACAGCACAAAAGCTAAAATATTTACATGCCCCACGTATAAAATAATTCTCATAACTGCACTATTATTCGATACCAAGCTTCACAGGATTGGTTTTTCAAAACCTTAACCTGAACACAAATAAAGCTGCTTTCCATATAATCAGATCGCAAACTGTCTTGATCTCACTATTTTACAACACTACATAAGTTGTGGCATAGAAAGATCTAACATAATTAGTCTGTGCTACCATAATAATAATGTGCAAACACTTGTTGTGATACAATATTGCAATTGTTTAGAAGCAATTTACTTTGAATTGTTAAAAGGGTCAAGAGCCCAACTAAAGCAAACACTGATCTCCATGATGGTAGCATCATTTTAACCAATAAAACATCAACATCTGATCCTCTGTAATTCTCAGTAACAGCAGGTGTTCATCACTAATGCACAATCATCATTTAATTAGTCACTTAATTATCAATTACCTTTAACTCTTTGAGGACTTGGGATTTGACTTGAGACTCGCTTGTGACTTGAACAGAAGGACTTGGTTCCACCTCTGGTGAAATCATTTCATCAGTTCATGGGTGGAACAAATATATGGCAGGACTTTTACTTTCTGACCCCTGGAATCTCCACCTCTGCATTTAGATGAGGATTCATTACACAAATTCTGATTCATGTTCATATTCATGTGATGAAGAGACTTGATAATACTGATTCATCATCAGCTCAAAGCATTATGGGTACAATCTCTCATCAGTCTGATTTATCAACACAGTTTCACTGATCCATGATAAACCCCAAACCCAGGATAGAGCGGCTGAGTGAATGTGGTCTGGACTGTATGGATGAGACTCATTGTGTCAGAGACGCTGTAGAAGGACAGAGTTCCTGCACTCACATCCACATACACTCCTATTCTCCTGCTGGTGGACGTCACAGGGAGATCAGTCACTGTGTTATTGTGTTTGAAAAAGTATCTGTCAGGATAGCAGTTCAAACACCAGGACTGATGTCCACACAAACACTCATTATCTGATCCCTTCCTGCTGATGCTCTTATATGATACTGATATGTCCACATCTCCACTGCACTCAATCTCCCAGTAACAGCGTCCACACACACTCTCTCTACACAACACCTTAGGAAGATCAAATCTGTCTGGATGATCAGGATACGACTGGACTGTGTCAGCGCGTGTAATCACTCTGTTGTTCTCAGACAGACGGATGCGTTTATTCACTGTGTTCAGATCCGGAGTGAACTGATGAGAATCTGATGGAGATAAAACACATCACAATCAGAAATCATGAATGAATTATTAATCAGACACACAAACACATCATCTTTAACCTTTGCCTTTAAGACGACAGTTATAAATGTGTGTGTTTATAAATCATCCTGATCATGGGAAAAAAGAAAGATACATTCACACATTAAAGGAGAAGTTCACTTCCAGAACAACAATTCACAGATAATTTACTCACCCCCTTGTCATCCAGGATGTTCATGTCTTTCTTTCTTCAGTCGTAAAGAAATTGTGTTTTTTGAGGAAAACATTTCAGCATTTTTCTCCATATAATGGACTGATATGGTGATTTTGAACTTCCAAAATGTAGTTTAAATGCAGCTTCAAACGATCACAAATGCGGTTGTAAATGATCCCAGCTGAGGAAGAAGGGTCTTAGCTAGGGTCTTATTCAGTTTACATACTTTAATGTCAAACACTCCTCTTGTCTTACTCTGTCTGGACTGTTTTTGTTGCTGTTCATGTCAGTTAGTGTATGTTGAAAAACTCCCATCTCATGTTCTCCCTCAACTTCACAATCGTCCTATATCACTGTTTTACCTTTTTTGTTAAGGGTGTTTGATCTTCTTTGCATGTTCACTTTGTAAACACTGTGTCTGTTCTTCTGCAGTGATATAGGATGATTCTGAAATGATTTTTGAAGTTGAGGGAGAAAATACGATTGGAGTTTTTCCACATACCCTGAATGAACCAGAATACACAGAGTTCAGGGAGAGAAAGACAAGACGAGCGTTTGACATTAAAAAAGTATTTAAATAGTATTATTTTTATGAAAATAACCGAACGTTTCGCTAGATAAGACTCTTCTTCATCAGCTGGGATCATTAACAACCACATTTGTGATCGTTTGACGCTGCATTTAAACTGTATTTTGGAAGTTCAAAATCGGGGCACCATATCAGTCCATTATATGGAGAAAAATGCTGAAATATTTTCCTTAAAAAACAATTTCTTTATGACTGAAGAAAGAAAGACATGAACATCTTGGATGACAAGGGGGTGAGTAAATTATCTGTAAATTGTTGTTCTGGAAGTGAACTTCTCCTATCTATCTATCTATCTATCTATCTATCTATATGATCCACAATCTTCTATTCACCTCCATGTCCATGGAGAAGTAATATTTACAATATTGACAGTAAATTATACTCTAAATGCTTCCAACAAAGAAATGGATGTTCTTCTGTCAGCTTGTTGAACACACTTTTATTTGGATATTCCTCTACCATATGATGATTAATCTACCAATTAATCTTCTACCATATGACGACTGAAGCAGCAGTGAGTGTCCAGAGGGAGACACTGTTTTCACACTAATCAAAGATCAACATTTTAAACGAAATTCTACTTGAGAACTTGAGTTTAAAAATGTAATTATGCGACACGATAAAACAGTTTCACTTCCCAGCAAATGATACAATGAAGAACGTTAATATTTCACTAGAAGGAAAAAACAAAAGGAAAGTTAAGCAGGTATCCATATTAATTTAACATGTGTATCAGAGGGCAATCCTCCTAAAATGGCGGTGGCGTCCCAGCATGCAACTCAGCGTGACGTAGCTTCTTTAGAAATGTATATACCTTTTTTCTTTCTTTCTTTCTGTAACCCTTGTGAAGCAGGCAAATATCAAGGAATGAATGTGTCTGTATTCAAGCCACAAAACTAATGGACTTACTTTTAAATGAAGAATTATGTCATATTTAGGACAAGTGTTTGTGTCTCATCAGTGAGCTGTTATACAGCAGTAATCACTGATACACTTTACTTACATCTTCAAATCATGTCTTGCATATGCAGTAAACTGTACCTGTGACCACTGCATTTTATTTTATTTGATTTTCACAGATCTGAGACGACACTTCACACCCTACAAGCCCTAAAAATGTTGCTACCTTAATTGTTTTCAGTATTTTAAAATAAACTGTGCCAATGATTTCTTTATTGACACTTTGACAAACACAAACATATTTGTACTGTAATATGTGCATGTCTTAAACTTTGTTTTTTCTTTTTTTACTTCTAGAACCCAGATTCGGCAGAACTGCACACCCATCTCAGACCTTCCTGTTTTATTTTGTGATTACTCCAGATACCTCTACTACTAGCCCGCTTTGTAACATAATTGTGGGAAAAATTCATTTGTACATGCTCTAATATAACGTAGATTCTTCTGTAAATATGTTGATTATATACCTAGTTCCTTAAAAAATGAAAATGATGCCATTTAATCTCCGTCATGTCATTCCATCCCATAAAACTTTTGTTCATCTTCATGACACAAACGAAGATATTTAAAAAAAGAAGAAGAAGAAAAATAAAGAGGTTTCTTTTCCTTTTTTGAAAGTCTGTTAAAACTCTGACACTTCAAAATGTTCCTAAAGTAATCATAAGATAAATTCATATGAATGGAGCCAAACAGTTGGAGCATGGTAAGGAGCAGTTTTAGGTATATTTAGGGCCCAAGCACCAGTGGTGTGAGGATCCTATTGGAATTTCTCCGTTTATTATTATTATTATTATTCCATTCCAAAATGAATCACATTTTTGAGGACCTAAACATGCTCAAAAATCTCACGCAACTTTGCACACACATCAGAACTGGCGAAAATTTACATCTGATGTTGGTTTCAGAAGTGGGTGTGGTAAAATGGCTCGATAGTGCCACCTATACACATTCAGTGGAGTGCGCCTCCAATACCTACAAAAAAGTCTCTTGGAGCAAAATTCGAAACCCAACAGGAAGTCAGTTATTTTTCATTTTCTTAGCAAATTTTTTTGCCATTTTTGCCATTTTCAGGCATCGTACTTGAACAAACAAACTCCTAGAGATTTATTCAGATCTACACCAAAATTGGTCAGTCTGCCCCTGATCTGAAAATGTCAAAATGTCTGATCTGCCCCAAACTTCACGTTTGATTAGAGTCCAGTCCTGAACACATACCCATGACCATATTCAGTTATTATCATAGCGCCACCTGCTGGTAACAGGAAATGACTTGTTTTACACTAAATTAAACATGCAACATCTGATCTGCCCCAAACTTCACATGTTTGGTAAGAGTACTGGCCTGAAGACATCTAAAGACCAATATTCAGTTCTAGGCATAGAGCCACCAGCTGGCAGCAGGACATTTGGCACATATAAGTAACTAACATATTCCTCCAGTATTTCAATCCAGATTATGTAATATAACATGAGAGAATGATATTTCAACTTAAATCCATCAAAATGACCCAACATACAATTTCCAATAATGCTCAGAACAAACACATTCAAAACATGCACACCTGCTCCATGATGATTAGTGAATGTTGGTTCAGTGAGAAATTATTATTTGAAATGATTAGATATTTTAAGTTGCAGCAAAGTGAAAATCACAATGGACAGTGCTACTCTTCAAAATAATAATAAAAAAAAAAAAAATCACCAACGTATCTCTCTCACACTTATTACAATCCAGTCTGACTTTATTTCTTTCATACTAAACTTCTTATTGAGAACTGAGGTTTAGATGTTGATGTTTTATTGAAAAGAATCATGTTTGAAGTCTCCATTGTGGAGATAAGCATTTGATTTAACTGGGCTCTTGATTCTTGAATACTTATGATCGGTTTTTCTCTGATTGCTGCAATAGTTGTTAGAGAAACTCAGATCAGATCTTGATTTTTTTTATTGATCTAGTCATCATGTAATAGTCAGACTCACAGGTCATATCAGGAGTCTGATGTGAGAATGTTTGCTGTTAGTCTCATGATGTCTGACAATCAGATGTTGTGATTTTTCTCTTTTATTATATAGGAAGTGTTTTGAACAGATGATCAAGAATCAGCGCATGAATCTCAACAATGGTGACAATTTGACCTAAATGTAGAAATCAGATTACAACTACTGACTGTTATGATTCAATAAAATTTGTTTTTTTCAGGTTGGTTGAATTCAGTTATAATAATGTAATCTTAAATCATTTATTTCATTTCAACAAAACCAGTTATTGTAGATGTTACCACATGAAGTACAATTTCTAATTTGAACCAACAAAATACTTTTTTTTTTAATATTAATATAAAATAACATTAATATTAATATAAAAAAATATATATATATATTTTTTAAATATTTTTATTTTTATAGTGAGATGCTATCGGTCTAATCATATTTAATGCGAAGCTATGCTAAAAGTGCTATCGCCAGACTCGGAGATCGGCTGAATGGATTCGAAAACATTAAAACTCAACTGTTTAACTCCAGGGGAGTTGGAAAATGAGCCTATTTTCAAAAAAAGTGGATTGTTCCTTTAAGCTGTTAAATCAGGGCTATTCAATTAGTTTTATATGAACTGAATTTGAGTATCAAATTGAAAATTTGAAGGGGGCCAAGTGATGGGGGCCATCATGATCTCTTTCTGGGGGGCCTATAAAATTAGAAATTAAATAGAAATACATATTCAGCAGTAAAATGAACAAACAATAGCATTTATAAAAGGGTAACGTTAGTGCTGTCTAAAAAAAAAAAAAAAAAAAAAAACTAACCACACATTTTTTCTGTGATTAATTGCATATTAATATACATTATATATTGCCAAAAGTATTGGGACACCCCCTTCTAATGAACAGGTTTGACTACCTTAATAAGTACGAATCTTAATGCTGAAGCAAATAATGATATTCTGGGGAATTGTGTGCTTCTAATTTTACAGCAACAGTTTGGACAGGAACCTTTTCTATTCTAACATGACAGTGCCTCTGTGTTTAAGGCAAGGTTCAAAAACAAATGATTGACTGAATGAGTGTGGAAGAACTTGACTGGTCTGCAGAAAGACAAGTCCTAATCCCAGCTGAACACCTCTGGTGTGACTTTATGACTTGTACATACACTATGGACAAAAGTATTGGGACACCCCCTTCTGTAGAACAGAAAAAGGCACTTCCAAAACTGTGGCAACAAAGATGGAAACAAAAATCATGTATTAAAAAATCTGTATTTCCATGTCTGTTGCAAGAGTTTTGAAAGTGTCTAAAATGACTGTACCCATATGTACAAGTCATTGGTGTTTGGTGACAAGTTTTTGGCTCAAGGTCTGCATTTAAACTCATGGCCTGGTGAAACATACTGTTACAAATTGTACACTGTTTTCCTTGTGTATGTTCTTTTTTTCTATTCTCTGTCACTTTTAGCGCTTCTAGGTACCGCCTACCTTCGGAACTCTATTGGCTGATATGGCTGTCAATCATCATTGGTCACCTGTGACGTCGTGTGATTTCTGCCAATCGTGATCTGCATAGAGGCCTTTAAAACGGAAGCGGCAACTGGAAGAACTGGAACAGAGAACCTTCTTGATTCTTTTACTCTGTATGAGCTCCTTTATGCTGCTTATTTCCAGTCGAAGACGTTTCTCAGAGACCTGTTTTGTTGACTTAAGGTCATCAAACAGAGAGTGGTTGTCTGTCACACAGATCAGCAGGGGTGTATTCAGCTCAGCATTTCCAGTAGTAAGTTCAGATAAGAGAGTAGTCAAAACAATGGCATTATCTCTTCCATCTGACAGGGCTAGCGTTTCCCCTGCCAGAGTACTCCTCACCACACGTCTAATTTTCTTGGATTGCCAAGAGAGAGGAGAAAACTTCCCTCCTTCTCCCATGAGACCAATCAATGTCCCCCTTTGCGTGCCCCCATCAGGGAGATTTCCAAGGGACAAAGTTTAGAGCATCACTGTTTCCCAAATGTTGAAACCTGAGAGTCACCTTTTCAGATTGAAGCTTTCTAATGACCTTATTTGTCTTGTGAATAGACTGGACTGTAGCATACTTTATATTTGATGCTAGACTGCATACATCAGACATAATGTCTGGTCTGGTTTGTTTTGCACACACAGTATTTGTCCTATTTTTGACCTCAGTTGCTCTTTTTCAGTCTCATTAAGAGAGACATCCCTCTCCACTGCCCGTGCTGCTTGCAGCCGAATAGGCTGTAGGTTTTCAATGTAACTATGCTGATGTACATGAACTACACCACTAATAGTAACAAAGTCCATTCCCACATAGCAGAAATGTTCATGTTCCTCACGTCCAATATGTAATGCAGACTTTAGTATAGATATCACATCTGTTGAGAAGTTTTGTGAGCCTGCCCAAAGAAAATCAACATGACATGCGAGTAAGTAACTTTACATTGTTCATCCAACCAGTAGAATACTGCTGGATCTACTTTAGACATTTTACCCCCTGTACTCAGCATGATTTCTTTCACTTTGTTGTACCAATACAATGATGCATCTGCAAAGCTGTAAACACACTTGTTTAGTTTCCATAGAACATTTTCCTTCCCTGCTTCAGGAGGGGGGCGGACATAGATTTCTCTGGACAACTGCATGCCCTGCAAGAAAGCAGATTTGATGTCCATAGAATGGACTTGCCACTTATTTTGACAGATTACAGCTAATAACAGCCTAAGAGAGTCAGAAGCACAGGTTAGGGAATCTTTCTGCAGCTCGTGAATATTAAGCTCTTCAAAACCTCTGGCTACGAGTCGTGCTTTGGGCACAATGCCATTAGGAGTTTCTTTGAGACTACAGACCCATCTGGTAGAGACACACTTTCGACCTGCATCATCAACTTCCTCAAAAACATTGTTTTTGTACCAACTGACAATCTCATCTTGTTTAGCTGCATCAAATGAAACATCTTTTGTTACAAGTACGTCAGACTCTCTCTCAGTTGATTCAATGTGAACATTATCAACACATGACATATCCAATGACTCTTTTTGCCCATTGCTGCCATCTTGCTCAATATGTTGCAGATTAAACCAGTTTTTGTATTTTCCGGAGGCTTTGCCTGCTCTGCTTAAAACCTTGGCTCTCTGTAGACCACCACTGTTCTGTTTCATAAATGTTACAGTCTGTCCTGTTTTTAGCTGTACACCAGCTGAAGAGACAGGATTACCACACACATCATGATCTGTTTCAGTTTGTGTCATACTAGGATGAACCATTTCTCCTGTATTTAACTCCCTGACGCTGGTGTTTGAACATCACTGCACTGTCCTTTTTCCATGTCCAAAATTGTCCCTGCTTTCTTCAGTGACGTCTTACTCAGCAGGAGTGGAATGTCAACCTTGACGACTTCTGTTTCAATTAGGCATTTTGTCAGTCCTATTTTAGCTGGTAATTTCACATTTCTTGTGGAATACACCAAATCCTCTTCCCCAAACCGAAATGGTCTGCAACTACGAGTTTCTGTTTGCATCAGATGGTTCACTGAATCTTGAGTGAGGTCATCAATAAAGTTTTCCAGCCATTTCTCCCCGCACACAGTACGGGTACAAGCAGTGTCAATAATCGCCGATCCCAATGATTCAGTCATGAATATCTCTGCATCTGACATTGAGTCCTTTGTAAACAATGTGATGTTACATTCCTCAATATTTGCATCTTCAGTTATTCTTACTTGTTCAGTTTTCTTGTGTGGGCAGTCTTTAGCCCAATGAAATGTGCACTGACAAATGGCACATCTGGATCGCTTGCGATCTTTGTTCAGTGAAAAATGCCACGTCCTGGTTCACTTGTATTCCATTTGACGAGCCTGACGTTTTTTCTCCGAAAATCCATTTTAGAGCTGATTTCATAGATGAAAACGCCAACTCTGTGCAGGCCGTCAGTGCTAGCTGTCTGTTTTTTTCATCGAGGCAAGTCGTGTCCAATAGCTTAAAAGCCAGCACAGTGTCAGGAAGCATCATATTATACTTTTTCATCCGATTGTATCCCTGTTCGAAGTCAATTATGTAGTCCGCCATGGTGACCGAACTATTCTTTGTTATACCATCCAAATAAGAATATGCTTCATATGCACGATCCTCTTCCTCTTTTAGGAAGACATCGTCCAGTTTAGCCATCAGCATTGCCATACCATTATCACTGTCTAAATCCTCCGCAGGTATTTCCATCGCCGTTTCACGGTCTCTCCCCTCAAGCCCTAAGGCAACAGCGAAGGCTTGCTTCTTTTTGTCAAGCTTGGTAACCCGCGTCCAGATATTAACTTCATTTTTCCAACACTCGTATGGTCTGGTTTCATCAAACTTTGAAAGAACTTTGTAACTAGCTGCCATTTTTTAACCATCCTCTGCTACCATGTTAAACGCGAGTAAACACAACGTTTACGTTGCACAGAGACCACACTTTATTTTTTTACCCTCTTCATCTCCCTCATCAGCAACACACTACAAAACTCTGCTCCAACACAACACTGCCCCCTTTCCCTGGCGCTCTGACCTTTTGAACCGGCGCATGCTCTAACCTCAAATAACAAGCGAAGAAATAACATGTTAACAATCTCTAGCGTTTGCAAAACTGCATTTTTCCATCTCAAAAATATATCTAAATTACGACCTATGCTCTCAATGTCAAATGCTGAAACATTAATTAATGTGTTTATGACCTCAAGATTAGATTATTGTAATGCTTTATTGGGTGGTTGTTCTGCTCGCTTAATAAACAAACTCCAGCTGGTCCAAAATGCAGCAGCTAGAGTTCTTACTAGAACCAGAAAGTATGATCATATTAGCCCGGTTCTGTCAACACTGCACTGGCTCCCTATTAAACATCGTATAGATTTTAAAGTCTTGCTAATTACTTATAAAGCCCTGAATGGTTTAGCTCCTCAGTACCTGAGCGAGCTCTTATCGCATTATAGTCCCTCACGTCCGCTGCGTTCTCAAAACTCTGGCAATTTGATAATACCCAGAATATCAAAATCAACCGTGGGCGGCAGATACTTTTCTTATCTAGCTCCCAAACTCTGGAACAATCTACCCTACAATGTTCGGGACGCAGACACACTCTGTCAGTTTAAATCTAGATTAAAGACCCATCTCTTTAACCTTGCTTACACATAACACATTAACACATTTCTATTATTCGAATCCGTTAAAGGATTATTAGGCTGTATTAATTAGGTCAACCGGAACCGGAGCCTGGTTTCTTCCAATGTTTTTTGCTCCATTCTGTCACCAATAGAGTTTTGTTTCCTTACCACGTCGCCTTTGGCTTGCTTTGTTGTGTGTGTATAGTGCTTGTGTGTGTGTGTGTGTGTGTGTGTGTGTGTGTGTGTGTGTGTGTGTGTACATACATTTGTGTAGTCCTGCTGTAATCCTGGATGGTCCTCCATGATCCACACTACAAAACACACAGAGTCACATTCAGTCAGTAAACACACAAAATCATATTATTACATTTTTAATTATGATCTCGTCTTCCGATGATTATGAAAACAATCTAATCAAGATAAAACATGTTAAAGCACACATTAAATAAACATGCTAAACTCTGAGAACAGTATAACATCAGGGCTGCAGCTCTCACACACTTTCAGACTCTGTCTCTCACTGACCGACTAAACCTCACAGCAAAAAACAGTGTCTGGTTTCACAGAGACTGAACTGGTCTAAAGCACATTAAACCAAATAAAACCAGTCCATGAAATGAACAGCTAAAGCGATGACGGGTCAGTAGCAGCTGCCTCTCGCGGGGCCTCGTGGAGTCTTTCTTTACTCTCTCTCCTGAAACGTCTGTGTTGTGGACAAACATAGACGGTTCTGTGTCTAAATAAACTCAGTTCTTCTCAAGAAAACAAGAGGAAGGAATGACAGTTTTGAGCAGGGTGGCTGAAGGAATGATGACCTTTTTTAATTCTTGTTGGTTTTATTTGTGTTATTGAACTTGTTTTTGGTTCACTTTTATCAGTTTGTGTTACTAGTTTATGTTGTAAGTGCTGTTTTTATTCGTTGAGTGTTACCATTGTTGAGTATTGTTGTCACATCTTTCAAAGATAAATCTCAGCAGTTGTTTCACAGTTCATTACTGAATAGTCATTTATTGTAAAATAATACTCTCTAATTCTGTAAATTCCTGGGGATTTTTAACAGCATGGCCACTTCTTCACCTCTGACCTGGACAAACGTTTATTCCAGTCCTGTCACACCACACCAATCTCTCTGCTTGTGTTTTTTTTTGGTTGACTACTGCCATATTCCATGGACACAGAACTCAAATAATTAGCATGCCTTGATGACCACTAAAACAAATCAGCTGCCACACATATATTTTACATACCCTTAAATCTTGTGATAGTTGTTTACGAGTCATCTGTTTGTCCTGAGCAGTTCATCTGCTGCTGTTCTTCAGAAAAATCCTCCAGCTCCTGCACATTATTTGGTTTTCCAGCATCTTCTGCATATTTGAACACTTTCCAAAAGTGAAAGTCTGATTCTGATTCATGATTTACACTGAGGACAACTGAGGGACTCATACATAACTATTACAACAGATGAAAACATTCACTGATGCTCAAGAAACCAACACAATGCATTAAGAGCCGGGGGTGTGAACGTCTTGAATTGGATGATCAGAGTAAATTGTACTTATATTGTCTTCTGGGAGACGTGTAAATATTTATGTAGCTCTGAAGTGCAATACTAAATTGGTGGTGGGGGATCTGAAACCATAATAAGAAAATTTTACACATCATCATCCTGTTCAAAAGTTTACACCCCCGGCTCTTAATGCATTGTTTTGTCTTCTTAAGTATCAGTAAATGTTTTCATCTTTTGTAATAGTTATGTATGAACTCAATTGTTCTCAGTGTGAAAAGATGGACCTCAAAATCACACAGTCCAGGTTTGACAATAAGGAGTGTCCGATGGCCCGGGGCCAGAGTGAAAGACGCTCAGGACAGTTGACGAATCTGTCACTGCTGCACCGTCACGAAAGTTCATCATTTGGACGTGTTTTTAAGCCTTGTTCATTTAAAAATTCAAGCGATTACAGAGAGACGCGTCTCTGATGGACAGACAGCCTACAAAAGTATGTCAAAATACCCGTCTTCACTCTGTAGCTTTAACAGTGATTAACATATATTTAATTTATACAGTGGAGTCCAGATGCACCGACTGTTCCGGGCTTGCACATGAACTGAAGCAATCATTTCTCAAAATGTCACGTGGGTGGAAATATTACGAACTCTTTAAACATCTGTTAACAGAGGCCAGAGACGCTTAAGATGAATGCAAAGAGGAAAAAATATTGTAACAGGTACAGTAGGCTTACAATGCGCAAAATATTGTAAATATTATCTAAATATTGAAACGGTGTTTATATGAATGTATCTCTGAGGGGAAATGACTGTTTTAAGAAATGTTCACATGGCGTTTTCTTTTCATTTGTCTCTGTATAATGCATTTAAAGTTGTGTTCATAAGCACGGTGCTGCTTTGTTTACAGCGGTAACCATAGAAACACTGTATCATTAATCCATAAGCGCCACCTGCTGGTGGAGACTGAATCTGTGTTCATTCAGTTCATTCATCTGCTGTTTTTCCCTAAAGCATCTTTTCATTTGTAATAAAATAATTTTTGAACAAACAAATAATGCCTGAATTTTATATTTGTTAGGCTAGTAGGTTTTGCTGTGACATCAAAATTAGAATCGAGAATTAGAAAATTGGATTTAATTGATGTGTAAAATTTTTATGTCATATAAGCTCATTTATTAAAATAAAAGATAACATGGGTCAAAAACAATGATAACAGCAACTATTTTGTTGTTGTTGTTGTTGTTGTTGTTGTTGTTTTGTGGCAGGGCCAGTGAAAATTTTGACTGGGCAAGTAAAAATTTGAACCACTTGCCCGACCAGACCAGTAGAGAAAATCTTTAGCGTTGAGCCCTCAAGACACTTTTGGAAAGTGTTCAAATATGCAGAAGATGCTGGAAAAAACAAATAATGCAGGAGCTGGAGGATTTTTCTGAAGAACAGCAGTCACATGAACTGCTCAGGACAAACAAGGGACCTATATTTGATAAGAAAAACATCAGTTTGCCAACATTAGTCAGAAGATGAAAGCAATATCTTTGTCGTAGTATCCTTTGAACATTTAAGAGGATTTCCCATGACTGCCACTGACATCAGTGCTCATCAATGCATTAAATCAATGCAACTGATCTCTATGAAGTGAAACATCAGCTTCAGCGTTACACAGGTGATGCATTGATCATCGAATGAGCCTTGTAAAATGGAGTAAATGAATTTTAACACCTTTTTAACACTGTTTCATTCATGAATTAATCAGCATTTAAAGGTACACCATGTACAAAACTGATATAATGAACAGGTAAATCATGAATCCATCTTCCAACCTGTGTTTCTGTCTAGTCTTGAATCAGTATGGTACACCTCTATATAAGTGTTGACATTCAGACTATATTAGACGCGTCGGGATGACAGCTGCTATGGAGTAGATCACTACCAGTGTGACTCATCATACACATCAACAGAGAGAAGTAGCTCTGACTGTAAAGTTCTTCCACATCACGCATGTGGTTTTGTTTATTAACCACTAGAGCACCAAAAGTTACATAGTAGACCTTTTAAAGTGAACAGTTTAATGATGACTTACTCATAAAGACAGTCCCTTACCTCCATCTACTGGCCTAACAATGAAACTGCACTGACTGACAGTCTAGTTCACACAGAGACAAATGCTGATTGCTGATCAACATACTTGAGTTTGTCCAGATTCTTGAGTTTTTCAGAGAGCAGCTTCACTCCTGAATCTCCGGGGTGATTGTAGCTCAGATCCAGCTCTCTCAGGTGTGAGGGGTTTGAACTCAGAGCTGAAGACAAATAGCCACAGCCTTCCTCTGTCACCATACAGCCAGACAACCTACAAACACATAACAACAGTCCACATCATGGCAGTCAGATGTCATTCATGTATGCAAAAGCTGTTATTTCTTCTGTAGTTTCAACAACAAAATTCACATGATCAGAAACAGTTATACTCCATTTAAGTACAAATGTACTTAAGAACAAACACAAAGTATTTCTACATTGTCACTAGACAGTCAGGGTTAAGCTCCGGGGGTCGATGATGGTGCCGATAGAATCACTTGCATGTTTTGCATGAACTGTATGTAAGAAATTTATTTTAGTTAATCATAAAATGGCCCTGACATGTCACTAGACATTCAGAAATCATGTTCATTTCAAATACTTATATCACTGACAACAGTGGTCCGGCCAGGATATTGTCATTTAAAAGTGAAAGTTGCAGCCCTCAACTGATGTTGATGTTGTCATGTTGTGTTTTGGTCTGAGGTGCCACCCTCCAGCTATCTACCAATCACGAAGTCAGTAGAGTTTCGTCATCCGGGTTGCCAGCTCTGCTCTAGTTACAGCTGCAGCTACGAACGTGTCGGATAAAACATGTATAAAGTTACGAAACCTAAAAGACCTCGTTATGAATCCGAAGTATGTCGTGACAAAGTCCGAAATAAAACAAGGATTTGTATAGGAGATGCCTTTGACAGATGGAGACGGCTGAAAACGGAGAAGAATTTTAAGACAGATGCCAACATTGCTAATTTTCTCCTGGACAGGTAATGTTTGTTGGTATAGGCTAAAAGCCCCATGCTTCCGTACACAGTGGATTTTCCACGGTCTCCCGTGCTAAATGCGTTCATAAAAAGCTTTATATCGCACCACTAGCACGGTATGAAAACAATCTATGTTCCGACTGAAATGTGGTATTACAGTACATCTTTACGAAATATTTGGCCAATAGCCTTTAGTAAAATTTTTTTACACATAATTACGTCGCAAAACATCTCTCGTGAAGCATAAACATAAGTAACAGAAGAAAAAAAACTTATTGTGTAGGACTCGTCACTTGCCATTGGAAGCTCCTTGTAGCAGCCTACGTTCCTGCGGAATCCTGCAGCTTAGCTGGCAACCTCGAGTCAGGGGGGAGGGGGAGGGGATACGCCGTTCTACAGTATTTTGAAAGTGATTGCAGTACCAGTTTTGGCCACAATCCTACATACGGTCTCTTTAAAATTCTCTATCATTTTTGATCATATATTTAAGTGCAATACAATTTGATGTTCATCACAGGAGAAGTCACACTGCAGGACTGTGCAGTTGCCCTCCCAGATGATTAGTCCCTGTTGTCAGCCACACTGCAATTGGAGCGGTTTGCCATGCCCAGGCCCGGTTGTATGGAGGTACTAGACGGTGCTAAATGCCCTCAAACGAAAGCAAAAGCAACTGAAGATCTGGCAAAATAGCCAGACTCATTGTGTAGTTTAGAGAGCTTCATTGATTAAAACAGAACTTGTGAGATCGCGATGAACTGAGATGAGTGATGCTTTTATACGTGATAATAAAGTGAGCGCACTTTCTAGGCTATAATCCGTTCAGAATTTGTATGAAACGTTCGTTTTATAATGTGCAATGTTTCGGGATGACATCTGCATATTTATGCTGGATTCTTTCTTCGCCCGGCCCTTGTCCAACAGCTGATCAGAATTCTGGGCCCGAGTCCGACCTGAGCCCTCTTCTCCCAAAACAGCTTATACTAGTGTTTCAGCTATTAAAATAGTCCAGTTTTGTATGCAATGGCAAAGTGATTATATTTCGTTTTTTTATCAAGTTAATTTAAGCGTTTTGAAGCATTTTTATTTTTGTTCGTTAAATATGTTTTTGTTTTTTAAAGTAACGACAAAGCGGCCAGCGGAAGACTGATTATAGTCTGTTTGATCAATTTTGCCTTCTGAAAACTTGCCTAAAATAAAATATCTATAGATATAAAACAGTTCAAGTATAAATCAATGTTAGTTTAAACGTTAAACCTAGATAAATGTGTGATATTAGGTGCATATCCAATCATTTGTTTGGAAGCTAAACAGAGGTGGAGATTCCAGGGGTCAGAAAGTAAAAGTCCTGCCACATATTTGTTCCACCCATGAACTGATGAAATGATTTCACCAGAGGTGGAACCAAGTCCTTCTGTTCAAGTCACAAGCGAGTCTCAAGTCAAATCCCAAGTCCTCGAAGAGTTAAAGGTAATTGATAATTAAGTGACTAATTAAATGATGATTGTGCATTAGTGATGAACACCTGCTGTTACTGAGAATTACAGAGGATCAGATGTTGATGTTTTATTGGTTAAAATGATGCTACCATCATGGAGATCAGTGTTTGCTTTAGTTGGGCTCTTGACCCTTTTAACAATTCAAAGTAAATTGCTTCTAAACAATTGCAATATTGTATCACAACAAGTGTTTGCACATTATTATTATGGTAGCACAGACTAATTATGTTAGATCTTTCTATGCCACAACTTATGTAGTGTTGTAAAATAGTGAGATCAAGACAGTTTGCGATCTGATTATATGGAAAGCAGCTTTATTTGTGTTCAGGTTAAGGTTTTGAAAAACCAATCCTGTGAAGCTTGGTATCGAATAATAGTGCAGTTATGAGAATTATTTTATACGTGGGGCATGTAAATATTTTAGCTTTTGTGCTGTTTAGACACACGCAGACATCAAGAACCAGCATATGAATCTCAACAATGGTGACAATCAACTAAATTCTTCATGCTGCAATGCATGCTGGGTAACACCATAGTAAAAACTCCCATCATGCACTACAGCATGAAGAATTATTGTCACCACTGTTGAGGATTGTATGATAAGTGTTCAGGTCTAAAAGCCTGAGCTGCTGCAAATTTCCCCCCAATATTTAAGCTTTACAGTGGCATTTCCTAATTCAGCTTTCTATCCAGTTGTTTGATAATTTGTGTCAATCTACAAACCAAAGAATAGCCATTACATGATGTTCACTCAAATGATTTAAAAGCAAAACATGTTATCTAACATTTTATCTCTGCTACCATAATAATACTGTGCAAACACTTGTTGTGATACAATATTGCAATTGCTTAGAAGCAATTTACTTTGAATTACTAAAAGGGTCAAGAGCCCAACTAAAGCAAACACTGATCTCCAAGATGGTAGCATCATTTTAACCAATAAAACATCAACATCTGATCCTCTGTAATTCTCAGTAACAGCAGGTGTTCATCACTAATGCACAATCATCATTTAATTAGTCACTTAATTATCAATTACCTTTAACTCTTTGAGGACTTGGGATTTGACTTGAGACTCGCTTGTGACTTGAACAGAAGGACTTGGTTCCACCTCTGGTGAAATCATTTCATCAGTTCATGGGTGGAACAAATATATGGCAGGACTTTTACTTTCTGACCCCTGGAATCTCCACCTCTGAAGCTAAAGCAGAACATGGAGGCGCCAGCGCGATCACTTGCATTTTTTTCAGTGGCAACCATTTTAAATATTCCGTCATTTTTGCTGATAAAAGTAAGAATAATACATCATTCGGAACTGTAAAGGGTCTACTTTTATTTGTGTGCACTCACAATATCAACAAAACGTTGCAAACGGTGCTTCTAACATAAAGAAAACAAACATGATGCGCTGTCTGTGGTCTCAACACGCTTCACAAAAATGAACCGAAACTCATCGAATACATAACTCACAGACATTATACATATATCTGTAGAAAGCTTCAAATTATAACTTAACGAAATGAAGCAAATATGTATCGGATGTAGCGATATTGAAATATCACAATATGATAATATCGCAATATGAAGTCCATGATACAATATTCATTGTGATATTAGCACAGTGGTTCTCAAACTTGTTTGGGCCAGCGCCCCCCTACCCATTATCCACGTCCCTCACCGCCCCCCATCAAATAAATCGTAGTCTAAATGACCTCACTGAATATTGAAGTTGATTATTATTATTTTGTGTTTATAATGAGGACTGTTATTATATTTACAGTAATTCAAATGTATGGGGTCATTATGATTTTTAGGAAATTACTTTATTTCAAGAATGCATTGAATTGATCAAAAAAGACAGTGAAGTACTTTTTTTTTTTTTTTTTTAGAGTAAATTATTTTAAAATAACATTCATTTACAGAGTTTTTAAGCATGTTGGTGGTTTTCACTGCTATAGCTTCAGTGTTGTTGAGATGTAGATATATCTTGTTGCCCCAAATTTAAAAAGACTAAATAAAAATGACACAGTGGACATTGTTATTTTGGTGAGTAAATACCACATTTACTCATGCTTTACTTTACTTTACATTTACTACTTTACTATATTTCATAGATTTTGTGAGAATATTTCAAAGTTTACTTTAAAAAAACTAAGTACAATCTTAATTCTAGAAAAGTTGGGACATTTTGTAAAATGATAAAATCTGTAAATTGTTCATTCTGTTTAACTTTTATTTAATTGACAAAAGTACAAAGAAAAGATTTCCAAAGTTTTCACTGACCAACTTAAATGTATTTTGTAAATATAAACATATTTATTTATAAAATATTTATTTATTTATTTGAAGTATGCATCCCACTCCAAAAAAGTTGTGACAGAGGCAAAATAAAAGTGAAAAGGTTATAGAATAACTAAATAAACTGCTTTGAAACACATCAAGCAGGTGAATTGGTAATAGGTGAGGGTATCATGTTTGACTATAAATGGAGCTTCTCAGTCTTCACAAGCAAAGCTGGATCATGACTTAAAATTTGTTTATATTAACAAAATAAAACTAAGTTGGCCAGTGAAAACATTGGATTTGTATAGTCAATTAAATTTCAAATCTTGCTTTTTTGTCAGTGTGTTGTGTCAGCTATAATAATAATAAGTGTTTCTTAAGCAACTGTCAGAATAATTTCTGAAAGATCATGTGACACTGAAAGCTGTAGTAATATACTGTAGCTTAGCATGAGAAGAGAACACATTTTAAAATATATTAATTTAAAACGTTTTTTTTTTTTTTTTTTTTTTTTTTTTTTTTTTAAATGGTAGATTTACTGTTTTTAACGTAGGCTGTTTTTTTAAACAAACAAATGCAACCTTTTTTGTGAACCCGTTAACAAATCATACTGACCTTTTTAGGCTATATTTTATTTATAATATATAGGCCCGTTTTGAAAGCATGTATCTTAACCCTTAAAACAGCACATACATAATTTAATTTTTTAATGTCATTAAATGGCACATGACATTCATCACATTTTTGATTTATCATTTGAAGTATCATTATCATTAGAAGCAAAACGTGGATATAAATAAGGCTATATTTGTGAGCTTTGAATAAACTCTTTAGAAATGTGGTATTCAAACCAACTGCAGCCAATCAGCAAACAAAAAGTATTAATATTAATTTTTCTAAACAAGAAAAAAACCTCTTTTGCTTTATCGTGTGTAAATGCTTGCTATTGTTTTGACGCAGCAGCTGCGCTACAGAAAGTCAAGCAAACACTAAAGTACTGAAGCCGCTGCTAAGGAAATGATACACCGTCAGGTCTAGCAGCGGGAGTATTGGTGTAAACTAGCAGCGAACAGCACTACACTGACCGCGAACAGCGCGACACATTGTGTTAAAGCACATCGATCCCGTTATAATGTGTCGTTCAGTAACAACCGATCTCGAGCGCTACAGTAAACGGATGCCATTTCTGCCTGCGGGATTCCACACGCCGGCGCTACCGACAAATTGAAAAATAGATATAGAAAGTGCGTTTTGATGTATCCAGTAAAGACAGCGTTAGGATGTGGCAGACCATTTTAGTTTCAGCTCATACATTTTTGGTGTAAACTAGTCTTGACCAAACGCCCCCCAGGAACAGCTCAACGCCCCCCTTTCAAAAATACTGCTTCCAGCGCCCCCCCGATGGTGTCCGAACGCCCCCGTTGAGAAACGCTATATTAGCAAAAGATATATATAAAAAAAGATAAGAATTGGGGAAAAAAAATGAAAATGTTGTACATTTTAAAGTTAAATTCTTCTATCTAATGCACTTCAAGTGAGTTCAAAATGAAGAGCTCCAACCCATGTTCTGAACTAAAAACAAAACAAAACATACAGTAAAGTAAATGAATTGACTTGTACCTGAACTTTAAAAAGAACTCAACCCTCTTTTTAGCTGTGATTTACTGCCTCAGTCGAAATTACACTCACACTGGTGTTTTAGGAAGCCAAACAAATTAGAATATAATGATAATACTAATAACAACAATAACAGCAACAGCAATATATTGTAAAACAGTTACACTGCAAAATAAATGAATATTTCACAGGTGTATTATTTTGGTTGTACACTACAGTAGGGAAATAACAGTAATTTTTTACAGTAAATTGTACACTTGAAACAGATGTTCTGAATTTGGACTGAATTTAAACCGCTAGCTGCACTTTCAACCTTTTATTTTGACGGACACAGCAGTAGAGCTTTTATTTTGAAGGAAAACTCCAGCTTCAGTGAAAACATGCTTACAAAAACACCTCTCACCACAAATCTAGTGAAGTGGTTCACTGTTGGCTGATCCATTCCCAAACTCACGCTGAACTCACAGAATATACAATAAACGAGTGCATTCACTGTGAATTGAACCGTTTTTAGGTGCAGAAAACACCGGATCACAAGCTGATTGCCTGAACGAAGTGTCTGCTTTTATTTGAAACACACAGCGAAAACAGACTTGATGAAGGGATTGAGCCATATTGTGCTTTCGCTTTTAGTTTGTTTGACAGATACGGTGTTGAACAACTTTAAAGAACTTTTATTTTAGATTAATTTTAAAAATCTACACTTTCTGACCATATATCATTACATCATATCATCAATATCATTACATCCATACATACATGCATATATGGTCACTGAAATAAATCAATACATAAATAAATCAAGCATGTTCTCGACCAATGAAGAAATCCATGCTGATAGTTTTTCTGGGTTGGGTCTGTTGCTGGAGCGTCATTATACAGTAAAGTCCCTGTAGTCTCTGTGATACAGCACGAGAGCGGCCTCTAGTGGCGGAAATCACTGACAGCACGTGCAGTTTGTTTAGACTCGTGTTTACACATCTTGAGTTGGACTTCAGCACTACTTCGTCACAATTAAAGTGCATTAAGCACAAAATTAGTTAGCAGACTTTAGACTACCAGTTTAGTAAATCATAAGTACAATTGCAGGGTATTTTTTTATTAAACACATATATATGTTAATGTATCTGTAGAATATTTAGCACAAAATAAATGTATGTGTTCTGGATGAATTAAAGTCATTTATTTGTTTACATGTGGATAAATGACCAACTAGAGCTGGATCAACTGAAAATGGAGAATTATGATTTTACTTTTAAAATAGAAGTTTAAAATATTTCTTATCAGTCCCTCCAGGATTTTGTGATTTTTTTTTTTTGTGAATTTTGCGATCCAAAAGTCTGATTTTGTGGTGGTAATTTCCGAAAATTTGCTTTTTTTTTTTTTAATAGTTATAATGTATAAGCACATTTACCAGATTATATAATGTTAGACTCACAATAGTCTTACATTACACAAAGAACAAACACAGTGTATGAAGTTTTGTTTATTTTGCTAAGAAACAAATGACAACAGGACGAATAAGTACAATATAAAGGTAGATTAAGCACTTTTATTTTTGCTGCTGCTGCTACTGTTGTTTTATGAAATGTTAAGAAACAACAGTACTTACAGTAATGTGCGGCTCCAGTACTGCTTTTTTTTGGGGCGGGCATGGGGGGAAAAAGCAGCACTAGTCTAACTATATAGAAGTATAAATCAGCCTTAACTGACCGAGTCCAGTAGCGCAACTGTGCGGCCCCCAATTAACCCCGAAAGGGGGTCTGTTGGTTACATTGCAAAATTATAAACATTTGTTTTAAACCAGGAAGGCGAGCCAGTGGATATCACACAAGCAACGTTTTACGGAAGAGTTATGCTGGTGAAACTCTTAATCTCACTCAGAAAGTGAAAGTAAAATCTGATGGCGCTGCATTAAACGCTCATATTCTATCAGAGACAACAACAGACAAATCTACTTTGCTGATAACGGTAGCTAAATGTTTTAATTTAATCCCTTTTAATTTCTCTTGTGGCCCGAACATAGTTGAAAAAAGAAATAATAAGAAATAAGATTAAGATGCTTGAAATAAGATTTTTCAGTGATGACTGCAGTGTTAATTTTAATTATAGGTCTATAATTCATTGTATAATAAGTTTTAAAAGTCATTTTCAATGAAGAGTAAGAGTCTTTATTATCCTCACAGCGTATCAGTTATGCAGAGATGCGCTATGAAATGATTGTGGGGCAAATTAATTGTAATATTAATTTAATAAGAAAAAACAAATCCGCAGTCAATGATTCGCCGGACTCACGCAAAATAGGCCTATCTAAAAACAAATAAATGATTACTCCCACACAGTCTCTAAACGAAATCTCTTTCGATTTGACACTTATCAACATACCACAGAGCCATATAAAACACTTTCGCTTCATTTCAGTCAGGTCCAGTGTCTCATGATTAACTGCTCACGTTTGATTCCACAGACGAGTCCATACAGCCTGTCACATCATGATGTTTAAACAAATGTTAAATTGCTTCCGCTGAGATAGCAGTTGTCGTTCATATTTTATTCATTATAAGGACTCAGTAATACACAATTTACCCCGACTGTGTAATGCTGTA
Source organism: Cirrhinus mrigala (assembly GCA_036247105.1). Lineage (NCBI taxonomy): Eukaryota > Metazoa > Chordata > Actinopteri > Cypriniformes > Cyprinidae > Cirrhinus > Cirrhinus mrigala. The sequence goes on from JAMKFB010000908.1 coordinate 537,106, forward strand.
GGGAATTTGCAATGACAGACTCCAGCGAAAGTTTTGTGTTCACTGTTTCACACACCAATCACATGTGCACATCTGTATCTTGAAAATAATACATTACAGCTAAAGTAAAATTTGGTATATTTCAGTTAATTATAATTTAGTGGGTTTTTTTTTGTTTGTTTGTTTGTTTGTTTTGCAGCCGTGTTCAATGGTTAGGGAGTCGGGCTTGTAACCAAAAGGTTGCGGGTTCGAGTCCCAGGTCCGGCAGGGATTGAAGGTGGTGGGAGTGAATATCCAGCACACTCTCCACCCTCAATACCACGACTGAGGTGAGTCCCTTGAGCAAGGCACCGATCCCCCAACTGCTCCCCGGGCGCTGCAGCGATAGCAATATGGCTGCCCACTGCTCTGGGTGTGTGTTCACTGTGTGTGTGCGTGCGTGTGTGTGTGTGTGTTTGTTTGTGTGTTTGTGTGTTTGTTCACTTCTCACTACTGTGTGTGCACTTTGATGGGTTAAATGCAGAGCACAAATTCAGAGTATGGGTCACCATACTTGGCCACATGTCACGTCCAAGACCTTCATTTTTGTGATTATTTTGCGGTCAAATGGCAAATTATGCTGGATCACAAACAAATGCGACGTTGCTGATTTTGTGCTGGTTCAACGATCGCGGAATCGCTAAAAACTGGAGGGTCTGTCTTATTCCTCTCTGTGTCTTCTTCCAAAAACGGAACATGAACATGTTGCTGCTTTGTTTACGGTGATGTGGGCGTTTACATGTCGCGTGTTTCTCTTGTGGATGTTTGTAAAATCAATAGTGCAAACAGACGTGATCAAATTAAAGAAAATGAGCTGAGACGGGAAAAACTGGACATCGTGTTGGTTTCATACGGATTCCTTTATAACAGAATGTTTGTTTTCAATAAGACTTACTTCATTTAAAAGTAGACACTTCAAGTTTTCTACAGATATATCTCTCATGTCTGTGTTCGCTGTATTTGCTGAGTTTGTTCATAAGCCGACAGTGTTTTCTCCTCATGTCAGCAGCGTCTGCTTGAACACGCCGCACAGACTACAGCCGACTGCAAACTAACACGCGTGTTGTGCGCCTGTGTGAGAACATGTACCTGTCTATATCAGCAGCTTTTAATAATATAGTACTGCACTGCTGGAAAAGGTTCTCAGCCAATCAGATTTGAGAACCTGTTGTATAAAATGATCTAATAATAATAAAATAGTCTAATCCTGTTTATGTGAAATAAGCTGCTCCAATCAGTTTCTTGTTCAAATTACCTAAAAAAGTTTTTGTTTTAGGCCACAGTGGTCTAAGAGTGTTCTTCAAGGTCAAAATAATTGAAATAACCATTAAATAAAGGCGGCAAAGAAACAGCAAACAGTAAAGTAATATCAGTAACATCCAGTTTCCCAACTACTCAACTTTATATAGTCATTAATGAATCTGCTGTATGGTTAGGAGGTTAGATGTGTACATTTGTACTGTATCATAGCCTACTGATCTATCCGGCGGGACATAAACTAGCATACATTTGCTGCATGTCTCATAAAACGTTAAAAAATGTCAATATCTGTGATAAGAGAACAGCAGACTTACGGATAAATTTGACGATGCAAAAGAGAACTTAAAGGGTCATCGGATGCCCATTTTCCACAAGTTGATATGATTCTTTGGGGTCTTAATGAAAAGTCTACAATTGGTTAAAAATTCTCAATGGTTTTGTAAAACAACACCCTTTTTACCTTGTCAAAATCAGCTCTGCAAAAATCATCCTATTCTGAGGGATTGTTCCTTTAAATGTTAATGAGCTCTGCTCGCCCTGCCCCTCTCTTCTCTCTGTGGAGTGATGAGCCTGTTTACTTTAGCCGCATTTAACACATTTAGCCGCTAAACTTGCTAACTAGCACGTTATTAGGAAAGGTGATTGCAAAGATTCACAAAAAAACCCTTATACTCACTTCTGCTGTAAGTGAAGCTGGATCATGAATGATTCGCGTGAACATAGACGGATATATGTAGATCGGGAGGTTCATTCCCTTCACAAACAAACGTAATCTACTGCATCTTCAGCGGCTCAGATGTCGGGAGTAAATGACGACCACTATGTTCATTATTACATCCAGCAACGCAACACCTCAATCGTTTAGGAGACATTCTTGTCTACGTCTCTGCTACAGCATCGAAACACTAGGGACTTTAAGCAACATCTTTCAATGGAGCGGCTATGATGACCGGAAGTAAGCTGTTACACCGCCAGAGCTGAGAATGTAAAAATCATTAAGCAACCGTAAACAAGACGGCGCAACGCGGCATTCATTTATTCAAGTACAAATGATGGATTATGAGGACGATGTTTAGGCAAAACTTACATTGTTCGTTTCACATCATCTCTAGTCTCAGTGCTGCCTGAGGTGCTGTTGCCAACAGCAGACATATGTTTGTACAAATGAAAAAAATCGTTAAAATGATCTTAAATTTAATACATATCAACAAAGATAAAATTCAAGACTAATGGTAGAATCATATACTGATGGAATTACAGTGGTATAAACTATAAAACATAACGGCTGCATCCGAAAGTCTAGTGAGCTGACTTGCTGCCTCGCTGCCTTATCAGGCAGTGACTTCGAAGGCTGCGAAGGAAACTCTAGAAACAGTTTCGGACAGACTTCAGAGGCAGCAGAACCTGACGCCGTTGCTAGGTTACCTAACGGTTAAGTTGTAGATTTTGTAGAAAAACGATCTTATACAGTTAAATATAAATGCTTTAATAACACAAAGACCTCAATGTCATTACCCACCGAAGGTCTGTGCGTCGGAGAAGATGACTGGCAGTTACTTTCTGCTTAAAAAAACAAAAAAAAAAAAGCACTGACGCAAGTAATATTGCAGGACATGTCATTGTTATTAGTGGCTGTTTCGTTATTATTGGTAGTATATTGTAAATATTATTCTTATTCACTACTCATTTGAACCATTTTAACATTTTATTAAATACTATTATTACAAACAATATTATTTATTATGCTTTTTACATTATTACGATTCATAAAGTATATTATGGTTAAGATCTCATCTATTATATAAAGTATCAAGTCTAATTACACCAGAATATCTTTATTTATATAGCCTACATGACACACACACTAAGGATTGTGGGAAATCTAAGGCAGCGAAGGATACATCTATGCTGCCTTCAAAATTCCATCAGAAGAAGGTACCTCCTTATATCTTCACTTTATCTTCACACAAAATTGTATTTTATTTTATTGTTTTTGATTAACTACCTTTACCTGAAATTTGAGTGTTTATTGTTGCCCTTTGCATTATTGATGTACTATTTCCTATTTAATACTGTACAGCCACCTTATCACAATTCTGTATTGTTAAAGGCGGTATATAAATAAAGGTGACTTGATTTGATTTGACCTCCGGAGACAGGAAGTGAAGCAGAATTAGAATTCAGACATGCTTTGATGCCTTCCTGCCTTGGAATGCTGCCTCTGAAGGCAGCATTTTAGAGCTTTCGGACGCAGCCAACATTTATCTGCCTAATCTGTCATGTTGTAAAGGCTACGGCAAACCAGCTGTTCTCCTGTAGTAGACGGCTATAGTAGAATGTCAAGAAGTAACAGTTAAAGTCGCGAATAAGCAATATGACGTCGGAAAGGCGTTGCCGTTTCATCCGTGTCTGCTGAAAGTCCCTACTGGCGATCAGACTGTTACTGCCCATTCAGGGCAGGTCTAAGGTAAGAGCTCATGTCAATCAACTATGGTGGGAGTGTCCTCTGTGGGTGTGACGCCACACAGACAAGTTACTGAGAATGGCTGGATTTGAAAAAGGGGAAATTATTTTTACAGATTAATTAAAAACCACTGCATGGATTTTTATCATTATAGGGTGGATTTGTACATACACTGACAACACACATTAATGTTCAAACAACATGTAAAAGTGAAGTTTGCATCCAATGACCTCTTTAAAGGGACAGCAGCCTAATTTAGTTGCTGTTTTAATAATTGGAATCTTTTCTGGGAACGTCCTAGGCTTATCCGTGCTGATGGCCTGCACCCCAGCAGAGTCGGAGCGGAGCTGCTGTCGGACAACATCTCCAGGACGCTACGCTCCATTTGACTAGTGAGTACATTCTCAAATGATTGCTATGATGGATTGTGTTCTGAACGCTTAAATGATAGTACTTGCACTGTCCAACTGTGTCTGTTCCTCGAATAGTGAGGTCAAAACATACATTTAATGCAGGATCTAGAAAAAATCTGATCGTAATTAAACCAGAAAAAAGCAAAATATACAAACTGAAACCATTCTTAAAGCTTGGGCTCCTAAACATTAGATCACTTGCACCCAAAGCAGTTATTGTGAATGAAATGATCACAGATAATAGTTTTGATGTACTCTGCTTAACCGAAACCTGGCTAAAACCTAATGATTATATTGGTCTAAATGGGTCTACTCCACCAAACTACTATTGTACTATTATACAAGCAAAATGTCACCGGGCCCACTCATCGTTTTAATCATACGCTAGATTAATTACAGTACAGACCAAAAGTTTGGACACACCTTCTCATTCAGAGTATTCTTTATTTTCATGACTATGAAAATTGTAGATTCACACTGAAGGCATCAAAACTATGAATTAACACATGTGGAATTATATACATAACAAAAAAGTGTGAAACAACTGAAAATATGTCATATTCTAGGTTCTTCAAAGTAGCCGCCTTTTGCTTTGATTACTGCTTTGCACACTCTTGGCATTCTCTTGATGAGCTTCAAGAGGTAGTCACCTGAAATGGTTTTCACTTCACAGGTGTGCCCTGTCAGGTTTAATAAGTGGGATTTCTTGCCTTATAAATGGGGTTGGGACCATCAGTTGTGTTGTGCAGAAGTCAGGCGGATACACAGCTGATAGTCCTACTGAATAGACTGTTAGAATTTGTATTATGGCAAGAAAAAAGCAGCTAAGTAAAGAAAAACGAGTGGCCATCATTACTTTAAGAAATGAAGGTCAGTCAGTCCGAAAAATTGGTGTGTCCAAACTTTTGGTCTGTACTGTATATCGCATGGAATTGATCTTACTGATATAGATATCGTACCTCAAAGCGATGATGTTACTGATCATTTCCTTGTATCGTGCATGCTGCGTATCACTGATATTAACTATATGGCTCCGTGTTATCGTCTTGGCAGAACTATTGTTCCAGCCACCAAAGATAGATTTACAAATAACCTGCCTGATTTATCTCAACTGCTCTGTGTACCCCTTAATACACAGGATCTAGACAAAATGACTAGCAGCATGGGCACCATCTTCTCCGATACGTTAGAAGCTGTTGCCCCCATCAAATTGAAAAAGGTTAGAGAAGAACGTACTGCGCCATGGTACAACAGTAATACCCATTCCCTCAAGAAAGAAACTCGCAATCTTGAGCGCAAATGGAGAAAAACTAACTTGGAAGTTTTTAGAATTGCATGGAAAAACAGTATGTCCAGATACAGACAGGCTTTAAAAGCTGCTAGGGCCGAGCATATCCGCAAACTCATAGAAAATAACCAAAACAATCCAAGGTTTTTATTTAGCACAGTAGCTAGATTAACAAATAACCAGACACCACCTGATCTAAATATTCCTTTACAGTTTAATAGTAATGACTTTATGAATTTCTTCCCTGATAAAATAGATAACATCAGAAATACAATAACCAATGTAGATTATACTGCGTCTAATATGTCAACTTCTTTCGTCGCACCCAAAGAAAAACTGCAGTACTTTACCGCTATAGGACAGGAAGAGTTAAATAAACTCATCACTGTGTCTAAACCAACAACATGCCTATTAGATCCCGTACCCACTAAATTACTGAAAGAATTGTTACCTGTGGCAGAAGAACCGCTTCTCAATATTATTAACTCATCGTTATCTTTAGGTCACGTCCCTAAACCATTCAAGCTGGCGGTTATTCAGCCTCTTATTAAGAAACCACAGCTAGACCCTAGTGAACTGGCAAATTACAGACCCATTTTAGAGAAAGTTGTATCTGCTCAACTGTGCTCATTCTTGCAAAAAAATGATATCTATGAAGAATTTCAGTCAGGCTTCAGGCCCCATCACAGCACAGAAACTGCACCTGTTAAAATCACTAATGACTTGCTTCTTGCGTCAGACCAAGGCTGCATCTCACTGCTAGTTTTACTTGATCTTAGTGCTGCGTTCGACACTATAGATCATGACATACTAATAGATTGACTACAAAATTATGCAGGTATCCAAGGGCAGGCTTTAAGATGGTTTAGATCCTACCTGTCTGATCGCTACCACTTTGTTTATTTAAATGGGGAGTCATCTCAGTTATCACCAGTGAAGTATAGAGTGCCACAAGGATCTGTTCTAGGTCCTCTACTATTTTCAATATACTTGCTGCCCCTTGGTAATATTATTAGAAAACATGGGATTAGTTTCCATTGTTACGCTGATGATACTCAACTATATATCTCGACAAGACCAGATGAAACTTCTGAATTATCAAAGTTAACAGAGTGTGTTAAAAATGTAAAAGATTGGATGACCAATAATTTTCTGCTATTAAATTCAGATAAGACAGAGATATTACTTATTGGACCTAAAAACAATACACAGAATCTTTTGACTTACAATTTACAACTAGACGGATGTACTGTTACTTCCACTACAGTCAAAAGCCTGGGTGTTATATTAGACAGCAACTTGTCTTTTGACTTCATATTTCTCATGTTACAAAAACAGCATTCTTCCATCTTAGAAACATTGCCAAGCTGCGAAACATGTTACCTGTTTCTGATGCAGAAAAGCTAGTTCACGCATTCATGACCTCTAGACTGGACTATTGTAATGCACTATTAGGTGGTTGTCCTGCATCTTCAATAAACAAGCTACAGATAGTCCAAAATGCAGCTGCTAGAGTCCTTACCAGGTCAAGAAAATATGATCATATTACCCCAATTTTAAAGTCTTTGCACTGGCTGCCTATTAGGTTCTGCATCAGCTATAAAATAATACTTCTTACCTATAAGGCACTTAACGGTTTAGCTCCTGCGTACCTAACTAGTCTTCTACCACGCTACAATCCATCACGCTCCCTAAGGTCACAAAACTCTGGACTGCTGGTAGTACCTAGGATAGCAAAGTCCACGAAAGGAGGTAGAGCTTTTTCACATTTGTCTCCCAAACTCTGGAACAGCCTTCTGGATAACGTTCGGGGTTCAGACTCACTCTCTCTGTTTAAATCTAGATTAAAGACACATCGTTTTAGCCAAGCATTCAAATAATGCATCTCATAAACTTTTCCTGCAGTTATATCTGATCAAATGTTCATTATTAATCTTTAGCTCTGGTTAAACAAATCTTTCTTTTCTTAGTTTGAACAGCAGCTATGCTAATTATGTTCCTATTTGTTCTCTGTTTTTGCCATGGGATTGACATCCCATGGTAACTAGGAATTCACAAGCTCTAGTCTGGATCCAGAACACTTAAGAAGAGATGATGCCAACCCCATAGAGGACTTCAGATGATGCCAACCCTGAAAACATACAGCACTACCGAATTCTGCTACTAATTTATAGTGTTCTTTGTCTGTTTGATTACGTCATTAATTGATCTTTACCACACATCTCTGCCATATGTACATCAAGCTACTACTACATATATTGTAAAAATGTCAATTTGGTGTAAAGTTGCTTTGCAACGATATGTATCGTGAAAAGCGCTATACAAATAAATTTGAATTGAATTGAATTTGAATTGAATGTTATAAAGAATGCATATATAGCCACTGGTATTTCATTAAAAAGAAGACCTAAGCTCTTGTTTCTTTATGAGAAGTGGTTTCATTGAATTTTAATATTAAGCAGACCCTCCAGTTTTTCGCAATTCTGCGATCGCTGAATCCAACGCAAAATCAGCAACATGTCGCATTTTTTGTGATCCTGCATAATTTGCCATATCACCGCAAAATAATTTAAAAAATGAGGGTCTCACAAAAAAGAATAATAAAATAAATAAATAGACCCCACCCCCCACCCCCCACCCCCACATGTGATCGGTGTGTGTGTGTGAAACAGTGAACAAAACTTTCGCTGGAGTCTGCCATTGGACCGGCAAAGCAATTTCCCTGAAGCATTGGCTCTGATCTGTCATATAGCCTATTAGGGCTTAAACGGATCGCAGTCGAACCACGATACGTATGGACCAGGTCAAGACCCCACCGTTCGGCATGTGATTTTGCAGGTTAATTTGCCAATTTACACGTTCAAGCTATTTAAAACCACAAGAAGAAGAAACGGAACAGAACTCGATTCGTTACTTGTGCGCTGTTCTCACATACACCCGAAGCACAAGCACAGAGACGTGTTTCAGACAGAGCGGCAGACCGAGTTGATTCCTCTTTCACCTCTCCCTGCGTTTAAGATGCATACGCATGGGGGTTTGTGGTTACGTCGCAATATTGGAAGTATTTCTGTTTTAAACCATGAAGGCGAGCCAATGGACATTAAACTTTGCGCAATAGTTATGCCGGTGAATGTCTTAACTTGCTGTAAGCCTTCTGTAGTTTCTTAAAATTCATGAAACAACAGTAGCAGCAGCAGCAAAAATAATAGTTTTTATCTACCTTTATATTGTACTTATTTGTCCTGTTGTCATTTGTTTCTTAGCAAAATAAACAAACGTCATACATTTTGTTTGTCCTTTATGTCATTTAAGACTATTGTGAAACTACCATAATACAATCTGGTAAATGTGCTATCATAATTATAAAAAAAAAAAAAAAAAAAACATCACAAATTTTGTGCAAATTGTTGGAAATTACCACCACAAAATCAGACATTTGAATCGCCAAATTTACGAAAAAAATTTGTGAAATCCTGAAGGGACTGATTAAGGCATGTTGTGTGTCACAGCAGTTAAATCTGTCTGTCATGATAAAACCTTAATATCAAACCTATACAAAGAGTTTAGTAATTTTAGACAAATGCTTAATAAATGCATTACACTGCAACTAAACCCATTCGATTTTAGCCAACTAAATCTACTGTAGATATAGTCGACTAAAATCTTATAGTTACTCAACTAAAACTTGACTAAAATGCCTTTTAGTTTTAGTCATATTTTAGTCATCTGAATTGTTTTAGTTTTAGTCTAAAGACTATGACTAAGACTAAATTAAAATTAATATCTTAATATCTAAACATTAAAGCTTCTTGTTGCTTTAACAGATTTATAACAATTCTCATTACAGATTTGGGAAGATGTTTGGGGCATTTCACATTTTTAAATCCACGTTTATCCATGTTGATTCAAACTCACAGCACTTGCCTGAAACAGAGACTGTGTGAAGCAGAATTTACTGTGTTAATGAACAGAGTGTCATGGTTCATGGTTCAAACAAAACGTGGTAGCATGTTGTTAATTATTTTACGGAGAACTGTTTACCTTAGTATCTCCAGGTGACAGTTTCTCTTCAGTCCTTCAGAAAGCAGCTTCACTCCTGAATCCTGCAGGTCATTGTTACTCAGGTCCAGCTCTTTCAGACGGGAGTTTGAGGATTGTAAAACTGATGACAAACTCTCACAGGATTCAGCAGTGAGATTACATATGGAAAGTCTGAACAAGAAAAACAGTAACTCCACACAGAATGAGTCTTAGCAATGTGACTTTTAATGTTTAATTTAATAGAAATAAAAAATAAATAAATCTATGAAAGTGTTTGAAATCAAACCTCAGTATCTCCAGCTGACAGTTTCTTTTCAGTCCATCAGAAAGCAGCTTCACTCCTGAATCCTGCAGGTCATTGTTACTCAGGTCCAGCTCTCTCAGGACACAGTTTGAGGATTGTAGAGCTGATGACAAACTCTCACAGGATTGAGCAGTGAGATTACAGCCACATAGCCTGAGTACAGATCAAAACAAACAGCCATATTAATGTGTTTAATCAGGTTTATAATCTGGACTGCATGTTCACAGCATAATCAGACTTATTCAGTAAAATGTTATTAGTAAAAGAAATAAGCACAGATATCAGAGCATGTAAAAAAAATCTCCACAACTGGGAAAAAAAAAAAAAAAAAAAAAAAAAAAAAACACCCATCAGGATTACTACAGTTTTACTAGAGTAACTTCATGATTATTCCAAATCCAGTATCATTTTATAAATATTACTGTTTCTGTGTCACGGACTGTAGTTTTAAGAGGTTTTCAGGCCAGAATGTACTTGTTTATAGTTCAGTTATGCAGTCTGTTAATAAAGATAACATCTATTTGAAAATTTGCTTTAACGTTTTTAGACATGAGAGTAGCCAAATCATCAGTACTCAACCATTCAGCACTCATGAACCCGCAAGAGAGCACCTCACCTTGGCCAGATCTTCTGGAATTTACTGCTGGCTCTAATGTCTCTATAGTGGTTAGACATAAGATGTAATTCATTTTGGCCAAATCTAACAGGCCTTCTTTGGTCTCAATCTATTATTTGTTCCTTAGCAACTTTTATGATGGCTGTTGGTGTTGTTTATTAAATATTATTCAATAAATAATATTTTATATAAATACTAGTGGTATTTAATACTGTATTTAAAGGGGTCATCGAATGCCCATTTTTGACAAGTTGATATGATTTTTTACGGTCTTAATGAAAAGTCTCTAATATACTTTGGTTAAAGATTCTCAATGGTTGTGTAAAACAACACCCTTTTTACCTTGTCAAAATGAGCTCTGCAAAAATCATCTCATTCTGGTCGAGGCTGCTTTAAATGCAAATGAGTTCTGCTCGCCCCGCCCCTCTCTTCTCTCTGCTGCTCTGAGATTGTTTACTTTAGCCACATTTAGTGTGTTTAGCTGCTAAACTTGCTAACTAGCACATTATTAGGATTGCAGAGATTCATAAAAAAAAAAACCCTTATACTCACTTCTGCTGTAGGTGAAGCTGGATCATGAATGATTTGTGCGAACATTTGTATATGTACGGATATATGTAGATCAGGAGGCGCATTCCCTTCACAAACAAATATAATCTACTGCATCTTCAGTGGCTCAGATGTCGGGAGTAAATGACGACCACTATGTTCATTATTACATCCAGCAACACAACACCTCAATCGGAGATATTCTTGTCTAACTTACATCTCTGCTCCAGCATCAAAACAATGGAGGTCGGACTGTTACAGCTGATGTAAGGCGGGTCTGAGGTAAGAGCTCATGTCAATCAACTCGTGGGAGCGGCCTCTGCTGGTGTGACGGCACACCGACAGGCATCTGAGAACGGCTCGATTTGAAAAAGGGGATATTATTCTTACAGATTAATTAAAAACCACTGCATGGATTTTTATCATTATAGGGTAGATTTGTACACACACTGCCAACACACATTAATGTTCAAACAACATGAAAAAGTGAACTTAGCATCCGATGACCACTTTAATAAAAATAATAGTAGTATTTAATAATAGAGTTTAGTATTGAGAAACTGTGCGTGTGATGGTGGTTTTGGTTACATTGTTCTGCCACTAGATAAAGAGACTGTTTTTGCGAGTCACCAGACTTTTACGTTGAAAAAATAAACGCAGTCATAACCACAAGTTATTTTTAGTTTCAACAACAACTTGATGCAGCTAACAAATGCACTGAGCAGCAAAATCACCCTTAACAGATGAAAGGATATTAACGTTACGACAAAGATAATGCTTTCTTCAGCGGACATTCAAACTAATGTTTCATCTTGAATATGAACAATGAATGTTGTATCAGATGCAGGTAATCATGATCACTCACTCGATCTCTCTGTCATAATACTGCACATAATACGATACAATAAGCTTTCAGTGAATCAACTCAACATTCCTTTGTTTCTAGATCTAAAGTGACGTTTTGGTCTCTTTTCCCCTCGGCTCAGTTTTTATCCCACACTTCTGGCTTTTTTCCCCTCAGAATTAAAAAAACAACTCACTAATTTTGTTAAATCGAGTTCTAAAAAGTCTAAATAAGGAGAGATATAAACTTGCATTTGTGAGAAAAAAAAAAAGTCAGAATTGTGAGATAAAAAAAAAAAAGTTATGTAAAAATGTTAATAGTAATAGGTTTACATAATATTTCATGCTGTAACTGTAGGGCTAATACAATACGTCCCCTATGAACAGCATATATGAATATTATGTAGACCTATTGTTTAAATCAAATTTATGCTTTAAAAGTAGAGTAATCATAGCAGTTTTCATCCACAGTTTGTCAGTTTAAACATCTGCATTAAGCTTCTTTGACGACCGTATTCTATAAAAATTATTTGCATTCTGATTTTGACACCAAGAGGCACAAAGATATATTTTTTTCTCTCATTCCATGGATTTTACCCGTTTACCTCCACTGGTTACCACTGCAACTACTATGTGTGCGCAGCTGCAATTCCTGAAGTAAATTACCTTAAAGTTTCAACGGAGGCATCGTAGAACTAGTATTTTACAGTTTCTATTGTCTCAGGTTATGTATGTAACTATGGTTCCCTGAGAAGGGAACGAGACACTGTGTCCTCTAGGGGGCGCTATGGGGACCACCATCTCCGTGACCCGTGTCTGAAGCCTACATACAAAAACGACAATGTTGGCTGGTGACAGCCTATGACGTCACTTCAGCAGTGACCACAGTATAAAAGGATGCCGTTAGAACACAACATTCACTTCTTCATCTGAAGCTCACGTCCGAAGCATGGCGACGAGCCTAGAGGATGCAGTGTCTCGTTCCCTTCTCAGGGAACCATGGTTACATACGTAACCTGAGACGTTCCCTTTCGAGGGAACATCAAACTGCGTCCTTTAGGGGGCGCTATGGTTATACCCATGCTGCCATGCTGAGGGGAGTGCATGCCATCATAGAGGCGAGCACTAAGTACCGACTCCCCTAAGCTTAACCCTCTGGGGTCTGAGGGTGTTTTGGGGCCCTGGAGAAGTTTTGACATGCCCTGACATTTGTGCTTTTTTCAGTATCTTAAAAACATATTAATGGCTAAAGTCTGATTACATTCTAATCAGCACAAACTGGGCTACAATAATATGCAAGCAACATTAAAATACATGTTTGTGTTTTTGAGAAAACAACGTTTATGCGTGGTTAGTGAAAAACTAAAATCTTTAAGTCACTGAAATAAGACCATGAAACACTGCTTCTTTCCATGGAGTTAAGAAACAAAACTCATCATCAGTAGTCCAGGACAATAAAAAACAGTGTAGTTGAACATTTGATGTTGGTATAGCACTCTTCATGTAGCCTTCATCTGTGGTGCAGGAATCAGATCACTAGACAAAAAAGAAAAAAAAAACAAAAAAAACAACTGTGAGCATGTTAATATCAGGAGCATCTGTAATATATACATATAGTATGATTTTGTAGTCATAGACTCACACATGCTTTATACTATCTTTAAAAAATGGCATTTTATATCTGAGAAACTAATTATTATTGTTTAGCACGTTAAACACCTATTCATGAACAAAGTATTAATAATAAACTAATATTATCCTATTGTTATACGATAAATAAATAAATAAATAAATAAATAAATAAATAAATAAATAAATAAATATGAATTTATAATCATAAACAAGCATGCTTTGTATGTAGTATACAATACAAAACCATTTCATGTCTGGGAAACTAATTTACTATTGTTAAGCACGTCATAAACATCTATTCGTGAACAGAGTATATGACAGTAGTTTGGTCTAAACAATCTTAGACTCAATCTTAGAGTCATTCAGTGTTACTGTCATGATTCCGGTCTATGTTTCCCTGTTTTGGTTTTGTGGACTCTTATTTTGAAGTATTCTTGCTCCCCATTGTTTCTGTTTTCCCATGTTCCTTTGCCCATCTTGTTAGTTTCCCTGGTGATTGATTAGCTCCTCCCCATGTTACCTCGTTATCTTGTCTATTTTAACACCTGTGTTTGCCATGGTTCGGGGTCTGGTGTTGTTCCTGTATGGCTGCTTTGTGTGTGCGTGCCAATGTCCTGCCTTGTCTTTTGCCCTGAGCCCATGCCTGGATTTACTTTGTGTTTTGTTTAAATAAATGTTTGCTGCATCTGGATCCTCCGCTCCTCTGTTACCTCGACCACACATTACAGAACACCAGACCCCATATGGATCCAGCAGTGAGAATCATGTGTCTCCGTCAAGGGGATTGTTGTTTGGAGGATTATGTCCATAACTTTGTTGTATTAGCTAATCTGGCTACAATGGAGGAAATTCCCCTCATGATTTTTTTTCGAGGGGGGCTAGCTGAGCCTCTCAGCTCACTCATGCCGCTGCATGACCCAAGCTGGACTTTGGAAACTTATATAAATCTGGCGTTGCAGCTGAGTGGCTCTGCTTTTTTTGTCGGAGTTGCAGAGGAGCAGCGCGGTACTTCTGCAACAACCACCATAGAGACTGTCTGCAAAATGGCTGCCAGATCAGAGACTTTCCACAAAATGGCTGTCATCTCTGAGCTTGTGCATGACTCGTCTGATCTTCCAGAGCCAGGTCAAGTTACTGTTGAACTTCCAGAGCCAGGTCAAGTCACAGTTGAGCTTCCAGAGCCAGGTCAAGTCACAGTTGAGCTTCCAGAGCCAGGTCAAGTCACAGTTGAGCTTTCAGAGCCAAGTCAAATCACCGTTGAACTTCCAGAGCCAGGTCAAGTCACGGCTGAAATTCCAGAGCCAGGTCAAGTCACAGCTGAACTTCCAGAGCCAGGTCAAGTTACAGTTGAGCTTCCAGAGCCAAGCCAAGTCACCGTTGAACTTCCAGAGCCAGGTCAAGTCACAGCTGAACTTCCAGAGCAAAGTCAAGTCACAGATGAACTTCCAGAGCCAAGTCAGCTCACAGCTGAACTTCCAGAGCCAGGTCAAGTCACAGCTGAACTTCCAGAGCAAAGTCAAGTCACAGCTGAACTTCCAGAGCCAGGTCAAGTCACCGTTGAACTTCCAGAGCCAAGTCATGTCACCGTTGAACTTCCAGAGCCAGGTCAAGTCACAGCTGAACTTCCAGAGCCAGGGCAAGTCACAGCTGAACTTCCAGAGCAAAGTCAAGTCACCGTTGAACTTCTAGAGCCAGGTCAAGTCACCGTTGAACTTCCAGAGCCAGGTCAAGTCACCGTTGAACTTCCAGAGCCAGGTCAAGTCACCGTTGAACTTCCAGAGCCAAGTCATGTCACCATTGAACTTCTAGAGCCAGGTCAAGTCACAGCTGAACTTCCAGAGCCAAGTCAAGTCACAGCTGAACTTCTAGAGCAAAGTCAAGTCACAGATGAACTTCCAGAGCCAAGTCAGCTCACAGCTGAACTTCCAGAGCCAGGTCAAGTCACAGCTGAACTTCCAGAGCCAGGTCAAGTCACCGTTGAACTTCCAGAGCAAAGTCAAGTCACAGCTGAATTTCCAGAGCCAGATCAAGTCACCGTTGAACTTCCAGAGCCAAGTTATGTCACCATTGAACTTCTAGAGCCTTGTCATACCTCAGCTGATCTCCCAGAGCCTCGTCATGTCACTTGTGCTGTACCCAGGATTCTGGTGTCACTGGCATCCAGCTTGGAGGATCCACCGCTGGTGTCTACACACTCAGCCGATCTGCCTGTCCCATCTGCAGCACCCTGGTGGGCTTCAGCTCTGTCTGCTCTGCTGTGGGGGGTTCCTGTTCCGTCTGCTCTGCCCTGGTGGGCTTCTGCTCCACCTTGGTGGGTTTCTGCCCCATCGTGGGGATCTTCGGATTCGTCTCCCCTGCTGTGGTGCTTCCCTACTCCACCTGTACTGCCAGCTTCATCCTGGCTCCCTGCTCGGCCAGTCCCGCCATTAAAATCATCCTGGCGTCGTCAAACATTTCGATGCAATGAAATGAAACATACTTCATAACGTTTCACTTTAACGTAAGCAGGCTAATAAAAGAAAGACTTACTCTTTCGGTGGATCTCGCCGTGCGTCGCATCGTGCTCTTCCTCTGAGGGAAATATAAATCTTTCTCCTCACAGCGCGTCTTCTTCCAGTAACAAGACTCAAGTAGCCGACATGAACAATGAAGTGAATCTCCCGCTTTGTTGACGTTGGTGTGGGCGGTTCGCCGCTTGCGCCTCCACGTGGCTGATTATAATAACAAACCGAAAGCAGCTCGTGGGCGTGATCAAATTAAAAATAATTAGGTCTGACGAGAAAGACTGGACATGGGGTTGGTTTCATACAGATTACTTTAACACATGATATTTGTTTTCGATGAGACTTACTCCATTTAAAAGTAGACATATCAGGCTTTCTACAGATATCTCTCTCATGTCTCTGTGTGGAGTATTCGCTGAGTTTTAGTTCATTTTAGTGACGCATTTCTTAATGACGATCACAGACAACAACGCAGCAGACTGCATACCCTGTTTGTTTGCTTTATTTCACAAAACCACAGAGTGTTGTTGTTATTATGAGTGTACACAAATAAAAGTGAATTCCTTACAGATTCGATTGATGTATTGCTCTTATCTGTACGATCAAAAATGACGGAGAAATTTAAGTTCTTTTTGGCGTTATCAAACCATGGTCAAAGTCAAGAGGGGGAGCTCAGAGAGCACCTACCTAAACAAAAAGCACAGCAAAACAGGCTAGACACAAAGTAGCAGGATCAAACTCACTCACCGTGGTTCCCACGCATGACTCCAGTTAGGTCAGGTAAACCTTCCTGTGAAGCTGCCCAGACCACCAAAGTGGGCCATCTACTTACAACCCTAGCAGGGGAGATAGCACTGTCTAGTCAGGGGCTCAGAGAGACCGCTGCTTAAAAACCCTAGGAAGGGGAGCAATCAGCGAGCTAGCGAATAGGTATCCTCAGATAGTCAATGTGCCATGAAGGCTATCAGAAGGGGACCAGCTGAGATTAACCAGGCCACTAAGAGTGGGCTGACTACTTACAACCCTAGCAGGGGAGACAGCGCTATCTAGGAGTGAGTGCGTTGTGAATGTGTTGTTAATGCTGCGAGAGGCGAACGCACTCATGCAAATTTGGGTAAACAGTAAAGACTCACCTCCCTTCTTTGCAAATACATTGTGATGACCACATTCAGTTTCCTCGAGAGCTGGACGCACTGCTTTTCACCACACACACACAGCCCATGAGCTCGTGAAAGTGGGTATGAGATCGCGCATGTCTCTCACAAGAAACAAGCAATGAATACAGTGAGTGCAATAAACTCCCTCGGGAACTGAAAGTGTTTGCTCTTTACCACTCATCATCACACGTGAGCCGTTTTTTTTTTTTTTTAAACCTCTGGTGAGAGAACATGCCTTTGGAAGTGACGTCATAGGCTGTTGCCGGCCAACATTGTTGTTGTTTTTGTATGTAGGCTTCAGACACGGGTCACGGAGATGGCATTCTCCATAGTGCACCCTAGAGGACGCAGTTCGATGTTCCCTCGAAAGGGAAATATATCTTATTCTAATGGATAAATAGAATTGCAGTATATAATATAGGCTTATCTATAAGCCAAACAAAAGCTATAAGCTATAAGTTTATCTATAAGCTTATCAAAAAAAACAAAACAAATTTAAAGATATAACCCAGCATTGGGTTAAAAAAGGACAAACCCAGTTATTGGAATGTTTTGACCCAGCGGTTGGCAGAAGTGTGAAGTCCAGGGGTCAGAAACTAGTGCTGCCATATGTTTATTCCACCCATTAATTTCACCAGTTCATTGGTGGAACAAAGTCATTCCTTTTAAAGGAGAAGTCCACTTCGAGAACAACAATTTACAAATAATTTACTCACCCCCTTCTCATCCAAGATGTTCATGTATTTCTGTCTTCAGTTGCAAAGAATTTTTTTTTTTTTTTTTTGGTTGAAAAATAAAAATTTGTATACTTTTTAAGCAAAAAAAGCTTGCATAGCACAGGCTCTCGGATGCGCGTCCACGGTCGTTCTTGAACAATTCGTTCATTTTGAACGAATCTTTAATGTGACTTGTGAAGAATGAGTCGTTTCAGGGAGTGATTCATTCAGTTGCACATGCGCAACATCCTATTAGGTTCTGTACTGTTTTTCCGAGTCATTCGTTCATCTTATTGGGCTGTCACGTGATGCTAATTTTGCTAAAATTAACGAAGTGTAATGTTTTCCTCAAAAACCATAATTTCTTTACGACTGAAGACAGAAAGACATGAACATCTTGGATGATAAGGGGGTGAGTACATTATCTGTAAATTGTTGTTCTGGAAGTGGACTTCTCCTTTAAGTCACAAGCAAGTCTCAAGTCAAATCCCAAGTTAATGAGATAATTAAGTGGCTAATTAAATGATGATTGTGCATTAGTGATGAACACCTGCTGTTAACATTCAACATTATTGAAGAAAAGAGAAACACAACTACAACTGAACTACAACTGACTTCAGCCACAGACTTTGATGGAATCAACTGAAAAAAGAAAACACACACAATGCCACCATAATTGTGATCAAGGATTGCTTTAGTTTGTCTTTTGACCCTTTTAGAAATTCAAAGTAATTTAGTTCTCAGCAACTTCAATCATGTTTCAAAGTAAACATTTGTGTATTGCTGAATCAAAAGCTACAAGTAGCAGATTAGTTTACGCTTTCTGCTTATAACTCATTTAAATGAACATCATGAAGTGGTCTCTTTCATTGGTTTATTGACTGACATTCAGTTATTACAGGACTGCAAAAAAAAAGTCCTATTAAACTAATGCCACAGTAATGCTTCAATACTTGGGGGAAAAGCTGGGCTTTTAAACAAGAACACTTATCATATGATCCTCAACAGTGGTGATAATAATTTATCATACTGCAGTGCATGATGGAACTTTTTTTTTTACTATGGAGATACCCAGCATGCATTGCAGCATGAAGCATACAAAAAAGTTTTTTATTTTTTTTAAGCTCATGATGATCTATATAAAATATAAATAAAATAAAAATATAAAAACAGCTAATATCTCCTGTAGAGCTGTTCAAGCACTGATCTCACTGCTCCACATGCATTACTACAGAGAGAGATCTAATGCAGGAAGTCAAGAGCCCAACTAAAGCAAACACTGATCTCCATGATGAACCAATAAAACATCAATATCTGATCGTCTGTAATTCTCAATAACAACAGGTGTTCATCACTAATACACAATCATCATTTGTCACTTAATTAGCTCATTAACTGACATACTCATAGATCGACTACAAAATTATGCAGGTATCCAAGGGCAGACTTTAAGATGGTTTAGATCCTACCTGTCCAATTGCTACCACTTTGTTTATTTAAATGGGGAGTCATCTCAGTTATCACCAGTAAAGTATGGAGTGCCACAAGGATCTGTCCTAGGTCCTCTACTATTTTCAATATACATGCTGCCCCTTGGTAATATTATTAGAAAACACAGGATTAGTTTCCATTGTTATGCTGATGATACTCAACTATATATCTCAACAAGACCAGATGAAACTTCTGAATTATCGCAGTTAACAGAGTGTGTTAAACATGTAAAAGATTGGATGACCAATAATTTTCTGCTATTAAATTCAGATAAGACAGAGATATTACTTATTGGACCTAAAAACAGTACACAGAATCTCTTGGCTTCTTCACCATCTCCGTGAATGGCTTTTAGAAATGTGTCAATAAAATGGACCTAAAATAAATTAAGTCTTATCAAAAACAAATATTCTGTGCTAAAGTAATCTGTGTGAAACCAACATGATGTATAGTTTTGCCCTCAGAGCTCATTATTTTTAATGTGATCACGCCCACGAGCAGCTTTTGATATGATAAACAGACACGTGCGAGGCGTGAAACATTTTGAAAATGATAGGTAGCTCATTGTATCTAAATATCTTATGACGCGATGAAGTTTTCATCTTCTATATAATATAAAACAAATTACGATATAAAAGTAATATGAGTGTACACTGTAACATGATGAATGCTACGAGTCTAAGTATGTCTAGATCATGTTTATTATTAATACTCTGTTCCCAAATAGAGTTTTATAAGGTGCCAAACCATCATTTGTTTCTCAGATATAAAATATCCTTTTTTGGATAAAGTATGCATGAATCTGTGACTAGAAGATCGTTATATACAGATTCTTCTGATATTAACATGCTCAGAGATGTTTTTTGTTTTTTTAGTGATCTGATACCTGCACCATAGATGAATCTCACTGATTTTCACTCGAGTGTATATGTACTTTATCTTGAATCCATGGAAAGAAGCAGCAAACACTTAAATATCAGGTATGATTTACTAGTTTCACTTGCTGAACAGGATTGACACAAGGTCTGTTCACATCTCTGTGGTTCGGTCAGTGAGTACAATAATAATCTTTGACCATCATTATGTATGTTTTGATTATATTGTGTTGTAAATAAAATACAAATGACCAAAACCCCCATTATCTTACTCTCCTCTCATTCTTTGTTACCTGCCTCATAGTGACAGTCACACTGATGGGCCATTAGGGGACGGCCTTTTGTCTCTCAGGTGTGAATCACTAAATATTCATGGCCGTTATCCCTCCCTCGCATACGGCTTTATATCACAAAACATTTCTTAGAAAATTTACATCAATATATTGTTTTCTGTGAAAGAGTAAGCACGATCATTTTCACATCATTTTGAAGTAAATATTCTAGCCTACAAGAGTGATTACTCAAAAGCCTTGCTCAGGACTATTCAGTACGAGTTTTATGGCCTTATTTCAGCTACATTTATTTTCCCAAAACTTACTAACTATGCATAACCTTTTTTTTCTAAAAAAAAATGCAAACATGTACATCCATCTTGCTTACATATTATTGTAGCACCGTTTGTGCTGAATACAAAATATATATGTTGGCCAGTAGTATGTTATAAGTAGTTGAAATAAGCACAAATGTCAGGGCATGTCTAAACATCTAAAGGGCCCCAAAATCACCTCAGACCCCAGAGGGTTAATAAACAAGCTACAGACAGTCCAAAATGCAGCTGCTAGAGTCCTTACCAGGTCAAGAAAATATGATCATATTAGCCCAATTTTAAAGTCTCTGCACTGGCTACCTATTAGGTTCTGCATCAGCTATAAAATAGCACTTCTTACCTATAAGGCACTTAACGGTTTAGCTCCTGCGTACCTAACTAGTCTTCTACCACGCTACAATCCATCACGCTCCCTAAGGTCACAAAACTCTGGACTGTTGGTAGTACCTAGGATAGCAAAGTCCACGAAAGGAGGTAGAGCTTTTTCACATTTGGCACCCAAACTCTGGAACAGCCTTCCTGATAACATTCGGGGTTCAGACTCACTCTCTCTGTTTAAATCTAGATTAAAGACACATCTTTTTAGCCAAGCATTCAAATAATGTATCTCATAAACTTTTCCTGCAGTTATATCTGATCAAATGTTCATTATTAATCTTTCAGCTCTGGTTGAACAAATCATTTTGTTTGTTTTGAACAGCAGCTACGCTAATTATGTTCCTATTTGTTCTCTGTTTCTGTCATGGGATTGACATCCTGTGGTAACTAGGAATTACACCAGCTTCAGTCTGGATCCAGAACACTTAAGAAGAGATGATGCCAACCCCATAGAGGACTTCAGATGATGCCAATCCGGAAACAACATACTGGGTTTAGGGTTAGGGTCCTTTTTTATATTTATATTTATATTATATTTAATATATATATTTAACCCAGCATTTTTTAGAGTGTAGGCTATGTCACAGTAGACTGGTGCTCAAGCTAAATGGACTATATAGTGTGCACTATTAGGGCGCCGGCGCAATCAAACATACGTCATTTCTGATCATACAGTAAAGGCATATTTTGCAAGTTCAAAGTGTTTGCAGATTGAAGATTTAAACATATTAGCAAGGTTTATTAGAAATCTTTCTAAACGAACATTCAGTTCTTATTTCGCTCTGGAACCTGAACAAAAAATATTTTTGCCAAGAACAAACTGAAATGAAAACATATCACTTTTCAACCGTGTATTTAACAGGCTGGGAGATCTTCTCAGGGCAGTACCCTGTATCATCAATCTATGTGTGACACCAAACTCAACATGGAGAAAAAAGACGAGTAATTGAAGAAACACCTGGACTGGTGCCACTAACACTAAACGAGAGAACTGCAGGGCCGGAGAAGAGAAAGAATGCAGCTGTCACAAATCTGGTCGGTGTCCCGCTGTCCGCTCACCGCCAGATGTCACTCTCACCCCATCATCACTCTCTGACTGTTGTACCACACCCCGGACTACATCTCCCGTCATGTATCACGCTGATTGCGTCAGCACATGTGACCAATCAGCAGCACCATAAAAGCCCCGGTCTTTCCCCATGCTAGTCACGGATTGTTGATAGTGTTTCTCCCATCGTTTAGCGTTTCCTAGTTCTTTGTTTATTGTGTTTTTGATCCCCTTGCCTGGCTCCCCGTTTTTCGACTGATCGCCGCCTGCCTTCGGACCATCGCTCGTCATCAAGGACTATTCTCTCTCATCTCGCCTCTGACACTCCTGTTACCGTTGATTTGACCCTGTCTGTACGACCATGTATCTGTCTCGTCCCTATAATAAAGGCTCGCAAATGGATCCGCTCGCCTCTCGTCCGTTACTCCCTGTAACAGCAGCAGACGAGCACGGACAAGCAACTAAAATTAAGTTTAACTAAACATAAGATCTGTTTTTATTAAATCTTAGTCTATACAGTATATACAAAGAATGAGTACGCTAAATATATATGACTTTATTAACTGATGAACAAAACTAATGAAAAGACTGAGAGTGAATGTGGCTGAGTTTAGTTCATTTTTGTGTGGTGTGTCACTCTCCAAACAAGATAAAATAGTACATAGTACAATCAGCGCTGTTCAGTCTGAACTCGGGCAAAACAGAGAAGAAGGTTATACTGAATATTTTCTGATGTTCTCCGTTTCTGCAATAACTTATTTTACCCTTCATAATCAGGACAAGAAGACAGATTTCATAATATTCTAACAATTAATTGTTTAGTAATGTAGAATAAAATATTTGATCAAACAGCAGTCAATGAAATTACTCACAGGGCTTTTCTGCAGCATCTCACAGCTGGAAGGAGTCTCTCGTAATTTTCTTGTGATGACGTGAATCTCTTTGGGTTGAACTCATCCAGCACCTTCTCTGACATCAGCAGTATGTAGGTCAGCACTGTACACATGGAAGATGAGAGGTCTCCTCCTGGATGTTCATCTGGACTGAGGTGTCTCTGGATTTCCTCATATAATGAATGATCCTTGAGCTCAAGTAAGCAGTAGAATAGGTTGACTGAAGCTTCATCTGTGATATTTTTGTTTTGTTCTTGTTTAATGTATTGAGTTGTTTGTCTGATGGTCTCTGTGGTGTCTTCAGTGTGTGTGATCAGACCTTGGAGCAGGTTTTGACTGGATTCCAGTGTAACGCCCATCAGAAACCGCAGGAACAGGTCCAGATGTCCTCTCTTACTCTGCATGGCTTTACCAACAGCCATCTGCAGTAGCCCATGCAATGTGATATTTCGTTCTGGCTCAAAGAAAAACCGAAGCTCCTGCATGTCCTTGTTAAGGTAACAGATGAACACGTGCAGTGCAGCGAGAAACTCTTGAACACTCAGATGCACAAAGCAGAAGACCTTCGTCTCATGAAGTCCATGTTCCATCTTAAAGATCTCAGCGATCATTCCTGTGAACTCAGTGTCTTTACTCACATCAATACCACATGCTTTCAGATCTTTCTCATAAAACACAATGTTTTCCATCTTGAGCTGTTCAAATGCTAGCTTGGCTAACTTCAAAATCATCTCTCTGTTTGAATCTAAGAGCTCTGTACGTGGTCTTTTTGCCTTTCTTTCATACTTCTGGTTCTTCATTTTCATCTGTATGAGCAGGAAGTGGATGTACATTTCAGTGAGTGTTGTGCTGATGTTGTCTTCACTGTTTTTGATGAGAAGATCCTGAAGTACTGTAGCTGTGATCCAGCAGAACACAGGAATGTGGCACATGATGTAGAGACTACGATTCGTCTTGGTGTGTGAGATGATTCTGTCAGCCAGACGCTCATCTGTGATTCTCTTTCTGAAGTACTGCTCCTTCTGTTGGTCAGTGAATCCTCGCACCTCAGTGAACAAACCCACATATTCAGGAGGAATCTGATTGGCTGCTGCTGGTCGTGATGTCACCCAGACCAGAGCTGATGGAAGCAGGTTCCCTTCGACCAGATTTGTGAACAGCACATCTACAGAGGATCTTTCCTCAACCTCGTCCACTATTTTGTTTTTTTCAAATTCCAAAGGCAGTTGACTCTCATCAAGTCCATCAAATATAAAGGCAAGTTTACATTCCTCATATAACTTTGATTTTTCCAGATCCTTCAATATAGGACAAAATTTCTGCAGAAACTTATGGAGATTGAACTGTTGGTCTTTAATGCAGTTGATCTGTCGGAATGGAAGCAGGAACACACAGTGTATGTCCTGATTGGTTCTTCCTTCTGCCCAGTCCAGGATGAACTTGTGCACAGAGACAGTTTTTCCAATGCCAGCGACTCCCTTGGTCAGCACAATCTTTTTCTCATTTTTTTCCTTTAATAATTTAAATATATCATTGCATTTGATTGGTTTGCCCTGTGTTTTTTTGTTCTTGAAAGCATCATCAATCTTCAGAATCTCATGTTCCTGATTAACCTCCTTCATATCTCCCTCTGTGATGAAGAGATCTGTGTAAACAGCCTGGAGATCTGCTTCATTTTCTTTCTTGCACTCAAAAATACGTTCCACTTTCTTCTTCATGTTGGATTTGTGAGTTTCCAACATTTTTTTCAGAATCAGATCTGCTGTTTTAATAATGATAAAGTTAATAAAACATGGGTTAAAATCAAAAACAGATTTATATTTTTTAAAGATACATTCAAAGCTTTGACATCAATGTGATCCTCAGAATTCACTCAACATACTGTAATTAAATTAATTTTGAAAGTGACACCACAGACTTTAAATTTACAAAGATGGTGCACAAATAATACTTGAATGAGAGAAAGTGCAGTGAACAATATGGTGGAATAGTCCTGCTTCTGAATAAAAGAGCCAGATGCTAATTGATAAAGTCACTGCATCACTGCAGCTGCCAGGGCTCGAAATTGCGACCGTTTTGGTCGCATATGCTCCCAAAATTTAATCTGCGCGACCTCAAAATATATTTGGGAGCATTTGTGCGAGTGCGAGAAATCGTTGTGGTGCGACTTGTTTTCATTTCTTTACAAAACTTTCGCTAGCCTAACTACTGCCCAGACTGCTGTGAGCTGATACAGTGACAGGATTGCCGTTCTCTCCAACATTACACAACTAATTAAACTTGATCTTTACATTCTTAACTTTAATGTAGATTTTAGATATTAGCTGTCAATCACTCCCTGTCACTGACACTGCGCTCCGCTGAAACTCGGAACCGGCCGTTTTTTTTCTCTCTCTCTCAACTAACCTCTGTTCCTGATTTGTACGAACTACATTGCAGTTAGGGGTGTGTGATATGACGATTTTTGATTGTGGACAAATAAAATGTCTCCACAATCCGCTTTTGAAGAAATATACTATACTTCGTGCTACAGCGCACATTCTGTCAGACGCAATTCTGGCGCCTCATAATATATATAGCATATAATATAATATAGCATAATATTGGCTGACTATAAATATAAAACTACTACATTTATAACATGAGTAAATATACAAAAATTTAATATGACTTCAAATACTAAAAATTCTAAATGTATTAATATATTGACCATGCCTAAAAATAAAAAGAATACTCAATATATGACTGAAAATTACTTTACTATGACTTAAATCACCAAGAATGCAATATTTATCAATATTAACTAACTGTATATACAAATACTTAATATATTACTATTGACTAAAATATTTAAATTACTACATTTACAAATATTGATTGTTGCCAAAATGATAAAAAATAAATGCCGCGTATGCCGCGTTGTATACTGTACAACGCGGCATACATTCACATCAAATGATAACTCATCTCCAGAGTTTCACTCACGCAGGGGCGTAATTTCCACTGGGGACACAATTTTCAAAATCCCCCCACTTTCAAATTGGTTTGTTAAATTAATGTCTTGTATTGTTCGCGCCATCGTTAAAACGAAACCGAAAGTAAAACGCGCACGCGCATTCAAAAGCAATTTTAATACCGCACGTTTAGAGCCCAATGCCCAATGTGCGCAAATTAGGCTACATAACATATCTAGGCTGTAGGCTATAGGTTGTGTAGTTGTATTTAATGCAACCTTAATATTCATTTGGTGCTCCTAAATTTTTTTTGGTGCTCCTAACTTTTTGAAGTTGGGAGCACCAGTGCTACCAAGTAAAAAAGTTGATTTCGAGCCCTGAGCTGCACTGATGAACTTCAGTTGCTATAGAAACATTCAGCATCTTGAGACGCTCTTAGGAATGTGTATGTGCAATGACTGGTCTGGCCTGAAAAATAAGATTTTTTAACACCATCTAAACATTAGAAACACATCTTATGAGACAGATTTCATTGTTGATTTAAAATATAGTCATAAGCCTGGTGAACAGTTTTGGAGAATTCAATGTTTCCCATTGAGATATGAGCTGCACTTGCATGACTGAAACAGCTGAACGAGAGGCGGCGTTTCAAAGAAGGCCACCAATTGAAATGACTTAAGACTTAAGGGAATTCTATTTAATTTATCTTTTGGATGTATGAATTCAAATCAAGCCAAATGCACTGTTTCTGTCTATATATTGTATACTGGCGTGGTCATTGCTCATCACATACAGTGGATGGCTGTGTGGTTAGATCTGGTGATACAATACATCACCTCTCACATTAAATCAATCTGTCCACCATTATGAACAATGCCACTACATGGTAGTTTAGGTTATTGCCACTGATATTCTTTCTTTACCTGTGATTTATACAATAAAAATGGTATTTAAAAAAACAAACAAACAAACAAACAACAACAAAAACATAGTTTGGAACATGACTGATATGACTGCACCTTGTTTTTCAGTGTGTTTGTCTGTCGTCTCTGTCCCTGAGTTTTCTTGTGGGTCTTTGAGAAGAGAGAAAAAGGACAAAAGTAAAAAATGTGAGACAAAATATGCAGATACATGAAAGGAAACACTGTAGTATGTCTGCTTATGAACAATATGACCATAAATGAACTGTGATATTTAGAGGTCTCTCACAGCCCTTCCTGTTATTCTCCTCCTGAATGTATTACGAGTCACCATTCACTTGCCTTATGTTCAGTCACCATAAGGGGGTTTTGCACTGTGTAGTTCTAGGAACTCAATTTTGGGAAGTAGCCAGTAGGGTGGTTCCTAGAGAACCAATTTCTCCCTTGGGCCGTTTTCATGGTTGCATTTGCACCGGCAGCAGGAACTCTGAAGCTGCCAACAGCGACATCTTTATTTGCGGCATTTACAAATGTCAGTAAATGAAAATGAACAATGAAGAACGCCGTGTTCGGAGCTGTTTTTGTTGTGTGTCATAGGTTTCGTGATAACGGAGATGGAATGGAAATACACAATTTTCAAGGAGCACAGAAGAACTCTACGGAGCAGCAGCTTAACAGAACACCGGACCCATTACCCAACTGTCACGGTTCGTGGGTCCTAACACTTGTCCTGAATTTGGTCTTTATCATCTTGGTCCATTATTATGCCACATTTTGCTGTATGGGAGGACAAGTGAAAGTTTGCTTGTTAAGTTCATGGCCATCTGCTTGCCTTGTAGTACATTAAACTAATAAACTATATCAAATTTTATCTTTTAATAGCACTATTTTAATATATTAATCCATAAGTGTTTATGGTTTTCTCTGAGAGGAAAAAGCTTAGACTTTTGGTTTTGTTTTGTTTCTGTTTTTTTTGGCTTATGGTTTTCTACGAGAGAAAATGCGAGAGACTTTGCGCAATGCGTTCATATTCTGCTGTTCTGTGGCCACAGATTTGCGGGTTTTGTCTTTTTCTCCTGCAGATGACTCGCTGGACCCTGTACATTATAGTACTAAATTAGTTTTAATTGTTTAACCACCACAGCGTCTTGTTTCTATTGGTAACACATGAGTTTGTGTGGATTGAAAGTGACGTCGCAGGTAGCTGAGAGTGCAAGTGGCGATTGCAAGTGACATTGTAATTTAGTTTCTTTTTAAAAATAAAAAATAATTATTACAATAAAATAAAATAAATAAAATAATAAAATAAAAAGACTGCAGTTGACATCAGGTGTCTCAGAGCGTAAGTTTGAGTGCAAGTGCATGTCTGCAGCCAGACCCTTCTCTGTTAATCTGCTAAATCGGTTCTCTTAAATCATACTAAACGATTCACAATGAATATCGACTGTTGTAGGAAGGCTTTGGGACAAACTTCTTCATTATAACTGGATCTTTAATAAACTGCTGTGTTGTTTAGTTATGTGCATTCCATCACTGTTTAAACGGTCCTATTAGTCATCTTGTCACAAGAAGTCCACTTTCAGAACAAAAATGTACAGATAATGTACTCACCCTCTTGTCATGACTGAAGACAGAAAGACATGAACATCTTGGATGACAAGGGGGTGAGTACATTATCTGTAAATCTTTGTTCTGGGAGTGGACTTCTCCTTTAACATTCTCCATATAAACAACCTCCTTTAACATTATATATATATATATATATATATATATATATATATATATATATATATATTTATATATATACACACATACACATATACATATATGAGCAATATCACACGATTACACTTGAGATATGGCTGTATATCGGCACGACTGTGATTCAGCTGTAGGTAATGAGTGCCGATATACAGCCATATCTCAAGTGTGTAAATAAACTAAATAACAACGGAGTGTCTTTAAAATCCTTCTTTTGTGCAGAACTACTGTCTTCTGCCACAGATTCAAATCAAAGTTGGTCAGTTGATCAGTTGAGCTCAAGACTCCGTTCATAATTACAAAACGTCACTTTTGTTACTGCATTAAAACCTCACTGTATCAGGTATGAGTATTATGAGAGAGAGATGGACTGAGCGAGTGTGATTAATGTACCTGCATTTGATAGAGCATTCATTAATCATATTCACAATGAAAGCGTTACATTTGTGGTAATGTTAATATCCTTTCATCTGTAAAGGGTGATTTTGCTGCTCAGTGCATTTGTTCGCTGCGTCAAGCTGTTGTTGAAGCTAAAAATAACTTCCGCTTAAAACCCTTTGGTATAAAAGTCTTTACCAAAGTTCCTTCTTTACTGCTGACTCACTCATAAAAACAGTCTCTTGTCGCCATCTAAAGGAGGAATAATGTAACTAAACTCACCATCACACGCACAGTTTCTCGATACTAAAAGCTATTCTTAAATATATTATTTATATAAAATATTGTTTATATTAGGGTCAGCGGTACATTCCAGAAGATCTGGCCAAGTTGAGGCTTCTCTCTGCAGCTTCAGAAGCGCGGAACGGTCACTAACACCCTGGAGCTCACACGTCCGAAAATGTAGACGCAAATGTTCAAATAGACATTATCTTTATTAACAAACTGCATATTTGAAATATAAACAAGTGACACAAAAGCCTAGGGCCCCACCTTAAGGGGAGGGCCCCGCGGCTGCGAGGTTGTCAAATTGAGTTTTAGGTGCGTTCGACTTAAAGCAGCGCTGCGCAGAAAGAGTGTTTAAAGTCAAAGTACCGCAAGAGCTATAGAGCACAGACAGCTCTGCATGCTTTCAAATTGCTCTTGCGGTACTTTAATGTCATACACCGGTCGGTCCGCAGCGCAACTTAAAGCCGCCCGCAGCTTCTGACTACACAACTAGAGAGACGTGCCAGGGCTATACAGTGCGGCATATGTGTCGAACGTATGAAAAAAATCAGTATTTTATATAGGCTGTTGATTACCATTGCGTTGCATCTATAGTTTATTCATATAAAAATACCCGATATGGCTTGAAAAACAGAGCGAAACCATTTAGTCCCAATCGTACAGATATGTCTCCATGTTTCATCAGTTAAAACATCTTTATCTGAGTTTTATTCAGCTATGCGAAAGCGGATTTCCTGTATGAATGAAAAATTGTGGCGGTGTGCACCTGATAAGTCATGGTTGTAATCCGTCATAAAACTAAAAGAGGAATATGAATGAAACATTATATGTGTGCACTCACTAATGTTCACAACACCTTATTCTGGGTAAAAATAGGAATAATAATACTTCTAAGTTTTTTTTTTCCTCCAGTGTAGAGGGTTTTTTTTTTTCCTCTCTCAGTGAATGCATAAGATTTTCTAATAATAATAATAATAATAATAATAATAATAATAATAATACTATTTTTAATCATAATATTATAATAAATCCTTATACCTTTCTAAACATTTATAATTAGGCCTCCTTGCATGTTAAAAGGTCATGCTGCAGTCTTCTATAAAATATATTGCTAATTATTAATTACTGTTTTGTTTAATGTTTTTATTTACTAATAACAATAATCAGAATTACTCATATTGATAAAGACAATATTTTGGCCAAATTGTGCAGCCCTACAAACAGGCACAACAAACTCTGTGTTCTTTATCATTTTTGGTAATATAGTCTGAAAACCTTTCTTGTTACAGTTCAGATTTTGTTGTTACGGTTTAGATTTTGGAATGAACTTAATTCTGCCTCTCAGAATAGTCTCTCGAAATAAAGTCTTGTTACACATTGATGCCATTTTTAAATTATTTGAAATGAAAGAATGATAGAAAGATTAAAGTGAAGTTGTAATAGAAATGGAATCCAAATTATTAAAAAGGGTGTTTTGACGGCTATATACATAATATTTATTGCTGGAGTACTTGTTTTATACATGCAGTGATGCCCATGATCACACTCGGATCCAATGTCTAATGCAATAAAGTTTTTTTTTCTTTTTTTCCCCATCAATCAATCCTTAAAAACAAGCAAAATAGCCTGCATTTCTTATCATTTATGAGTATTAGTAAGCCTGTTTATTTTGTTTATGCTCTGTTTATTTTATTTAGTTTCCTTTATATTTATTTGTGTTGCATGTGTTTACTCAAGCTCACTTGCACTCCTTTTTTTTTTTTTATTTGTTTAAATATTTTTACATACATGTTTGTTGAATGTGTTACAATTGATACACATTCACACTTAAATACTGAAATAGTCATGTCATGTGCTTTCTCTTCACTCGTCAAATTTCTATGACAGTTTTTTTTGCCTAGGGCCCCACAAACCTACAGGCCAGCACTGGGTGTCCGCCATGACGCTTGCTCTAAGTAGTACCGCAAACGGATACGATTACACTGTGAAATGGCTGTTGGAGTTCTGTTGAACTCTAATATCACACTCTTATCAGCCAATCAGATTCAAGAAACAGACAGAACTGTTGTGTGTGTATATATATATTATATATATATATATATATATATATATATATATATATATATATATATATATATATATATATATATATATATATATATAAACACTTTGGACACAATTTTGACAAGTTCACTTAGGGTGAACTCACTTTTGTTGCCAGCTGCTTTGATATTAACGGCTGTATGTTGAGTTATTTTCAGGGGACAGTAAATATACACTGCTAGACAAGCTGCACACTGACTACTCTAAAATACATCCAAGTTTCATTTCTATAGTATTGTCCCTTGAGAATATATACTAAAATGATTGCTGAAATGTGAGGAGTGTATTCACTTTTATGATATAGAACTGGGATGCAGCATGAGAGTTCAAAAGAAAAAGAAGAAAAAAAAGGGGGAAATCCTTGTGGGGCTGTGAAAGAGTAAAGCGTAAGTCAAACAGTCACACTGCTAAACAGTTACACCTTACAGTCACAGTGAGTTTAACATTACCTTGCTTGTGTTTGTTCTCCAGCTGTTCAGCCAGTTCATTCTGGTTCATCTTCCTCAGGATGTCGACTGTGATCTTCACAGCTTCTTCTGATCTAAAACACGCCACCAGCTTATCCACTGTTTTTAACCTATCTGTGTCCTCCATTTCAGACTTTGATATAGATGCTTGATCATTCACTAAATGCCACTGAAACTTCTTCAGATCATCTTTGCCCAGCCCCTCCAGTGAGCTCAGAAGCAGATTTTCAACAGCCATCGTCTTTCACGGATTCACAGCTGCAGGACAAGGAGAAAAAGATCTGAAAGAGAGATGTGTGTAAATCTGCAAAAAAAACTAAGGATTAAATCAATGCTTTGAGTTTTGTCTGTAAAATCCAAAGGTTCACCTTACTTAGATATAATTAGTTATCTTTACTTAGTTGTTACTATGTGACACTGTCACATAAAAGACATGTTTTACCGCTCTATTTATTACAGTGATTTAATGTATTATGGACTTTTAAGTGTTTTTTAGTCCATTTTATTCCTCTTCATATTTTAAGTGTGTATGTCTTTAAGTAATGTATGGTTGGCCTGTCATGTGACTAGACACATGACAGGAAGCAGGAAGTCCAAATGAATAAGAGAGCAGCATGACAAACAATCACACACTGGGATTATTGGACTGTTTTAGGGGTTGAGGTTACCTGGTTTTATGTTGTTTTAAGTCTTTTATGTGAACACTGTAAATACACCATTCCTATTTAAACCAACTTCCTTTTATGTCTCATTCTTTTAACCACTAGTCATCTCTCACAGTTAAATCCGACCCCATTTTTAACTTTGTAACAGCCTGTTAGGCTGATCGTTACAGTACTTACTAGGTTGCAGCAAATTTTAAGGCAAATAAAACAACTTACTTTCTGCATTGAGTAACTCTGCTTAAAGGGGTCATCGGATGCCTAAGTTGATATGATTCTTTAGGGTCTTAATGAAAAGTCTATAACATACTTTGGTTAAAATTTCTCAGTGGTAGTGTAAAACACCCTTTTTACCCTGTCAATAACAGCACTGTTCACATCAAGCTGTTTCGGTGCATGTCCCTTTAAATGCTAATGTGCTCTGCTGACCCCGCCCCTCTCTTCCGTGGGATGACGAGCACTAGCACATTTTAAGGAAAGGCGGTTTGCAAAGACTCATAGAAAAAAACCCTTATACTCACTTCTGCTGTAGGTGAAGCTGGATCACGAACGATTCGTGTGAACATAGACGCCTTTATGTAGATCGCTGGGTGCATTCCCTTCACAAACAAAGGTAATGTTAATCCTCTGTGTCTTCAGTGGCTCAGATGTCGGGAGTAAATGATGACTGTTGTATTCATTATTACATCCAACAACAAAATACCTCAGTCTCTTAATCAGAGACACTCGTCTTCCCCTTCTCCAGAGTCAAAACAATGACGGACTGATTACAGCTCACTCAGGCCGGGTCTGAAGTAAGACAGCCGTGTCAATCAACTATCGTGGGAGGGGCCTGTGCAGAACTAGTCATTCTGACAGGAATCTCAGAACAGCCTGACCTGAGAAAGGGAATTTTAAAATAGGGATTAAAAAAAACCCCTAGGTGGATTTTTATCATTATAGAATGGATGTGTAAACACACTTCAAATACACATTTACGTTCAAAAAACAACGAAAATGAATTTTGCATCCAATGACCAATGAAAATATTAAAATAGCCACAACAAAACCAATGACATTAATACACCAGTAGGAGGCAGCAGTGCACTAATGTGTTGTTAATGTGCAACAAAACAACAGAAGCAGAAATAAGTAAGGTTACAGAGTAGTGTTGTCATGATACCAAAATTTTGACTTTGATACCATACCGGACTAAAATATCATGATACTACTACTGAACCGATACTACGAAAAAAACAGAACAACAGGAAAAGTAATTGATAGATGATCCAAATGGAGATCTTTTTTTTTTTTTTTAAATCTATTAAAACAAAGCATTTCATCCCCCCTTTAAAAAATAAAATAAAATGATAATAAATCACATGCCAGTGCCACTACACAGGATTATGGTGAACAACTACCGAGTCTACAGGTAGAGATCTTTGCTATATTGGCAAGTTAGCTTAAAGGATAAAGCCAAATATTATTTCACAACAACAATTTATATGATGACATAGTCATTTGTTATTTTATCTTTGTTATTAATAATAAGAACCTAGATGCAAATGACAAACTAAAGGACAACTACAATAAAACAAAGACACAAATACAATAATCTACAATTTATAACAACAGTGGAACTTGCCTTTAACTGAAGAATTATCTGTCATATTTAGGTCAAGTGCTTGTGGCAACTGCCTTCTCTGAACAGCGGTCTTGTGAACACACTGGTCTCAGTACACTGAAGGTGTCCTACACTTTATTTACAATTTCAAATCATTTCTTGCAGTATACCTGTAACCACTGTATTTCTTTTCTTTCTTTTTGATTTTTTTTCCTTTCCACAGATCTAAAAGGACACTTCATGAATTCGTGTATCAGCTTGAATATTGGATTTCTACATGTGGGCGGAACGAAACGCCCCTTCCTGCTGATTGGTCAGCTGAAGATCAAACCAGGCCCCAGTCCAGTTCTTCCGCAGTTTCGCGCAGAATAATAGTCCTCCGCTGCTGCAGTTGAACAGATAATTAACGTGTTTATTGCAACTACATTTATTTTTTTTCTCTCACAAAACAACTACACTAACGAATGGCTCGGCACAACCCGTACCGGGACAGAGCCTAGACAGGGCTTTGTTCTGTGTGAACAAAATAATTTGCTATAGCCTACTGTATTTTCTGGACTGTAAGTCACATTTTTTTAATCATGAAACATGCTGTGATTTATTCCAAAGTAACTTACAGTGGGGCAAAAAAGTATTTAGTCAGCCACCAATTGTGCAAGAGAGACAAAATGAGAAAAAAAAAAAATCCAGAAAATCACATTGTCTGATTTTTAAAGAATTTATTTGCAAATTATGGTGGAAAATAAGTATTTGGTCACCTACAAACAAGCAAGATTTCTGGCTCTCACAGACCTGTAAGTTCTTCTGTAAGAGGCTCCTCTGTCCTCCACTCGTTACCTGTATTAATGGCACCTGTTTGAACTCGTTATCAGTATAAAAGACACCTGTCCACAACCTCAAACAGTCACACTCCAAACTCCACTATGGCCAAGACCAGAGAGCTGTCAAAGGACACCAGAAACAAAATTGTAGACCTGCACCAGGCTGGGAAGACTGAATCTGCAATAGGTAAGCAGCTTGGTGTGAAGAAATCAACTGTGGGAGCAATTATTAGAAAATGGAAGACATACAAGACCACTGATAATCTCCCTCGATCTGGGGCTCCACGCAAGATCTCACCCCGTGGGGTCAAAATGACCACAAGAACGGTGAGCAAAAATCCCAGAACCACACGGGGGGACCTAGTGAATGACCTGCAGAGAGCTGGGACCAAAGTAACAAAGGCTACCATCAGTAACACACTACGCCGCCAGGGACTCAAATCCTGCAGTGCCAGACGTGTCCCCCTGCTTAAGCCAGTACATGTCCAGGCCCATCTGAAGTTTGCTAGAGAGCATTTGGATGATCCAGAAGAGGACTGGGAGAATGTCATATGGTCAGATGTGAAGGATTACAAATTTAAGAAACTGTTTAAAATATGCTGCTCCTATGTTCTGACAAAGCATCACTTGAAAACCTAAGGTGCAGTACATTGTATTTAGCATTTAAGGTAAATATGATGACATCAGACAAATGATTCTCTCAAGCAAAGTTTGTAGCAAGAGGTTCCCGCCAGTTCCTGTTCTCTTATTGTAAGTCAAATGAGCCAGATTACTGAGATGTTCACCTTTTGTTTGTAATGGCTCTTGGTACCTCTGCCCAGTCTTTGAGTAGTTATGATGATTGGATTAGGACTGGTGTAAATGGTGCAGGCTGCTACACCTGAATACTTCATTTGCATGCTTTGTTTGGGGTTGTCACCCAGGTGCTTTGTCTCCAGATCTAAGCACTGCCCCCTAAATGTATATAAACTACAATGTATCACTGCCTTAAAAGATGACGTTTTGATGACTGCAGTGCCAAGCAGCGAGTATCTGAATAAAGAGAAACTTCTGCTTCAAGATATCCAAAAACGTCTCCTGGTCTCTAAGAAAAAATTCACAACAGTTCTGGTGCCGTGACCCGGATGGAGCTCCTCACCTCAATCCAGATTGAAACTTCAAGCTCAACAAAGATCTGACTTCGTTCCAGACTGAATTCCAGAAACTTTTTTCAGTTCAACAACGATTTGGTGAGTGTTACTCTATTCAAAGAACCACTACAGACCAGTACATGTGGTTAGCCTCTGCGCCGCCAGAGAAGTGTTAACAAACAGCTGCAGGGTTTGGTTAACAGACTAGTTTTCCTCTATTCAGGTAGAGAAGATTAGCATTACGTGCTAATATCTGTTATCCTCTGTTTTAGGCAGAGAAGATTAGCGTAAAGTGCTAGTAGTTTATGTTCAGGAATCCTCTGCTTTGCCAGAGAAGATTGAATACATGATGTGTATTAACTAGGTTTTCCTCTGCTTTGCCAGAGAAGGTTAACAACAGTTGTTCTGTGTTAACAAATTTATCCTCTGCTTGCCAGGGAGGTGTTAGAAGTGTATTGTTGTGTCAGAAAAACATTACAAAATGTTGAAAAGGAATGCTAGGTTGATTCCAACAACTGAGAAAGGTGGACTAGCTACCCCTTTATGGACAGACAACGAGTTCAAATCATTGTTAGGAGAGCACATGTGACAGAGTCAGTCAGATTGGATTTAACAAAGAAATTTGGTATTGATCCAGAAAAGGTATGGTCAATTGAAGAATGCAAAAAGGTACTTGGGGCATGTATCAGAAAGAAAAACATTAAAGGCATTATCTGCTGCCACAGAGAGTTTACCTTATCCTTAGCACAAGAACAAGCTCAGTGTATTGCTAAGTTAAAAGAACACAACAAACAACTACAAACTAAAGTGTCCTGTCTCACTAAAAAGGTGGGCCATAACAAGGCCTCAACCAAAAGTGACTCAAACGACCAACAGTCAGATGAAAGCTATCCTGACTTACAGTCTTTGTGTAGACAAGAGGACAAATGCAATACTAGAAGGATAGAGAAAGATGCAGCAATTTCAGTTGAAGTATGTGGAGCGAGACAAAGGGCTCAGAGTAGGGTAGAAGGTGTTGAAACTCTTCCATCTGCAACCCCGTAGACTCCAGTTACAAGCAGTCCATACAGCGCTAGGACCTGAAGATATAGAGAGACTATCCCAGAGCTTACCCTCAGCACGCACAAATTTTTCTGAATTTAGAAGAGCATTGATCAGCAAAATGCGTCTCTACGACATGTCGTTAGCAGAAGTCACACAGCTGATGTCACAAATTCTTACTGAATCTGAATTCAACAGTTTTTAGTCTGCTGTTACTTCTCAACTACAACATGCCAGTAAAGCGGATTTGAGAGAAGGTGTTTTGAAAATTCTTAAGAATATCATGGGACCCAAAATAGACTGGTCCAGAATCACTAACTGTGTGCAAAGGAAAGAAGAAACTGTGAATGAATACACTGTAAGGTTCTGCCAGACAGCTGTAATTTACAGTGGAATAGTTGAGGATCCTGAAAGTGTGCTAGATGACAAGGGACCCTTAGTCCGCATCTGGTCAGATGGCCTTTTAGCTGAGTACAGAAAAGCCTTGACATTCCTAGATCTAACTTGGTCTAACAAAACTCTCAGAAGTAACCTAGACATGTTAGCTATTTGGGAAAGAGACTCTGATGTTAAAGCAAGAGTAAAGATTGCAGCAGCATCCTTTCAGGTCAACACAAAGAACCAACAGAAAAATAAATGTCCTAAGAGGGAGGGTAATTGTCATTACTGTGGTAAACGTGGACACTGGATGAAAGAGTGTAGGAAAAAACAAAAAGTATGTAAGAGAAATGAACAGTGTAAATCAGCTCCTACTCAGTCTGCTTGCAACTCTGAAGCAGACCCTCCCCACTACACCAAACTCATGGGGCAGCTTGCTGAGGTGCTAACTGTTAGGGCTGTGAGTTCTTAATTACCCCAGTAATCTACAACAAAGATGAAAAGATTCTTGTAAATAGAACAAAAGGAAGTTGATTTCTACCCACTGGGGGAGTCTGGTTAAGTACACTCACAGCCAAAAACAATACTACAGCACACTCCAGTCACTCAGCTATCCTCTATGGGTTATGATGTTTGCTATGACTGATGTTTCATTAGAGGATGGAGTGATTGCACAGTTAAGTTTGCACACCAACTACAGGGACAGACTAGGACACACAGGCCAGTGAGGAGCCAAGGGAAGAACCGAAGTGCAACAGGCCTCGGGGGCCAACCCTGTGGTGAAGATTTCCTCATAGGTTTCCCCTGTCAGTAGTTTATCCCCACCTCACTGGTCCATAGGTGTCAAATGACTTAAGACTAGGTCAACAAAATCACTATACGATCACTAGACTTAAAACCACTATACGATCAACAGAAGTCTAAAATTGTCTATGCATGAATACTGCTGGTCTGCTGTTTCTTTGTTTTCTTATGTTGCAGGTATGTGTACATGCCATGATGTCTTCAAAAGCAGCATCCTGGAGTAAAGCATCACCTCAGACATCCATGAATAAGCTTCATGAGGACAAAGAGTCATCTGAGTGAATCTACGTGGGAAATGGACTACAGAAAACTACAGACTACACAGCTATTCCGGCGCCATGGACGTCAGGACTTCCACTCTTACGCTACATGGTTTTCTGTGTCAACATGTAGCTTGTACGACATGTTACCATCCATGTCATGTGTGACAACAGTTATGGTTCTGAAAAGAACTATTACACCTATTTAAATCTAGGACAAGACACAGAATAAGATATATGTACCTGTAACTATTTCAAGTTACATGAATGGAAGATGGGGCTTAATGTCAACAAACATAGGCTATAGAATGGATTTATGGAGGTTTAAATTTGTATTATGTGAGAGTTATAAGAACTCTCAAAGGGGGGACTGAAGGACTACAAATTTAAGAATCTGTTTCAAATATGCCTATCCTATGCATATTTGATATAGGTTCCAATATAACAAAGTTATGTATATTGTGACAGTCTAAGAGCAGGCAACCCAGGCCCTGAGACAGTAACCTTCCAGTTCCTGAACATCTGGCAGGTTTCCCAAGTTAAGTGTGAATTCTAAGCTCAAGGTACAACTGTGCCTTTTGTTTAGCACCTATGCATTTGAATGACACTTGTATGCTAAATAGATCAAGGCTGGGAAAAATCTTTAACTGAGCTGTTTTCCTGTACCACATTTGCATGCTTTGTTTAGATTGATTCCACCTCTATGTACTCATCCCCCTTCAAACCTATATACTCTGCTGTGCTGAGATTTAGAAAAGACGACTTTTTGATGACTGCAGAGCTAAGCAGTGATTATCTGAATAAAGAGAAACTTCTGCTTCAAGATATCCAAAAACGTCTCCTGGTCTCTAAGAAAAAATTCACAACAGATGAAACCAAAATAGAACTTTTGGTAAAAACTCTACTCGTTGTGTTTGGAGGAGAAAGAATGCTGAGTTGCATCCAAAGAACACCATACTTACTGTGAAGCATGGGGGTGGAAACATCATGCTTTGGGGCTGTTTTTCTGCGAAGGGACCAGGAGTGAAATCCTCCTTCCATCAGCAAGGGCATTGAAGATGAAATGTGGCTGGGTCTTTCAGTATGACAGTGATCCCAAACACACCGCCCGGGTAACGAAGGAGTGGCTTCGTAAGAAGCATTTCAAGGTCCTGGAGTGGCCTAGCCAGTCTCCAGATCTCAACCCCATAGAAAATCTTTGGAGGGAGTTGAAAGTCCGTGTTGCCCAGCGACAGCCCCAAAACATCACTGCTCTAGAGGAGATCTGCATGGAGGAATGGGCCAAAATACCAGCAACAGTGTGTAAAACCTTGTGAAGACTTACAGAAAACGTTTGACCTCTGTCATTGCCATCAAAGGGTATATAACAAAGTATTGAGATGAACTTTTGTTATTGACCAAATACTTATTTTCCACCATAATTTGCAAATAAATTCTTTGAAAATCAGACAATGCGATTTTCTGGATTTGTTTTTCTCATTTTGTCTCTCATAGTTAATTATAGGCCTCTCTCATCTTTTTAAGTGGGAGAACTTGCACAATTGGTGGCTGACTAAATACTTTTTTGCCCCACTGTATATAATGTTTTTAAAGTCAACTAACCTTAATGTAGCATGTTAAAAGTAGATGCGTCATCTGTGTTATGGTTCATGTTTGTGGCATAGGCCAGAAAGATGTCCAAGGAAAGCAGCACATTCTGTTGTTTTCTATATTTTTCAAAGGGATTCATTTTGCTGTCATTTTGA
The DNA here is from genome assembly GCA_036247105.1 of Cirrhinus mrigala. Lineage (NCBI taxonomy): Eukaryota > Metazoa > Chordata > Actinopteri > Cypriniformes > Cyprinidae > Cirrhinus > Cirrhinus mrigala. The sequence goes on from JAMKFB010000908.1 coordinate 577,518, forward strand.
TTTTACACAAATAAAAAGACATTTTTTCCATTTTGAATGATGTCCTGCTCTTGTCTGTATGACCGTAAAGGACAGAGTATTAAGTTGTTTCCGCTGCTGAGGAAAGAAATTCAAGTGATTGGCGCTGGCGCCTCGCTCGCTCACACAACATATCAGTGCACTATTCAGTATCAGAATAAAACACCGTCAACCAAACATATAAAAAGTTATTACGCTTAATTAAATGTGTCTGTTGTACAATAGCCTATAGGCTAAATGTAACTTGTATAGTTGCTGACTGTTATTTTGCTTGCATGTTGGGACCCGATTGAAGAAGCCTTCTCTCCAAAAATATTTTAGCAGGTAAATGGCATAGAGGCTATGGAAACTTTGGAATTAAATGTCTTTCGGCGTTTAAAATAAATTTTGTTTATAATGGCACTATTTTTAAATAGGCTAGCATATTTTTATTTTACATGACTACTTATATTTTTTTTATTCTTGTTTGTTTTCTGAATACCATTCATTTAAAGATTTACCATAAAGTGAAGTGAAGTAAATGTTACTGTGTTTATGTGCACAATGACAGCGTGGAGAGAACACACAACAATTGCTCCGGTTGTCAGATAGTCAGAATGACAGTTCTTGTGTGAACAATAGGCTTACACCAGAGTCAGCCATCAAACCCTGCCAACTAATGCAAAGTGTAGGTAAATTTAAGTAAACACAGAAGAAAGCCCCGTCTATAGGCTCTGCCCTGGTACAGGTTTTGTCGAGCCATCGTTAGTGTGGTTGTTTGATGAGAAAAAGATTAAATGAAGTTACAATAAATGCGTTAATTATCTGTTCAACTGCAGCAGCGGAGGACTATTATTCTGCGCGAAACTACGGAAAAACTGACGAGGGCATGGTTTAATCTTCGGCTGACCACTTATAGAAATCCAATATTCAAGATGTTTATTCATTTTTCCACCGCTGAACAAAAAACGAAAAATCAAGACCGCAGTAAAGATAGTTTGCGGTTTGATATTCGGATTTCTTTTGGCTATAAATACACAGCGCGCTGTCATAAACATGCAAATAATCCCAAATGTGGTTCTCCATGATTTGTGAATTCTGGTGATGCTGTGCCTTTTGGCCGAAATCAGTTTTTTTTTTCGATACAACTCTTAATTTTATAATGCTTATAGCTCCGAAAGTTGGAAACTTAGCAGACTGAAACCAGTGTCATCTGAACCAGCTTGATCTGTGAATTTTTTCACAGCAAAGCTCTTGTCCGTAAACCGCTTAGTAAGTCCGCTATAGTGAGGAATGTGAAAAATAGGCGCTCTTCATGTTTAACGTGTTTTACCATTAAACACGCAGACGGCTCGAATAAAAAACATTGATTTTTAGTCAAACTCGATTTGTGAAAACTCACAATCGCTATTTATTGTGTATCAGTGTTTCTTTATGCTCTGCTCTCTTTTTCTTCTATCATAATGTCACACGGTGCTGTTCCAGTGAATAACGGTTTTCCAAGCCCTTAGATAAATCATATACGTCTCTAATGAACGTTTCACGTATGAGGAAATGTTTCACAGTATATTTTTTGTCAGTTGATCCTTCCTGAGCCCTTATGTACTATTCTGGTTTGTGACAAATTTCACAGAGCAGTTTTGGACAGTTAACCCTTCATTGATTCAATTACATCACAATTTTGATTTGTGAAAACTTTCACAGTTCAGTACTGGTCAGCTGGTCCTTCTGTGGGTCATATAAATCACTATTCTCATCTGGGAAAATTTTCACAGTTCAGTGACCAATACTGAACTGTGAAAGTTTTCACAGATCAGAATAGTGATGTTAGTCACTCTGGGAAGGGTCAGCTGACCAGTACTGAACTGTGAAGACCTTTTTCTTTCTATATTTTCTTTTTGGTAGGTAGCTTAGATTACAAATACTAGCTAGCTGTGTTTTGTTTTGTTTACTTCTTTTATTTGGCACCTCTCGTGCTCCCCCTTCCCACCTTCTTTCTTTTGTTTTGTTAATGTTTCGTTGTTTACCCCTTTGTAAATACTGTAAATATTGTAAATACTCTTGTTCCACTTTATTACTGAGCACTGTTACACAATAAATTAAAAGTATTATCAAAATCTTGCTCGTAATTGCCTTCCAGCACTGTTGCATACACACACATACACATTTAAATGTAATTTTCCCATTTACCCTTGGTCCTGCCAACTCTAAAAACTTAAGGGACGTAACAATAATAAATCAGCATATTACAATGATTTCTAAAGGATCATGTGACACTGGAGAAAAGAGAAATGAGAAGACTACAGTAATGATGCTAAAGAAAATCAGAAATAAGTTACATTTTAAAGTACATTAAAATAGAAAAAAAAAGAATATAATAATACTATTTTTAAATATTTTTTCTGTATTTTTGATCAATTAAATGCAGCCTTGATAAGCAGAAGAGACTTATTTCATAAGAAACACAAAAAAAAAAAAAAAAAAAACGCACTAATCCCAAACTTTTGAATGGCAGTGTAGATAAAATAATATAATAAAAGGAAAAAGGGGATGTTGGTGTGTATGAACTTCTTACATTTCAGAAATTCTGCTGAAAATCCTTCACTTTGCAAAGAAGAGTGGCATCTTAGGTTCACTTCAACCGGTTTCTTCTGTGCCATTTGCCCTGTTGTTTTAGATGGCACTTTTCCTTTCGACTTGTTCCTCTTAAATATCTACAAAACAGTCAGGAAACAAACAATATGTAATTCACATTAGTTTAAGCTTTTGAGACATCTGAATCATTCTCCCTTAAAAATCATCTCTCTTCTGGAGTTGAGAAACATCTTCTAACATATCTACATGTAAAATTCAGGTATTCAAATTCTTAGAATGCAATCATTACCTTTGAATGAACTCCAAATCTCCGTCTGTCTCCTGGTAAAGTTACTCCGGAGTGAATATATGCTGAGAAAAGGCCAGACAGGAAGATGAGCTGAATTAACTCATTCTTTAAACCAAAGTTAGCAAAAAGCATTACAATCAAACAATAAGTGAATTAGCAAGTTATCAAAGGTTCTCGCACATCTCGCTGCTTACGTTAACCGCTTTAACAGCACCGTTCAGAGTTTACGTGACAGTTTACATCCTCCGTGAGCGGGATGACCGCGAGTTGCGAGACTTAAGTAACGTCACGCGTTTCATTTCGAGAAGGGTGTTCCTGCACAACCGGAGGCTGCAGTTTCAGGACCGCATTTCTAGGATTATATTTTTTATATGTTATTATATTTTAAAGAAATATGTAGCTGTTTAATTGTATACACTTAATTATTGTCCTAACCAACTCCTAACCCTTAACATACCCTTAACATTGGAAACCCGATGGAAATATTTAACCTAATTTATTTCAATATTGTTCAATATATTCTATATATGAAGAGTTTCGTTGCAAAACGAGATATATCCATTTTGAGAAATGTTGGTTATTTGACATTATTATTTAAGACATCAACAGTCAAGTTCATTCACAATTTTTGTACATTAAACTATTACTTGAGCTCAGTGAAGGCCAGGGACACAATATTTTTCAAATCCAGGATATTTTTTATTTAATTTTATGTCCATAAATAGTTCATAAATAAGTCAAAAACCATGCCCAAATGCAACATATTTATCTTAACATTGTCAAACATCTTAAATTTGTTTAAAAAAACAATACATCATAAATATATGGAATAGTATATACAAAGATTGATTAATAATAATAAGATTCCAGAACATACACAACATAACATAACTTTTTTTTTTTTTTTTTTGCAAAACGCTATAAACGTAGCCTACGTAGCCAATAAGAATTTCCATTAGACAAATTTTTACGTGGTGAAAATAAGAGATTATGAATGCCACTGAATGAAAATTTGATCATTTTATTAACAGTGCATGAAAAACGCACAGAAAGTGCACTGTCTTCAACGGGAACCGTCTTAGCGGTTTTTATTTAAAGGCTCTCCTGGTGACTTCGAGCTTTCTCGTGGTCCTTTACTGCCTCGATTTTAAAATTACTGGTCCCCACCACGAAACTGTTAGTTTTATTTTTTTCTTTCGTGTACTCACGGCAAATCTGACAAAACATGACCGCATTTTTACTATCAAACACTAGCCAATGACGACCTGTCTGCCATTTACAATTAAACTTCCTTCTCTTTGTTTCGCACGCTCTGTCAACATTTTCATCTTCTGCCTCCTTCCTCTTCTCACCTCTTCCTGATCCTGACGTCTGTCCTAACCACCGCAGCATTTTGATTTTAGCTTATTTCGCTGTCCAGCTCAGTCCTCTTTGCTCATCCGATATTTCCTATTTCTTGTTTGTATTTTCGCGCTCTTGTCGTCCTTGATTGGACCCGCAAACCGAAGCGTACAGTATCTGCGCGCTGCTGCCAATAGGTATCTAAAACGTCACCCGTAGTGTAGTGTTCATGTGAAATGTAGGACGGAGGGGACAAACGACCCAGAGCCTCTCTGACATGATTTGCATGATTGGCTCATGCATCACCGGCCAAACTGGCTGGTAAGTTTTTATCAATACACGGCAAAATGATTTTTAACCCGCATTTGGCGGGTTGGCGGGTGTTAATTTAGAACCCTGGTTATATCGCACTTTGTAAAGAAACTGGTCTGGCGGATATCGCGTTTTGTGAAAAAATACATTTTATAGTAGGCCTAAAATGTACATTCTTAAATTTTATTAATGGCACCAATTCACACATAGATTAAGGTACATCTGAACAGTGATTTCCAATAATAAAATCCAAATGTCAAAAAATGGCGTTTATCGCGTTTTGCAACGAAACTCTTCATATATTCTGGTTTTAAATTCAGTTTTCTTGTAAAGAAAGACTTGTATCTTACCGTGAATGTAGACACCTTAATACACTACTGCAGTTACCAAACATGAAAAATAAAAACTGAAATGCGTCACTTACCACAGTTGTGAATCGTTCTTCGTCATCCGCTCCCGAATGTCGACCGTTGAAGAAAATCCCGCCTCTGTAGATTTGAAATGCACAGCATTATCTTGTTCTTTTGCGTCAAACCACCACGTGACCCCATAATGCTTTGCGGTCATACAACAGCAATTCGTTACAGTGTAGTGTATAACTTTCATTAATAAATTATTACCATGATAAAATGTTAAACTAATCATTACTTCATATTTATTCACATATCTATGAATATGAGATCATGTGCTTGTTAATGTTAACTAATGAACTTGTTAAACATTATCAAATGATTAACAGATCATTATTTGATGTAAATTGAAATGCTTACAATTGTCATTAAACTCTCAATACATATGATAATGCATTTTTTCAGTCTTCAAATGGTTTTGCTGGTTTACTGATTAAAAGCTACATTAATAAATTATTAACAAACATTAAATAATGCTTAACGGATCATTAGTTAATGTTCAATGCACTTTAAAAATCTACAAATGATTTGAACAGAAATTATATGAAGAATGACCCCACTTAACTTTATACTACAAGACAGAGAGATGAATGCATTTACAAAGGTTTAGGTGAGTATTTTAAACATGAGTAGGCGACAAATAGCGAATGCATGTCTGAAACATGCGGGTCTGACACGTTTCTGATGGAGTCACAGCGCCTCCTTCCGGAGACAAACAGCAGCACATGACACCAAAGTGAAAGTGAAAGTACAATTTCTAATATTTTGTTGAAAAAGTTCTGATATTTTGTTGAAGAGCATATCTGACAGAAAACATTTCTCCTCAACCATTAATAATGTATATTTGTAAAACATGTTAGTCCTGTTTATGGACTGATGTTTTTTTTTTTTTTTTTCTTTTTTTTATATTGATGCTTCAACAAATACATAACAAAACTGCCAAAGCTGTATATGTGACAATATAAAAAATAAATACTAACTATAAAAAAACCCCACAAAATAAATAAAACTAAAATGAAACAAATAAATAAAATAATACAAGGACTTTCTATTTCACAATATCTTAAATGAACTAAACAACAGTGTTTACAGCTTTTTTTGTTTGCACTATTGTAAGAGAGAGAGAGAGAGACCGCGAGAGACATTTGACATTTCAAACCCCTTTTATTAAACCAATTCAGGGTTCGATTTCTTTTTTTTTTTTTTTTTAAACATACATTTCAGTATAAATACAAAGAAAAAACATACTCATTTTACCAGTTAAAAATTAAACTTCCATTTTCACTCACAGACACTAATGCCTCTTTCACACCCCATCTCCACTCAAAAAAAATCAACATTATCAGTATACTGATAGTATGTATACTCAATAATCACTCGGGATTCTACTAAAGACTTAAACATTGCTACCATATCAACATCCTTTCCTGCATTTTTACATTGATGAGATTTCAAGATAGCTAGTTTAGCTTGGCCAATTAAAAAATTGGCAAGAACACTTTGTTGTTGACATGACCTTCTGTATCGATATCCTAAAATGAACAGAATATTACTGTACGAAAACCCTAATTTTATGATCAATCTTTCAAGTATTACAAATAATAAATTAAGTCTAGGACATTCAAAAAACATATGAAAAACATTATCATGAGCATTACAAAATGGGCATAATAAAACAGTCTCATTAAATTTTGAAACTAGACTGTTTGAGGCTATAGCACAGTGTAATATTCTCCATTGAAGATCTCCACATCGCTTCGAAACAGGAGGTTTATATAATACTCTCCATGATGGATACACTCCTTCACAAACAGAAATCTTATTTCTCCATTTTGTATCTGATCTTCCTTGCAACTGTTTCATTTGTACAGACTTTACACAAATATAATAAAGATTTTTCTTTGTCACATCATGAAAGAGTAAATCCCCATACCCCTTTAACAATGTAGTTTGACTCATGTTACCATCAAATCCCATATCTTTAGGGGTCACCTTAAGCTCAGGGAAATTCTGAGGTAAAAAACCATTTACAAAACCTGAGTTTATAAAAGAAATTAATGCAGAAGGAAAAGCATCTTTAATACACTTAATTATCCTATCCACCGTTCTCAAAGATTTTAATTTAACCTGTGCAGCGAGTGAGAGTACAGTTCTCCACTCACATCGTGTTAAATCAATTAAATCCTTTACTTTACTAACCCCGGCATTTAGAAACCGTGGAATAAAACAAGACAAATTAGATGGTAACTTTATAAGAGGATTAAAATACAAGGGTTCTGATATCCCATAATGTACCTCTTCTACTCTCAAAAAATAAAATTGTTTCCATGATCTAATAACTGACACATAAAAATTAAAAGAGAAACAATGTACGCTTTCCTCAAAAGGTTTTTCCATTAAAAAGAGCTGCTTGTCAAGGCCTATTCCACCTAAATCTGTTAGTATGGACAACCCAAAAGAGACCCATCGTGGAGGAACAGAACAATACAAAAGCTTTTGCAGTGTTTGTAACCTCATTGCTAATATTTTTGACTCTACATGTATTAGTCCCTGACCACCCTCTGACACAGGGAGGTAAAGTATCCCAGGAACAAGCCAATGATGACCATTCCCAAAAAAATCTACAAACGCTTTTTGAATTGTAATTATCAATTCTTTAGGAGGATTAAAAACGGTAACTTTGTGCCACAACATTGAGGCTGCTAAATTATTAATAATCAAGCACCTCCCTCTAAAAGACAGCTGTGGGAGAAGCCATCGCCATTTCTGTAATCTACCGATCACTTTATTTGCTAATCCCTCCCAATTCTTTTCTATGTATTGGGTTACCCCAAAAAAGACACCAAGTACTTTGAATCCATCTTGAGCCCATTTACACTGTTGTGGTAATTGAGGTGGTCCTACATCCTCCCATTCTCCCAGCAACAAAGATGCACATTTGTCCCAGTTAATTCTTGCAGATGTAGCTTTTTGAAACTTATCCAAACAAGAAATAAGTTTAGTAACATCATCAGTGCTCTTAATTACCACAGTTACATCATCTGCATATGCTGTAAGCTTCACTGGGGTTACTTCTGGAAAACCTGGGGCACCAATACCACACAACTGTTTCCTCAACATAACTAACAGAGGTTCTATAGAAATAGAGTACAAAAGACCAGATAACGGGCACCCTTGTCTTATTCCCCTGGTCACAGAGAAAGGTCTAGTTAAAGACCCATTAGTTCGTAGCATGCTATAAATATCACTATACAAAAGCTCAACAAGAGAAATAAACTGAGGACCAAATCCAAAAGCTTCCAAGGTCTTACACAAATAATGATGGTCCACCCTGTCGAAAGCCTTTTCCTGATCCAAGGAAAGGAAACCAAGGTCCAGCTTGTGTCTTTGCGCAACTGTAATAATGTCTCTCATAAGAAAGAGATTATCAAAAATGGAACGTTTAGGGACACAAAATGTCTGATCTTCATGTATTACATTAGACATATATTTCTTGAGTCTATTAGTTATTGTTTTGGACAAGATTTTAAAATCAACACAGATCAGTGACACTGGTCGCCAGTTTTTAAGAAAACCAAGATCTCCTTTTTTTGGAATCAATGTTACAACTGCTCTCCGACAGCTCAGTGGAAGTTTGCCTTGATTAAAACTTTCCAGAAAGACTGCATACAAGTCCTCCCCGATCACATTCCAGAAAACACGGTAAAATTCAGCTGAAAGGCGATCTAGCCCAGGCGACTTCCCAGGACTTAGCTCCTGAACGGCCAAAGAAAGTTCAGCAAAGGATATAGGATGTTCAAGGGTTTGTTGATCCTCCTCTGATAAACGTGGTAAATCACACAAAAGTTGTTCTGTTACTGCTCCATCACAATTTTCAGCACGATAGAGATCTTCATAAAAGGAAAGAGCATGAGTACGGATTTCTTGCTGATCAGTTGTCACTCCACCTTGAGGCAAGTTCAATTTATGAAAATATTTCTGTTCTCTTGGTTTTTTTTCCAGCCCAAAGAAAAATGCAGAAGGAGCATCCATTTCATTTAACTGAGAATATCTGGTCTTTAGGAGAGCCATTCTTCCTTGTTCCTCTAACAATGTCTTTAGAAGAAATTTATTTCTCTCAATAAAATCAGCAGAATCATCATGGCTACTTTGTTTCAGAATGTCATCTTCTAAGGACTTCATTTTTTCCTTGAGGGTTCTCGTATTATGGGCAATGTATTGTTGGCAAAACAACTTAATATGCACTTTGCCTACATCCCACCATTGACTTAATAAAGAAAAACTGCATCTCTCCTCTCTCCAAGATTGCCAGAAATGTTTAAAAGAGTGAATAAAAGAGTGATCATGTAATAATCTATTATTAAAGTGCCAGTGTGATTTGTGAATATTAGTAGACAGGACAGAAACAGTTACTGAAATATAATGATGATCAGATAAAAAGGATGGAAATATTAAGCTGTTATAAAACCTACCACTATTAATCTTAGCAACATAGAATCTATCAAGTCTTGCTCCAGATAATGCATGAGTTATTCTTTATCCAAGTATATTGTTTAACTCCAGGAAAATTATCTCTCCATAAATCAACAAAATCATGATACTCAATTACTTTTTTTAAACCTTCTGCAGAACAAGGGTGAGGTTCATCATGATTTCTATCTAGGCTAGGGTTTATAGTACAGTTAAAATCCCCTCCTACTACCACAATATTATCCTGTGGACATTGTAACAAAGCATCAGACAATTTCTTAAAAAATATCCTACGCTCTTGTCCAACATTTGGAGCATAAACTTTAAAAAAAGAAAACCCCATTTGCCCAACCATAATATCTGCTCTTAAAAGCCGACCAGGTATTATCTCAAACATAACAGGTTGATTACAGACATATGGAGAAAAGAGTATAGCGACACCAGCACTAAGGTTAGTCCCGTGGCTCATCAAAATATTCCCCTTCCAATCACAATTCCACTGTGTCTGATTCTGTATATCAGCATGAGTCTCTTGAAGCAAAATAATGTCTGCCTTTTTCAGTTTTAAATAATTAAACAGAGCAAGTCTCTTTGTTATATCTCGACATCCATTGATGTTAAAAGAGCCAATATTTATGGATGCCATAAAAAATATAAACAAGGGTACCCAAAAAACCCACAAAAAGAGACTAGACATCATGACCCAGTATTTCATAAAAAACACGCTTTTCATCCTTTTTTTAACAGTGCTCATATGTTTTTTGAGCCTGTAACGTTTAGGTTGATCTAGCTCTTCCAGTGTTGCCTTTTTCATAGCCAGTGTACATGAGTCAATAAAAAGCTGCAAATCTGGGAAGTATTTTTCAAGTTTTGGTCTTCTCTGATTGAAAGTATCATCAAGAAATTCATTTATCTGACGAACTGTGTAAAAGGAATGTTTTGATTTAAGATTGTGACAATTTTCTACAGAACCTCCTTGAAAATTAGGATTATCTGCTATATAAGAAACGTCACTATCAGAATCCACAGACTGTATTCCACTTCCTTCTATAAGCAATTCAGCATCACCCTGTGTCAGGCTGAGATCAGATGCCTGAGAATCTACTGACTCTCCACCGACTCTCACCATCTCAACATTGTCTATAACTCTGTTCAATTCACTGCTTTCGCCCGGATCAACATCAGCGCTCACTGCTTCACGCACTGTAACGTTTGGTTCACTTTCAACTGCATTCGCAGGAGTGTGTACCACATCATCAACATTCGTTACACTACCTTCATCATTAGAGAGAGAATGCGCTTCAATTTTCTGATCAGCTCCGTCACTGCGATTTCTTTCACCTTCATCATTTACGGGATCAGCAGATAATTGATCCGTAGGAGGATTACGCTCAGTCACGCTTGTACTAGCGTTAGCCTCATCATTCATAGAACATACAAGTTTTGTATGACCATACTTGCCACAAGTAAAACATCTCATTGACTCAGTACTGATGTAAATGGTGTATTCTTTGCCCAGCAGAGTAGTTTTCGCTGAAGTATTCAAAGATTGAAATTCAGCGTTCAGAACCATGAAAGTTTGCCGTCTAAAAGACATCACATGTTTGAGCTCCGGATTTTTTAATCCTAAAGGAATCATTTTAATTGGCCCAACAAGTTTACCATAGCGTCCTAACAAACGCTCAAGCGAGTCATTGGTAATAAACGGAGGTACATTTGAAAGAATAACCTTCTTGGAAGGACTGGACAACGGTAAAACTGTTAGAAAAGTATCTCTAATAGATAAACCAAATTCAACCAAATGCTGAACCAAAGAAACCTCTTTCAAAAAGACAACAACCGCTTTATTCATCCTTGATGCGGACACAATATTACGAGCACCAACCTCACTACTAATTGCAATTAGACAGTCTTCAACTGTTATGGACTCGTCAGGTAAACATTTGCACCCATGTTTAGCGGTTAAAGAGGCACAGCCATCTGTATCGGCCTCCATTTTTTACCACTTTTGTGTGATTAAATCAACAACAATGTATCCTACACTAATCAATATTATCTACACAGAAAAAAGAAAAAGAAATAAAGTAACAACTCACTCACACGCCGCAACTCGCTCAGACGCTCACACACTCCTCAGACGCTCGCGCATGCGCACACAGAGAGAGAGAGCGAGAGAGAGACAGAGAGATTTTGATTTTTACACTCCTTTATTATCAAAATTTTTCTTACAATTTCAATTCATTTTCCTTTTCTTTTTCTTTTACGAAGTTAAAAAAATTACACATTTTTTTTCCTCCAAAATAAACAAATAAAAAATAAATAAATAAATAAATTAATTAATTACTTAATTAATTACACAAGAGTTATTAAATTTTCCTCTTCATCAACGACACACAAACATTTTTCAATTCCCCAAATTTCATTAAAAACTGTTAAATTATTCGTCATTTTATAAAAAGCAAATTTTGCTCTAACCCTTGCAGTTAGCAGGGCTTTAAAGATCAAATCAGGATCCACTGAACATTCACCTTTCAATTTCCGCTTTCTTGTCAACCATATTGCTAACTTTGCTTCACCCACCATAAAATTGATCAAAGACATTGTTTTCTTCTTTGCAGCAACATATTTAAGACCAAATATGAAATTCCCTGGTCTAAATACTTCTCCTAATTTTCTAAAACAATCTTTCAAAGTTTGAAATATTTTTCTTAATCTAGAACAATGTAAAAACACATGATCTATTGACTCCTCAGCATTACAAAATACACATTAATTTACCACATTAGGATCAAAATGTGCCACATGTTTATTTGTGGCTATTGCCCAATGAACAACTCTCCACTGAAGATCTGCAGTTCGTTTCTCTATGGGAGATTTATATAAAGACCTCCAACATCCTCTAGGGGAAAATTCCACCCCAAAAATATCTGTCCATTTTGATTCCTTTACGTTTTTTAGAGAGTAGTAATGAGTCACTTTCACACATGTTAAATAAATCACTTTCTTAGATGTTTCTTCAAATGTTGTTAGTTGTGGAGTTCTGAAATTAAGAATTGAGTTCTCTTCTGGTTATTCTTTAACAGCTGCAGAAATCCTTAACTCTGGAAAATCATAATTCTCATCGTTGTCTTGTAAAAACATTTCATTATCTTGTCTCAATGCAGAAGGTAAAGACAAAAAAAAATTCTATTTAATATTATCTTCATGAACCTGACAGACTTAATTCCTGTCAGACAGCACATCTCCTCAGGACTTTTCCATTTTTGCCATTCTTCAACTCAGATACTTTGGTACAGCCAGCTTTTGCCATTACAGATCTTAAACTCTTCAGACTTAATTCCTTGACCTCAATCAAAGGATTATCAAAAAGAGGTTCATGTCGTATCCAGCTTCCAAGATCTGAAGAACTTCTCTCCACTTTAAAAATCGATCTTCATGCTTTTAAAACTGACTTATAATAAGATGAGGTACCATTCAAATCAATGTCCACCAGCCTTATTAGGAACAATTGTTTATCATACTTAAAAATGTCCACTTTTTGCAACAAAACACAAGCTGTGTCAGTCCACATAGATTCCCCAGAATACAAGAGTCTTTGCACCGCTTGGATTCTGAAGGTCATAATTCGACTTTGTATATCCATTAATCCATGCCCACCTTCACTGACTGGCAAAAAGACAACAGCAGCCTTTGTACAGTGGCTTCCAGACCAAAAAAAGTTAATTATATTTCTTTGAATTTCACAAACAACATCATTTGGTGGGTTTAGTACAATCATTTTATGCCAGATCATAGAGGCAACTAGATTATTAACAACCAAGGCTCTCCCTCTATATTATAGTTTAGGTAACACCCACTTCCACCTGGACAATTTTCCACACACCTTTTCTATCATACCCTCCCAGTTGTTTTCTTTGTATTCTTCTTTCCCTAAATATTCCCCTAAAAACTTTAACCCTTCTTTACCCCATTTAACTCCACCTGGGAGTACTGGAAGAGTTTCTTTCTGCCAATTCCCCATAATGAAACCTTCACTTTTATCCCAGTTGACTCTTGCAGATGAAGCCTTTTCATATATATTTAAACTTTCCTTTAATGCTCCAACATCATGTTTATTTTTTATAAAAACAGTGATGTCATCTGCATAAGCAGATACTTTTACAAACGTATCTTCTTTAACTGGAAAACCTTGCAGATTTTCCCTTAATTGACAGAGTAGGGGTTCAGTTGCTAGAGAAAAAAGTTGTCCTGATAAAGCACAACCCTGCCTTATTCCTCTATGCATTAAAACTGGCTGACTAAGCCCACCTCCCACCTTTAACATAACAGATGCCCCTGTATATAAAAGTTTATGCCTGATAGAAAGAAATCTCAAATTCCAAAAGCTTTGAGAGTATTAAACAAATAACAATGATCAACTCTACCAAAGGCTTTTTCTTGATCAATGGAAAATATACCTAAATCTATATTATCCATGTATGCCAAATCAATTACATCTCTTAAAAGAAATAGATTGTCCATTATAGTTCTATTTGGTACACAATAAGTCTGATCTCTTTTTATCAAAGACCCAAGGTATTTTTTTAGTCTATTTGCAAAACACTTCACAATAATTTTATAATCTGTACATAGTAGTGCCACTGGTCTCCAATTTTTTAAATGGCCAAGATCACCTTTCTTAGGCAATAACGAAAGCACAGCTATTTTACAACTAGTTGGCAATTCCTTTTTTTCAAAAGAGGCTTTAAAAACCTCCAACATATCTTCCTTAATCACATGCCAAAAATGTTTATAAAATTCTGCTGAAAGTTTGTTCAGTATTCAATTTAGGTATATCTTTAAGCAAAAAGTCCAGACATGAGGCATCAATTTTTTGTTCTCCAAACAAGTCCTTATAAAAATCCATTGCAAGCATCCTCATTTCTTTTGGATCAGATGTCAAAGTTCCATTAACACATTTCAAATGTAACATCTGTTTTCTTTCCATTTTTTTTTTTTTTCCAAAAAAAAAAAAAAAAAAAAAAAAGAACTAGGAGTGTCCATATCTTTCAATAAAGAAAAGCGAGCTCTAATTAAAGCTCCTTTTGCATTTTCATGGAGAAGAGTTCCCAAAACTTTCTTTCTTTTTTCCAACATTTTTAAATCTGTTAAATTATTGTTAACTGCATTTATTTCAAGTTGTTCAATATCTCTCTCAAGTTCTCTAATTGTTTTTTTTAATCAAACTATTAGTGTGAGCAGTATCATTTTGACAAAACATTCTTATTTGGGTTTTTCCCACTACCCACCATTGTATGATGTTTTCATAATCATTTTTTCTTTCTTTGCAATTATTCCACAATAATACAAATTTCTCACAAAATATTACATCATGTAACAATTTAGTATTAAAATGCCAATAAAAACTAACATTTTTAGATTTTTTTAAACTTAATTCAATTAAACACAAATGGTGGTCCGTAAAACTATTTGGGGAAATAACTGATTTTTTTAACACTATTATTCTTACTTCTGCTTATATAAAACCTATCCAGCCTTGCTGAACTAATATTATCACTAGAAGCTTTTACCCATGTATACTGTCTTGCCACTGGATGATGCTCTCTCCAAACATCTATTAAATCATAATCCCTAATTATATTGCTTAAAACACTTGCTGAAGGAGGACATGGTTCTTCACCATTTCTATCTAAAGTAAAATCTAAGGTGCAATTCCAATCACCACCTAAAACCAAAACTGCATCCTTATCAAAAGCTTTTAAACTATTATTCACTTTCCTAAAGAAACTTATTCTTTCTGATCCATTATTTGGGGCATATACATTAATAAAAACAAACAATAAGCCCATTATTTCCACTTGAAGAGCTAAACCCCTACCTTTTTCTATCTCACAAGTAGAAACAACAGTCATATTTATATTTTTTCCAATAAGAATAGCAATACCCCCACTTAAATTAGAGCCATGACTAAATAAAATGTTTCCCTCCCACCACATTCTCCAGTCTATCTCATCTGTCTTATCACTGTGAGTTTCCTGTAGGAAAACTATATTAATATTTTTTGTCTGTACATATTTAGATAGAACTGCCCTTTTATTTTTTTCCCTCCCTCCATTTATAGCAATAGTTCCTATTTTTAAGCTCTCCATATAAAGAGGGAAAAGAAAGAAACAAAAATAGGAGAACAAAAAAGAAAAACAGTTTAAGATGGAGAAGATTCACCCTTTGTGACATTAAACAGATTTATCTAGTCTTGTAGCCAAACATTTTCCTCTCCTTAATTTTGTTGCGATTTTCTTCATTCTAAACCTTTTCCTTATACTAAGTTCTTTGAAACCTACTGATTTCTGTATTTTCATTACTGAAATTAAGAATTTGTTAACATCCGGAAAAAATTCTGTTACTTCAAACTTTTTTTCCCGAAAATTTCATCCAGAAAGTCATTGATTTATTTTACAGTATACAACTGTTCATCCCCGCACTGAGAAGGTATATCGGACATTTCAGACATTTTATCATCATCATCATCATCATCATCATCACCTTCCTCTCTTCCATGACCAATTTCTTCTTCTACTATCTGTGAAACAAAAGAATGATCTTCACCTTTTTGCCCTATCTTTCCCATTTCAATAGTACACCTGACTTGAGACCTTTCTTCTTCAGCACTTCTCTTACTGTTTTCCTCAACCACATGACTTAATGTAGGCCTACTTTCACTCTCCTGTACAGCACCTCGATTTGAACTTATCCGTTTATCCGTATGAACTTGATCTTTCCCTACTTCAGTTCTCTGCACTTCTTCCACTGGTGAAACAACTTCAACTACATTTGCATTTTCATTTGTTTCAACCTGCCTTCTATGTGGACAAACACCTTTCTTATGTCCAATATCTCCTCATTCAAAGCATTTTAAACTGCCAGTATTTGCATAGATCATATAGGATTTCCCTTCATGCTGAACACGAAAAGAGATATCCAAAGATGATGATTCCAAAAACATAAACACTTGGCGTCTAAATGAAAGTACGTGTTTTAATGCTTGATTCTTACAACCTAGCGGAATCATTTTTATTCCGCTAGCCAGTTTTCCAAACCTTAGTAGTTCTCGTTCAATTTCAGAGCTAGGTATGAACGGTGGCACATTAGAAATTATAACTTTGGTTGAAAGCGAAATCAGCGGTGAAATAACACAAAAACACCACTTACCCACGCTCCGCTCTCAATCAACCGACCAAGGTAACTCACCGCAGTAAAGATAGTTTGCGGTTTGATATTCGGATTTCTTTTGGCTATGAATACACAGCGCGCTGTCATAAACATGCAAATAACGCCGAATGCGGTTCTCCATGATTTGTGAATTCTGGTGATGCTGTCCTTTCGGCCGAAATCGTTTTTTTTTTTTCGATGCGACTGTAATTTTATAATGCTTATAGCTCCGAAAGTTGGAAACTTAGCAGACTGAAACCAGTGTCATCTGAACCAGCTTGATCTGTGAATTTTTTCACAGCAAAGCTCTTGTCCGTAACCCCCTTGGTAAGTCCGCTATAGTAAGGAATGTGAAAAATATGCGCTCTTCATGTTTAACGTATTTTGCCATTAAACACGCAGACGGCTCGAATAAAAAACATTGATTTTTAGTCAAACTCGATTTGTGAAAACTTTCACAATTGCAATTTATTGCATATCAGTGTGTCTTTATGTTCTTCTCTCTTTTTCTTCTATCATAATGTCACACACGGTGCTGTTCCAGTGAATAACGGTTTTACAAGCCCTTAGATAAACCATACACGTCTCTAATGGGCTATTGTTATTTGTGGCATCTTCAAATTTAAGCTTTGGTTGTTGTACCTTTCTTTAAGTCCTTGGCTTCAATTTGCTTATTTGAGTAAATGTTTCACAGTATATTTTTTGTCAGTTGATCCTTTCCTGAGCCCTTAACTGTACTATTTTGATTTGTGAAAACTTTCACAGGTCAGTTCTGGTCAGCTGACCCTTTCCTGAGTCATATTAATCACTATTCTGATCTGTGAAAACTGTCACAGGTCAGTACTGGTCAGCTGGCCCTTCCCTGGGTCACGTACATCACTATTCTGATCTGTGAAAACTTTCACAGATCAGTACTGGTCAGCTGACCCTTCCCTGAGTCATATTAATCACTATTCTGATCTGTGGAAACTTTCACAGATCAGTACTGGTCAGCTGACCCTTTCCTGAGTCATATTAATCACTATTCTGAT
This sequence comes from Cirrhinus mrigala, assembly GCA_036247105.1. NCBI lineage: Eukaryota > Metazoa > Chordata > Actinopteri > Cypriniformes > Cyprinidae > Cirrhinus > Cirrhinus mrigala. The sequence goes on from JAMKFB010000908.1 coordinate 595,172, forward strand.
CTGTGAAAACTTTCACAGATCAGTACTGGTCAGCTGACCCTTTCCTGAGTCATATTAATCACTATTCTGATCTGTGAAAACTGTCACAGGTCAGTACTGGTCAGCTGGCCCTTCCCTGGGTCACGTACATCACTATTCTGATCTGTGAAAACTTTCACAGATCAGTACTGGTCAGCTGACCCTTTCCTGAGTCATATTAATCACTATTCTGATCTGTGAAAACTTTCACAGATCAGTACTGGTCAGCTGACCCTTTCCTGAGTCATATTAATCACTATTCTGATCTGTGAAAACTTTCACAGATCAGTACTGGTCAGCTGACCCTTTCCTGAGTCATATTAATCACTATTCTGATCTGTGAAAACTGTCACAGGTCAGTACTGGTCAGCTGGCCCTTCCCTGGGTCACGTACATCACTATTCTGATCTGTGAAAACTTTCACAGATCAGTACTGGTCAGCTGACCCTTTCCTGAGTCATATTAATCACTATTCTGATCTGTGAAAACTTTCACAGATCAGTACTGGTCAGCTAAACCTTTCCTGAGTCACGTACGTCACTATTTTGATTTGTGAAAACTTTTACAGATCAGTACTGGTCAGCTGGCCCTTTCCTGAGTCACGTACATCACTATTCTGATTTGTGAAAACTTTCACAGTTCAGTACTGGTCAGCTGACCCTTCCCTGGGTCATATTAATCACTATTCTGATCTGTGAAAACTTTTACAGGTCAGTACTGGTCAGCTGACCCTTCCCTGAGTCACGTACATCACTATTCTGATCTGTGAAAACTTTCACAGATCAGTACTGGTCAGCTGACCCTTTCCTGAGTCATATTAATCACTATTCTGATCTGTGAAAACTTTCACAGGTCAGTACTGGTCAGCTGACCCTTCCCTGAGTCATATTAATCACTATTCTGATCTGTGAAAACTTTTACAGGTCAGTACTGGTCAGCTGACCCTTCCCTGAGTCACATACATCACTATTCTGATCTGTGAAAACTTTCACAGATCAGTACTGGTCAGCTAAACCTTTCCTGAGTCATATTAATCACTATTATCACCTGTGAAAACTTTCACAGATCAGTACTGGTCAGCTGACCCTTTCCTGAGTCATATTAATCACTATTATCACCTGTGAAAACTTTCACAGATCAGTACTGGTCAGCTGACCCTTCCCTGAGTCATATTAATCACTATTCTGATCTGTGAAAACTTTCACAGATCAGTACTGGTCAGCTGACCCTTCCCTGAGTCACGTACATCACTATTATCACCTGTGAAAACTTTCACAGATCAGTACTGGTCAGCTGACCCTTCCCTGAGTCACGTACATCACTATTATCACCTGTGAAAACTTTCACAGGTCAGTTCTGGTCAGCTGACCCTTCCCTGAGTCATATTAATCACTATTCTGATCTGTGAAAACTTTCACAGATCAGTACTGGTCAGCTGACCCTTTCCTGAGTCATATTAATCACTATTATCACCTGTGAAAACTTTCACAGATCAGTACTGGTCAGCTGACCCTTCCCTGAGTCATATTAATCACTATTCTGATCTGTGAAAACTTTCACAGATCAGTACTGGTCAGCTGACCCTTCCCTGAGTCACGTACATCACTATTATCACCTGTGAAAACTTTCACAGGTCAGTTCTGGTCAGCTGACCCTTCCCTGAGTCATATTAATCACTATTCTGATCTGTGAAAACTTTTACAGGTCAGTACTGCTCAGCTGACCCTTCCCTGAGTCATATTAATCACTATTCTGATCTGTGAAAACTTTCACAGATCAGTACTGGTCAGCTGACCCTTCCCTGAGTCACGTACATCACTATTATCACCTGTGAAAACTTTCACAGATCAGTACTGGTCAGCTGACCCTTCCCTGAGTCACGTACATCACTATTATCACCTGTGAAAACTTTCACAGGTCAGTTCTGGTCAGCTGACCCTTCCCTGAGTCATATTAATCACTATTCTGATCTGTGAAAACTTTCACAGATCAGTACTGGTCAGCTGACCCTTCCCTGAGTCACGTACATCACTATTATCACCTGTGAAAACTTTCACAGATCAGTTCTGGTCAGCTGACCCTTCCCTGAGTCACGTACATCACTATTCTGATCTGTGAAAACTTTCACAGATCAGTACTGGTCAGCTGACCCTTCCCTGAGTCACGTACATCACTATTCTGATCTGTGAAAACTTTCACAGATCAGTACTGGTCAGCTGACCCTTTCCTGAGTCATATTAATCACTATTCTGATCTGTGAAAACTTTCACAGATCAGTACTGGTCAGCTGACCCTTTCCTGAGTCATATTAATCACTATTCTGATCTGTGAAAACTTTCACAGGTCAGTACTGGTCAGCTGACCCTTTCCTGAGTCATATTAATCACTATTCTGATCTGTGAAAACTTTCACAGGTCAGTACTGGTCAGCTGACCATTCCCTGAGTCACGTACATCACTATTATCACCTGTGAAAACTTTCACAGGTCAGTACTGGTCAGCTGACCCTTCCCTGAGTCACGTACATCACTATTATCACCTGTGAAAACTTTTACAGGTCAGTACTGGTCAGCTGACCCTTTCCTGAGTCACGTATATCACTACTCTGATCTGTAAAAACTTTCACAGATCGGTACTGGTCAGCTGACCCTTCCCTGAGTCATATTAATCACTATTCTGATCTGTAAAAACTTTCACAGATCAGTACTGGTCAGCTGACCCTTTCCTGAGTCATATTAATCACTATTCTGATCTGTGAAAACTTTTACAGGTCAGTACTGGTCAGCTGACCATTCCCTGAGTCACGTACATCACTATTATCACCTGTGAAAACTTTTACAGGTCAGTACTGGTCAGCTGACCCTTTCCTGAGTCACGTATATCACTATTCTGATCTGTGAAAACTTTCACAGATCAGTACTGGTCAGCTGACCCTTTCCTGAGTCATATTAATCACTATTCTGATCTGTGAAAACTTTCACAGGTCAGTACTGGTCAGCTGGCCCTTCCCTGGGTCACGTACATCACTATTATCACCTGTGAAAACTTTTACAGGTCAGTACTGGTCAGCTGACCCTTCCCTGAGTCATATTAATCACTATTCTGATCTGTGAAAACTTTTACAGGTCAGTACTGGTCAGCTGACCATTCCCTGAGTCACGTACATCACTATTATCACCTGTGAAAACTTTCACAGGTCAGTACTGGTCAGCTGACCCTTCCCTGAGTCACGTACATCACTATTATCACCTGTGAAAACTTTTACAGGTCAGTTCTGGTCAGCTGACCCTTTCCTGAGTCATATTAATCACTATTCTGATCTGTAAAAACTTTCACAGATCAGTACTGGTCAGCTGACCCTTTCCTGAGTCATATTAATCACTATTCTGATCTGTAAAAACTTTTACAGGTCAGTACTGGTCAGCTGACCATTCCCTGAGTCACGTACATCACTATTATCACCTGTGAAAACTTTCACAGGTCAGTACTGGTCAGCTGACCCTTCCCTGAGTCACGTACATCACTATTATCACCTGTGAAAACTTTCACAGATCAGTACTGGTCAGCTGACCCTTCCCTGAGTCACGTACATCACTATTATCACCTGTGAAAACTTTTACAGGTCAGTACTGGTCAGCTGACCCTTTCCTGAGTCACGTATATCACTACTCTGATCTGTAAAAACTTTCACAGATCAGTACTGGTCAGCTGACCCTTCCCTGAGTCACGTACATCACTATTATCACCTGTGAAAACTTTTACAGGTCAGTACTGGTCAGCTGACCCTTTCCTGAGTCACGTATATCACTACTCTGATCTGTAAAAACTTTCACAGATCAGTACTGGTCAGCTGACCCTTCCCTGAGTCATATTAATCACTATTCTGATCTGTGAAAACTTTTACAGGTCAGTACTGGTCAGCTGACCATTCCCTGAGTCACGTACATCACTATTATCACCTGTGAAAACTTTCACAGGTCAGTACTGGTCAGCTGACCCTTCCCTGAGTCACGTACATCACTATTATCACCTGTGAAAACTTTTACAGGTCAGTTCTGGTCAGCTGACCCTTTCCTGAGTCATATTAATCACTATTCTGATCTGTGAAAACTTTCACAGGTCAGTACTGGTCAGCTGACCCTTTCCTGAGTCATATTAATCACTATTCTGATCTGTGAAAACTTTCACAGGTCAGTTCTGGTCAGCTGACCCTTTCCTGAGTCATATTAATCACTATTCTGATCTGTGAAAACTTTCACAGGTCAGTACTGGTCAGCTGACCCTTTCCTGAGTCATATTAATCACTATTCTGATCTGTGAAAACTTTCACAGGTCAGTTCTGGTCAGCTGACCCTTCCCTGAGTCACGTACATCACTATTCTGATCTGTGAATACTTTCACAGATCAGTACTGGTCAGCTGACCCTTTCCTGAGTCATATTAATCACTATTCTGATCTGTGAAAACTTTCACAGGTCAGTACTGGTCAGCTGACCCTTTCCTGAGTCATATTAATCACTATTCTGATCTGTGAAAACTTTCACAGGTCAGTTCTGGTCAGCTGACCCTTTCCTGAGTCATATTAATCACTATTCTGATCTGTGAAAACTTTCACAGGTCAGTACTGGTCAGCTGACCCTTTCCTGAGTCATATTAATCACTATTCTGATCTGTGAAAACTTTCACAGGTCAGTTCTGGTCAGCTGACCCTTTCCTGAGTCATATTAATCACTATTCTGATCTGTGAAAACTTTCACAGGTCAGTTCTGGTCAGCTGACCCTTTCCTGAGTCATATTAATCACTATTCTGATCTGTGAAAACTTTTACAGGTCAGTACTGGTCAGCTGACCATTCCCTGAGTCACGTACATCACTATTATCACCTGTGAAAACTTTTACAGGTCAGTACTGGTCAGCTGACCCTTTCCTGAGTCACGTATATCACTATTCTGATCTGTGAAAACTTTCACAGATCAGTACTGGTCAGCTGACCCTTTCCTGAGTCATATTAATCACTATTCTGATCTGTGAAAACTTTCACAGGTCAGTACTGGTCAGCTGGCCCTTCCCTGGGTCACGTACATCACTATTATCACCTGTGAAAACTTTTACAGGTCAGTACTGGTCAGCTGACCCTTTCCTGAGTCACGTATATCACTATTCTGATCTGTGAAAACTTTCACAGATCAGTACTGGTCAGCTGACCCTTTCCTGAGTCATATTAATCACTATTCTGATCTGTAAAAACTTTCACAGATCAGTACTGGTCAGCTGACCCTTCCCTGAGTCATATTAATCACTATTCTGATCTGTGAAAACTTTTACAGGTCAGTACTGGTCAGCTGACCATTCCCTGAGTCACGTACATCACTATTATCACCTGTGAAAACTTTCACAGGTCAGTACTGGTCAGCTGACCCTTCCCTGAGTCACGTACATCACTATTATCACCTGTGAAAACTTTTACAGGTCAGTTCTGGTCAGCTGACCCTTTCCTGAGTCATATTAATCACTATTCTGATCTGTAAAAACTTTCACAGATCAGTACTGGTCAGCTGACCCTTTCCTGAGTCATATTAATCACTATTCTGATCTGTAAAAACTTTTACAGGTCAGTACTGGTCAGCTGACCATTCCCTGAGTCACGTACATCACTATTATCACCTGTGAAAACTTTCACAGGTCAGTACTGGTCAGCTGACCCTTCCCTGAGTCACGTACATCACTATTATCACCTGTGAAAACTTTCACAGATCAGTACTGGTCAGCTGACCCTTCCCTGAGTCACGTACATCACTATTATCACCTGTGAAAACTTTTACAGGTCAGTACTGGTCAGCTGACCCTTTCCTGAGTCACGTATATCACTACTCTGATCTGTAAAAACTTTCACAGATCAGTACTGGTCAGCTGACCCTTCCCTGAGTCACGTACATCACTATTATCACCTGTGAAAACTTTTACAGGTCAGTACTGGTCAGCTGACCCTTTCCTGAGTCACGTATATCACTACTCTGATCTGTAAAAACTTTCACAGATCAGTACTGGTCAGCTGACCCTTCCCTGAGTCATATTAATCACTATTCTGATCTGTGAAAACTTTTACAGGTCAGTACTGGTCAGCTGACCATTCCCTGAGTCACGTACATCACTATTATCACCTGTGAAAACTTTCACAGGTCAGTACTGGTCAGCTGACCCTTCCCTGAGTCACGTACATCACTATTATCACCTGTGAAAACTTTTACAGGTCAGTTCTGGTCAGCTGACCCTTTCCTGAGTCATATTAATCACTATTCTGATCTGTGAAAACTTTCACAGGTCAGTACTGGTCAGCTGACCCTTTCCTGAGTCATATTAATCACTATTCTGATCTGTGAAAACTTTCACAGGTCAGTTCTGGTCAGCTGACCCTTTCCTGAGTCATATTAATCACTATTCTGATCTGTGAAAACTTTCACAGGTCAGTACTGGTCAGCTGACCCTTTCCTGAGTCATATTAATCACTATTCTGATCTGTGAAAACTTTCACAGGTCAGTTCTGGTCAGCTGACCCTTCCCTGAGTCACGTACATCACTATTCTGATCTGTGAATACTTTCACAGATCAGTACTGGTCAGCTGACCCTTTCCTGAGTCATATTAATCACTATTCTGATCTGTGAAAACTTTCACAGGTCAGTACTGGTCAGCTGACCCTTTCCTGAGTCATATTAATCACTATTCTGATCTGTGAAAACTTTCACAGGTCAGTACTGGTCAGCTGACCCTTTCCTGAGTCACGTACATCACTATTCTGATCTGTGAAAACTTTCACAGGTCAGTACTGGTCAGCTGGCCCTTCCCTGAGTCATATTAATCACTATTCTGATCTGTGAAAACTGTCACAGGTCAGTACTGGTCAGCTGACCCTTTCCTGAGTCATATTAATCACTATTCTGATCTGTGAAAACTTTCACAGGTCAGTACTGGTCAGCTGACCCTTTCCTGAGTCATATTAATCACTATTCTGATCTGTGAAAACTTTCACAGGTCAGTTCTGGTCAGCTGACCCTTTCCTGAGTCATATTAATCACTATTCTGATCTGTGAAAACTTTCACAGGTCAGTACTGGTCAGCTGACCCTTTCCTGAGTCACGTACATCACTATTCTGATCTGTGAAAACTTTCACAGGTCAGTTCTGGTCAGCTGACCCTTTCCTGAGTCATATTAATCACTATTCTGATCTGTGAAAACTTTCACAGGTCAGTACTGGTCAGCTGACCCTTCCCTGGGTCACGTACATCACTATTCTGATCTGTAAAAACTTTCACAGGTCAGTTCTGGTCAGCTGACCCTTCCCTGAGTCATATTAATCACTATTCTGATTTGTGACATTTTTGATTCACCAGTCAGAAACATTTTAAATTAACAGCTTTATTGAAAAGGTTGTGTTACAGGGCTGAGAAAGCGATACATGTAGCTTAACTGAAAAACAGTACTTATGTGTAAATAATGTACACAAGGTGTATTAATTATTAAGATTTGTTAACATAACATACTTGAAGAGGAAACCAACAAATAATCTTGACTTTCATATTTACAGATTTCAAAATTCTGTTTTTTATCAACAGTAATGCATGACAACAACATCAGTCTTGTTTCTGACATTTTTACAGAACCTTTCTTAAACAGCCATGGGTATTTCTTTCAACTAAAGTATCATGTAATGTGTATATGTACTTACACAATGCAAAATTTGCAAAACCATGGACTGTTATCCTTGGTTACTGAGTGTACCTCCTTCCGTGTCAGGTCAGTGCACTTTGTATGTGTCCAGAGCAAGCAGCTATCACATTGGATCTGATTTGTAATAAAATTGTAATAAAAAAGTTTTGTATTATTGTATTTATCATTTCGCACAAAATACTTTTCCTATAATGGTTCTAAAAAAATATGACAGAGAGACTGGAAATTACTTAATACTCACCCAGAGTGCATTCTCAGCTCTCTCTTTGCAGCCACACAGCTGGCAACAACTTTGAACAGGCTCTGCCACACAATCAAGGATGACTTTTAAAGTTCACTTTATAGCAGCAACCATGACTTCAGAAGAAACTATTTTGTACGTATCCCAATAAATAAGCAACTGTTCATACCTGAAGATGCTAAAATAGTAGCTGCCATCTGTTGCCTAATTTCAGTTACTGCCTCCGGGCTTGCGTCAATGGAAATGTTGTTGGGGACATCAGGGAATTCTGAGAGTATTGCCTCACCAAACTAAAAGTAATAACAGAAAAGGTCATTGTATCTTATAGAATATTTATCCTTAATGTCTGAATGAGTTTGTCCATTTATTGTCAATTTATGTTAAATATATTTCTACACCTTCATAACAAAAACCCCACAACTACTTCCATCCTGCTGGTTTGTATGGCTAACTTTCATTGGCTTCCATCTGATATTGCACCAATCTTTTCTGCCCAGAATGTTGTGGCGCATTTGGAAGAACCTCCTAAAAACAATTGCAAACAGTATCAGCATTTTTGTATGTATAGCTTGATTAAATACAACAAAAATGGAATTTAAAAATACCTAAATCTTTCTCCTGCTGTCTTAGATTGTTCTTCCTCATTTGAACCTAATGGGTCTATAACTGACACTTCTTTTGAAGCAGCATTTAGAAACTGAAAATGAAAAATATATAAAACCAACATTAAAATATTTTATACTGTAAAAACTGTAATGATAACGATACACACTGTAATGATACCTTATGACACACGTTATTTTATGTAATACTTATAATAAGCCAGATGTAGCCAGATATACTCAGATTAATACAAGGTGTAGAGAAATGTATATGGAAAGTGTTTAAAAGACGTTGAAACAATTTAACAGGCAAACAATTTTTTAAATTAATTTATTTAATTAAATTTAATTAATTTAACATATTATATTATAATAACTATTTTATTCATTATGGTCTTTCATTTATCTTGTGATTTTACATTCATTCTAATTCAGCTTCCTTTTTTTTTTTTTTTTTTTTTTTTTGTCTTGTTTACATACCATTGTTTATATCACTGCTGTACTATTTGTATGGGTTATTTATTTATGTATTTATTTTTAAGTTGAGGTTATGTCATGTAATGTTACGGTAGTCATGTGGTCTATCATTTTGTGTAGTACTCAGATTTACAGTATGTAATGAAGTACTTGTGACTGGCCTTGTCTGATGAACAGCAGTATGGCTGGAAATGTCACGTTTAGTCATAATAAATATTTTTCTATTTATTTACCTGTAGTATCCCAACATTTTCTATTTACTGTTTACCTCACAATTACATATATTCATAGTAAGGATTATAAATTCTATATGCAATACACATTTCACTTTTTCAAAAACATTTACACAAAATATTAAAAATAAATAATGTCCATACAGTTTCGTCATGCTAAAAAGAGTTGAAATTTACTAATGAAAAAGGGATGCCTTTAGGATGAAATTATTGTACTAACTACAACACTTACCACCAAGGTCCAGTGGCTGCAGTGTACATTAAGTGCCCCAACTGCTGCATCAAAATCATCAAATTTCAACTGTGTAAGGAAGTATTAAATGCAGTTTAAACAACACATTATTAAAAACATATTAATAAATCAGGCAAGGTATTATGCACTAAAGTGTAGCTTTAGAAACTATGTAAAAAATAAAACCAGATTAATAACATATAAACAAACATTGCTTAGTATCTAATATGACAACTGTTAACACAGTCTTGTGCTACATTTATGCATTAGCAATAGCAATGTGTTGCTATTTAAAGAGAGAGATAAGTACAAATTCACTACCTTTGGCATTAAATGTCTCTTTATGGCCTCATCTTTTGCATTCATTATTACACCAGCTGTGTAATGATTAATGATCAGTACTTTTTTTGCTGCCTCATGTCGAGTTTTCACCATCCAGAGGTAGTATTCAATGGTCTGTATGTAGTGGGTGCAAAAAAAAAAAAAAAAAAAAAAAAAAAGGAATAAAATTAATAATAATAATAAGGCTTAAAAAGCAGATCATTAAGTTGCCTTTATCAAGCCAACCTAATAAAATCGAAGAGTAAAAGGGTTATTTACAGATCTAAATGGGTAAATAATGAATAAGCATGAATCATTTATCAAATACAGTATTTTTACATTACAGTATGCCCACAGATGCCTTTTGAAAATATGTATGTTGCATTGTCTTCTGCTTAATTAATATATTTTTAAAATGACTACTGAAGACAATCATACATTTATGTTATTGATCAAACAAAATGTTCTCTCTACATATTACAGTGTTGTTGTGTCATTTTTGTACTGATTTTTACAATTGTGTTTGCACAGAATTTTTACACTTGTTAAAGTAGTACTAAATAATAAAACATACATTTACATAGATGCATATGAATAACAATGTGTGTACCATTTTCTTAGAGTGTAGTCATTGTAATATGAATAGGCGTTTAAAAAATGATAATAATAACAACAACAGATTTATGGTTGATATTCATTATTTACCAATTATTTTAATTAAAACATCTTACCTCTCCGCATAGCCATTGTTGAGGACACAGTGTTTTGAAGTCTGTAACTCTCAAAACCATAGGATTTTTGTTTTCTTGACTCAAAGGCAGCGCAGCAATGACAGCTTCTTCAGTGTCTGTCTCCCAGAGGGCATGCATCTAGAAGATAGTTCACATATATACATATATGTCCCCAATGTATATGTAGATTAAAAAAAAAAAAAACATTACCTTTTCCTGGGGATCTTTGATTGTAGCTGTTTCTGACCATGTCTTCCGCTGCTTTGCGTTATGCAATGGTTGAACATCCTCGTTCCATACATCACATGCCATTGTTTGAATGGCTGTTGTAGAGGCTGTATTGTCTGTGTCAATTTGGCCATTTCTATCAGAAGTGGTATTACTTCTCCTTTTGTCTGCCTTTTTGTTTTTTATTTTTTGGGGGACAGGCAGGATTACAGGGACATTATAGTACTTGGACTTTCGGGGAGCAGACACCCTTTTTGCCCACTGCTCTTCAGTTAGCTCTGTTGCTTCCTTTTTTCTTTTTGCTTTTGCACGTTTGGATCCAGCTGAGAGACCATGTCCAATTATGTGTTCACGGTAGCGTCCTTGTAAAGATGAATGAAGTGTGCAGATAAAATCTGCTGGCCTCATTTTTCTTCTTCTTTGTAAGATCGAATTTTTCAAAATGCCAAACCAGCATTCTACCTGGCTGTTTGTATCCCTGGTTCTTGTGACTTGTTCTTTTGGTCCAGTTGTTTTTTTGGACTCTGTGGCATACTTTTCCATGTTTTCAAGAAAAATGCCACTCCATAGTGGGAAAAGACCCAAGTAGTGCCCTGTCAGGAGACTGACAATCCCTTCACATCTGTACACATTGTCTTCCACAGTGCTAGACAGCTCTTCTTTTTCCAATATGTCCATGGACTCCTCCCTGACTTTGAGAAACTCTGAGGTAAACTGGGAGCGTCCAATGATTGTGTTTTTGGACATTTGAATATCATCTTCTGTAGGGATGCTTGCCTTGAGGAAAATGTCATCCTCAACATCTAAAGCAATTTGCTTTATGTAATTGTTGAGTTTGACAACTGCAGCTTCCACAGTTGGTGTATTTTTTTCAGCCAAAAAGAAAAGCACATCTGCAAAAATATAGCCTTAGCCTGCTGGAGAGTTATGCTGTTTTGCAAAAGTGCAAAGCAGAACACAGCAAAGTTGTGCAGCCCTTTGTCTTTTGTCTGTCTTCTGGCTGCATTTGAGAAGGTTTTCACCATATGTGCAGCGCAGATATGCACAACAGTGAACCTCATTAGATCCTTCCGTTGAAGTTGGAAATGACAGATTTTGTGTGCTCTTTCTAAGAACGTATCAACATTTTCTTTGTTGAACGATAAGAGCACACTTTGGATCAGTGCCCAACTAAAATCTGTCTCAATGCGACGCACACGGACAGAGGTCAATTTGCTCACACTGTGCACAAATTTTAGCAGCCAGCTTGAAATATTTGGCACATTGTGTTCGTTTGTCAGCAGCTCTGTAACTGGGAGAGGTGGTTTGTTTGGCCCATCTCCTGGAAGAACTAGAGCATAATAAAGCACTCTCTTAGCTTGATTTGGTATTTTGCTCACTATTCCTCCAGTTGCATCCAGATAGAGGGATGTGTTGTGGTTGTCCTGCAGGTGTGACACAAGGATTTCCATTCCCTGTTCTGTGTGCATTTGCACCGCAAATGGATCAACTTGCAAATGCTGCATGTACCCAGGGAAGTAGAAAAATCCTGTGTCACACTCTCTGAGTATTTTCTGAGTTATCATCAGTTCCATGACAACATTGTCATGGAACCGGAGGCTCCTTTTAAATTCAGAGGATATGGTTTTTAGAACATTTTTTGTGAGGCATTTTGAAATGTTTCCAGCTATGAGCTCTGCAGTTGGAGTGGAACTCAGTTTTCTGTAGTAGAAATTTGAAATTCCATTTTTTAGTGCCTTAGCTATTTTGCCTCTGCGCGTGTAACTTGCCCTACGAAACTTTAGCTCTTCTTTTGCATGCAAATTGGGTGACACAGATGGTCATTTTTCGGTTGTGTTGTGGTGGCTCATTACAAGTAAATACATATTTGGCCTTGCAATCAGAGAATGTGCACATTGCCTTTAACTTCATATATATACTTCTAACTCTCTGGTACTTAAATGCAATTGGACATGATGGTTTTATTTTCTTGAACTGTTTGTAAATAATGTGAGTCCAAGGTGCTCTGAGTTTTAGTTGCCCTTCTTTAGGTGCTATTTTTCTCCAGTCTTTACTGTTTATGTGAATTTTGAATTTCTTTTTACCAGTTGTTGTTGGTCTCCACTGGCTTTGTTTGTTTTGTCCTGTACTGTCTGGTACACCACTGGTGTCACCCTTATGCTCTTCAAAGTCTTCATGTGGATGAATTTCTTCGAAGCAGCAATCACGTTCATTGATTTCTTCAGCCATGTCATTGAACAGACAATCATGATCTGATTCTGCATCTGTACTGTCTTCCTTATTCTCATCCAGGTGGTCAGTATGCTTAATCTTTTTGTGATGTGTAAAAACAGTTGACCGCACATTTTTCCGGTTACTGTGCCATACAACTGAGAGCCACTTTCGGTATTTAAGTGTGTCACTTCCAAAAACGTTTTGGGCTACCTCACTCCATATGATGGCATTCCATGGGATCCTTTTCTCTAGATTAATCTCAGACTTTAAAAAGTTTTCAACTAGTCTTTTAACCCCTCCACATTCACTCCAGAGGTCTGGAGCACCATGCTTTAGACCTATTTTTTGGTGTGATTTTACCATGCTGATCTATTTCAGTGACTAATCTAGCGTGACATTTCTGAATCAAATGTGCATGATTTACGGTAATGACGTATTCGGCAAGTATTGTTTTGATAGCATGTTGTAAAATATGAAAAAAATCCCAAAAAGCTGAAGCAGTACGCCAATGCATGCAGTCGGTCTAATCCACGCGTGATGGATCACGGTGTCCTCTGGGAATTACCGCATGAAAAGAAATTGTAATTTAAAAAAGAGAGGAAACGTTTAATTACAATTATTTATTGTAGTGTATTATTTTAATTCAGAATATCATAGATATATTTGAAAATATATTTTTTAAAATGTGGTAAAATAGTTTAGCACATTTTTGGTGCATTTTGCGCTTTGATGGTGGCCATTAAGAGTCGCTGTCCTCCTTTGAAGTGCTGAAAAACTGCAGGCGTTATTTTAATGTCATTATATTTTTTTTAAAAAGTTTTAATATTAAAGATTTTTTTTATCTATATGTTAATCATTATTTATTTATTTATTTATTGCAATTATGTTAAAATAATGTATGCATATATTTTCAGTAACTTATGATTAATGTGTGCAAACAATACATTAGTGCATTTGCACATATGACAAAATGTTGAGCACATTTATTTCAAAGCACTGGTAATTGATCTTCTTCTTCTACTACATTTTGATCTTTGCACATTTTGCTTATTTATCGTGGCCGTAAAGAGTCGCTGTCCTTCTGTGAAGTGTTAAAGTTCTGCCGGCATTATGTTATGTAAATATATTTTTAAGCTTCTGTACTACAATTAAATTTTATAAATACATGGAATTTTAAGCGTCTTATAATGCCTTTATATGCATATGATGATATTATTTATGATAGTAAGATATTTGTATGTATATATACATGGACATATATTGTTGTAGACTAAAATGATATTATTACTGTTATTATAATGATTACTTTACATTGTTGCGCAATTAAGGTGGCCATGAAGCGTCGCTGTCCTTCTTATATTTTTATATATTATTTTATATTTATATAACATATTTATATTATTTTATTTTCATAAAACAATAAAACAAAATATTCATAAAACAATATTTAAAAAGTTATTTTATATAATAATTATGTTTTATATAATAATATAATATAAGATCTACAATATATGCATATACTTCAAATATACGTAGACATTATAAGACATTATAAGTGTCACAAACGCGGTCTCTGTGGCTCCCTCCGACCGCCGTCAGCGGGAACAATCTCCGGACTTTTAATACACTACAATTCCCATCACCCCGTACCTGGGACCCCGCCTTCCGGTTCCGGGCCGCCCGGGTCACTTCCGCTCGGTCGGCCATTTTAGGACGCCGCTTCGGCGGCTTCCTCGCGAAGTTTTGTTTGGCCATGCTAGCAATCCTGAGCGTTATTTTCACGGACTGCCTTCTCGTTACCGACTGGACTGTTTATTGTTTATGTGAACCTGTGCTGCCTGCCTTGTACTGTATCTCGCCTGTTATTCGGATTATCCCCTTTGATCGCCGCCTGCCCCGACCTTCCGCCTGGACTATTGTTACCCCGTTGGATTTGCCTGCGCTATACCAGTCTGCTGTTGTCGAACTCTGCCTGTTTAACTCCTCTTTGTCTAATAAACGGTTGCATATGGATCCTACGTCTCCGGATTCATTCATGACCACGTTACAATAAGAACCATGAAATTAAATAAATTATTTTTTGTTTTGTTTTATAGAAGCATAAAATTTCTAATAATACAAAAAATCTTCTATAATACAAAAACTATTCAATGTAATTTAATTCCATGTCTTATAATGTCTACGTATATTTTTTAGACATCTGTGTACACGTATATGCATATATTACAGTTTTTATAGTTTATATTATATTGTATTATATAAAATGTAACTTTATATTATAATTTTTATATATTAAATTATGTTTTCTTATCTTGATTACCATTTTATCCTGCAATGTATCTACAAAACTGTAGTCTATAAATCAGTCCCTATATCTTTATTATTTTTACTTAATATTTTTTCTATTTATTTGCTTAACTACATTTTCTGTATCTTCTCTTTCACTCTCTGCCTTTTTTATGTATGTATGTACTGTGGGTATCGAAAAACTGCCCCTTTCAAATATTCACATTTTGGTGCTTTGCAGCCTGAAATAAAGATCGACACAGTTTTTGTTTTGTTTATTCACTGCAACTTATAACATCCAAGTCAATGATATAAAACTAACATTTCAGGAAAAAACTAACAAACAAAAAACAGAATCACAAAGTTGGAAAAAGGATCACTCCATTGGGTGTTCTCTTTAATTACAGTTTAGTCTATTGGGATATGTATCTACATCTGCTTCAATATTTTTTTCAAGTTCAGTAAAATTTTATGTTGACCATTTGTGGACAGCAGCCTTCAAGTCATTCCACAGATTTTCAATAGAATTTAAGTCCTCCAACCACTGTATGATAAATTTTGCTGTGTGCTTTGGATCATTGTCATGTTGGAAGGTAAACCTTCTTCCCATTGACAACTTTCTGGCAGAGGGCCACAGATTTTACTCATGAATTTGACATTATTTTTCCTCGTTTATTTTTCTTATATTCTGACAAGTTCTGCAGTCCCTGCTGCTGAGAAATGCCCCATAACAGGAAATTACCACCTCCATGCTTTACTGTAGTAATGGTGTTGTTTGGATGGTGAGCAATATTGGATTTCCGCCAGAGATATCATTTGGTGTTGAGGCCAAATAATTCAAATTTAGTCTCATCTGACCATAACATCTTTTTCCATTTGGCATCAAAATCCTGAGGGTGCGTTTTAGCAAAGCTCTCTCTTCTTTAAACAGTCAAATTTATATATACACACAAAATAGAGAGGTGCACTTCACACAGACATACACAACCTCCCACCAACACTTCACATAATTACTTCTAAAACTAAACTTTCTTGTTTGTGTTTTTGATTTGCCTTTGGTTTAGTGCGTTTGTTCTTATATTTGCTTCACATTAACAGTACAATCTCAGTGGATTTTGATGTACTTTGCCATGCCTTGAAAGTAAAATAATATTTCACTGTTTTTCCAAGTCTGTTTGATTTTATTGAATGTTATGGTGACAACCATTGACCCAAACTGACCTGTGAAAGTTTTCACAAATCAGAGTAGTGATGTACGTGACCCAGGGAAGGGCCAGCTGACCAGTACTGATCTGTGAAAGTTTTCACAGATCAGAATAGTGATTAATATGACTCAGGGAAGGGTCAGCTGACCAGTACTGACCTGTGAAAGTTTTCACAGATCAGAATAGTGATTAATATGACTCAGGGAAGGGCCAGCTGACCAGTACTGACCTGTAAAAGTTTTCACAAATCAAAATAGTGACGTACGTGACTCAGGAAAGGTTTAGCTGACCAGTACTGACCTGTGAAAGTTTTCACAGATCAGAATAGTGATTAATATGACTCAGGAAAGGGTCAGCTGACCAGTACTGACCTGTGAAAGTTTTCACAGATCAGAATAGTGATATACGTGACTCAGGGAAGGGCCAGCTGACCAGTACTGAATTGTGAAAGTTTTCACAAATCAAAATAGTGACGTACGTGACTCAGGAAAGGTTTAGCTGACCAGTACTGACCTGTGAAAGTTTTCACAGATCAGAATAGTGATTAATATGACTCAGGGAAGGGTCAGCTGACCAGTACTGACCTGTAAAAGTTTTCACAAATCAAAATAGTGACGTACGTGACTCAGGAAAGGTTTAGCTGACCAGTACTGACCTGTGAAAGTTTTCACAGATCAGAATAGTGATTAATATGACTCAGGGAAGGGTCAGCTGACCAGTACTGACCTGTGAAAGTTTTCACAGATCAGAATAGTGATTAATATGACTCAGGGAAGGGTCAGCTGACCAGTACTGACCTGTGAAAGTTTTCACAAATCAAAATAGTGACGTACGTGACTCAGGAAAGGTTTAGCTGACCAGTACTGACCTGTGAAAGTTTTCACAGATCAGAATAGTGATTAATATGACTCAGGGAAGGGTCAGCTGACCAGTACTGACCTGTAAAAGTTTTCACAAATCAAAATAGTGACGTACGTGACTCAGGAAAGGTTTAGCTGACCAGTACTGACCTGTGAAAGTTTTCACAGATCAGAATAGTGATTAATATGACTCAGGAAAGGGTCAGCTGACCAGTACTGATCTGTGAAAGTTTTCACAGATCAGAATAGTGATTAATATGACTCAGGAAAGGGTCAGCTGACCAGTACTGAACTGTGAAAGTTTTCACAAATCAGAATAGTGATGTACGTGACTCAGGGAAGGGTCAGCTGACCAGTACTGATCTGTGAAAGTTTTCACAGATCAGAATAGTGATGTACGTGACTCAGGAAAGGGTCAGCTGACCAGTACTGACCTGTGAAAGTTTTCACAGATCAGAATAGTGATGTACGTGACTCAGGAAAGGTTTAGCTGACCAGTACTGATCTGTGAAAGTTTTCACAAATCAAAATAGTGACGTACGTGACTCAGGAAAGGTTTAGCTGACCAGTACTGATCTGTGAAAGTTTTCACAGATCAGAATAGTGATTAATATGACTCAGGAAAGGGTCAGCTGACCAGTACTGATCTGTGAAAGTTTTCACAAATCAGAATAGTGATGTACGTGACCCAGGGAAGGGCCAGCTGACCAGTACTGATCTGTGAAAGTTTTCACAGATCAGAATAGTGATTTATATGACTCAGGGAAGGGTCAGCTGACCAGTACTGATCTGTGACAGTTTTCACAGATCAGAATAGTGATTAATATGACTCAGGAAAGGGTCAGCTGACCAGTACTGAACTGTGAAAGTTTTCACAGATCAGAATAGTGATGTACGTGACTCAGGGAAGGGTCAGCTGACCAGTACTGACCTGTGAAAGTTTTCACAGATCAGAATAGTGATTAATATGACTCAGGAAAGGGTCAGCTGACCAGTACTGATCTGTGAAAGTTTTCACAGATCAGAATAGTGATGTACGTGACTCAGGAAAGGTTTAGCTGACCAGTACTGATCTGTGAAAGTTTTCACAGATCAGAATAGTGATTAATATGACTCAGGAAAGGGTCAGCTGACCAGTACTGATCTGTGAAAGTTTTCACAGATCAGAATAGTGATGTATAGTGACCCAGGGAAGGGCCAGCTGACCAGTACTGACCTGTAAAAGTTTTCACAAATCAAAATAGTGACGTACGTGACTCAGGAAAGGTTTAGCTGACCAGTACTGATCTGTGAAAGTTTTCACAGATCAGAATAGTGATTAATATGACTCAGGAAAGGGTCAGCTGACCAGTACTGATCTGTGAAAGTTTTCACAGATCAGAATAGTGATGTACGTGACCCAGGGAAGGGCCAGCTGACCAGTACTGACCTGTGACAGTTTTCACAGATCAGAATAGTGATTAATATGACTCAGGAAAGGGTCAGCTGACCAGTACTGATCTGTGAAAGTTTTCACAAATCAAAATAGTGACGTACGTGACTCAGGAAAGGTTTAGCTGACCAGTACTGATCTGTGAAAGTTTTCACAGATCAGAATAGTGATTAATATGACTCAGGAAAGGGTCAGCTGACCAGTACTGATCTGTGAAAGTTTTCACAGATCAGAATAGTGATGTACGTGACCCAGGGAAGGGCCAGCTGACCAGTACTGACCTGTGACAGTTTTCACAGATCAGAATAGTGATTAATATGACTCAGGAAAGGGCCAGCTGACCAGTACTGACCTGTGACAGTTTTCACAGATCAGAATAGTGATTAATATGACTCAGGAAAGGGTCAGCTGACCAGTACTGATCTGTGAAAGTTTTCACAGATCAGAATAGTGATGTACGTGACCCAGGGAAGGGCCAGCTGACCAGTACTGATCTGTGAAAGTTTTCACAAATCAAAATAGTGACGTACGTGACTCAGGAAAGGTTTAGCTGACCAGTACTGATCTGTGAAAGTTTTCACAGATCAGAATAGTGATGTATGTGACTCAGGGAAGGGTCAGCTGACCAGTACTGACCTGTAAAAGTTTTCACAGATCAGAATAGTGATTAATATGACTCAGGGAAGGGTCAGCTGACCAGTACTGACCTGTGAAAGTTTTCACAGATCAGAATAGTGATTAATATGACTCAGGAAAGGGTCAGCTGACCAGTACTGAACTGTGAAAGTTTTCACAAATCAGAATAGTGATGTACGTGACTCAGGGAAGGGTCAGCTGACCAGTACTGACCTGTGAAAGTTTTCACAGATCAGAATAGTGATGTACGTGACTCAGGGAAGGGTCAGCTGACCAGTACTGACCTGTAAAAGTTTTCACAGATCAGAATAGTGATTAATATGACTCAGGGAAGGGTCAGCTGACCAGTACTGAACTGTGAAAGTTTTCACAAATCAGAATAGTGATGTACGTGACTCAGGGAAGGGTCAGCTGACCAGTACTGACCTGTGAAAGTTTTCACAGATCAGAATAGTGATTAATATGACTCAGGAAAGGGTCAGCTGACCAGTACTGAACTGTGAAAGTTTTCACAAATCAGAATAGTGATGTACGTGACTCAGGGAAGGGTCAGCTGACCAGTACTGACCTGTGAAAGTTTTCACAGATCAGAATAGTGATTAATATGACTCAGGAAAGGGTCAGCTGACCAGTACTGATCTGTGACAGTTTTCACAAATCAAAATAGTGATATACGTGACTCAGGAAAGGTTTAGCTGACCAGTACTGAACTGTGAAAGTTTTCACAGATCAGAATAGTGATGTACGTGACTCAGGGAAGGGTCAGCTGACCAGTACTGACCTGTGAAAGTTTTCACAGATCAGAATAGTGATTAATATGACTCAGGAAAGGGTCAGCTGACCAGTACTGATCTGTGACAGTTTTCACAAATCAAAATAGTGACGTACGTGACTCAGGAAAGGTTTAGCTGACCAGTACTGATCTGTGAAAGTTTTCACAAATCAAAATAGTGACGTACGTGACTCAGGAAAGGGTCAGCTGACCAGTACTGACCTGTGAAAGTTTTCACAGATCAGAATAGTGATTAATATGACTCAGGAAAGGGTCAGCTGACCAGTACTGATCTGTGACAGTTTTCACAGATCAGAATAGTGATATACGTGACTCAGGAAAGGGTCAGCTGACCAGTACTGAACTGTGAAAGTTTTCACAGATCAGAATAGTGATTAATATGACTCAGGAAAGGGTCAGCTGACCAGTACTGATCTGTGACAGTTTTCACAAATCAAAATAGTGATATACGTGACTCAGGAAAGGTTTAGCTGACCAGTACTGATCTGTGAAAGTTTTCACAGATCAGAATAGTGATTAATATGACTCAGGAAAGGGTCAGCTGACCAGTACTGATCTGTGACAGTTTTCACAGATCAGAATAGTGATATACGTGACTCAGGAAAGGGTCAGCTGACCAGTACTGAACTGTGAAAGTTTTCACAGATCAGAATAGTGATTAATATGACTCAGGAAAGGGTCAGCTGACCAGTACTGATCTGTGACAGTTTTCACAAATCAAAATAGTGACGTACGTGACTCAGGAAAGGTTTAGCTGACCAGTACTGATCTGTGAAAGTTTTCACAAATCAAAATAGTGACGTACGTGACTCAGGAAAGGTTTAGCTGACCAGTACTGATCTGTGAAAGTTTTCACAGATCAGAATAGTGATTAATATGACTCAGGAAAGGGTCAGCTGACCAGTACTGATCTGTGACAGTTTTCACAGATCAGAATAGTGATGTACGTGACTCAGGAAAGGTTTAGCTGACCAGTACTGATCTGTGAAAGTTTTCACAGATCAGAATAGTGATTAATATGACTCAGGAAAGGGTCAGCTGACCAGTACTGATCTGTGAAAGTTTTCACAGATCAGAATAGTGATGTACGTGACCCAGGGAAGGGCCAGCTGACCAGTACTGACCTGTGACAGTTTTCACAGATCAGAATAGTGATTAATATGACTCAGGAAAGGGTCAGCTGACCAGTACTGATCTGTGAAAGTTTTCACAAATCAAAATAGTGACGTACGTGACTCAGGAAAGGTTTAGCTGACCAGTACTGATCTGTGAAAGTTTTCACAGATCAGAATAGTGATTAATATGACTCAGGAAAGGGTCAGCTGACCAGTACTGATCTGTGAAAGTTTTCACAGATCAGAATAGTGATGTACGTGACCCAGGGAAGGGCCAGCTGACCAGTACTGACCTGTGACAGTTTTCACAGATCAGAATAGTGATGTACGTGACCCAGGGAAGGGCCAGCTGACCAGTACTGACCTGTGACAGTTTTCACAGATCAGAATAGTGATTAATATGACTCAGGAAAGGGCTCAGCTGACCAGTACTGACCTGTGACAGTTTTCACAGATCAGAATAGTGATTAATATGACTCAGGAAAGGGTCAGCTGACCAGTACTGATCTGTGAAAGTTTTCACAGATCAGAATAGTGATTAATATGACTCAGGAAAGGGTCAGCTGACCAGTACTGATCTGTGAAAGTTTTCACAGATCAGAATAGTGATGTACGTGACCCAGGGAAGGGCCAGCTGACCAGTACTGATCTGTGAAAGTTTTCACAAATCAAAATAGTGACGTACGTGACTCAGGAAAGGTTTAGCTGACCAGTACTGATCTGTGAAAGTTTTCACAGATCAGAATAGTGATGTATGTGACTCAGGGAAGGGTCAGCTGACCAGTACTGACCTGTAAAAGTTTTCACAGATCAGAATAGTGATTAATATGACTCAGGGAAGGGTCAGCTGACCAGTACTGACCTGTGAAAGTTTTCACAGATCAGAATAGTGATTAATATGACTCAGGAAAGGGTCAGCTGACCAGTACTGAACTGTGAAAGTTTTCACAAATCAGAATAGTGATGTACGTGACTCAGGGAAGGGTCAGCTGACCAGTACTGACCTGTGAAAGTTTTCACAGATCAGAATAGTGATGTACGTGACTCAGGGAAGGGTCAGCTGACCAGTACTGACCTGTAAAAGTTTTCACAGATCAGAATAGTGATTAATATGACTCAGGGAAGGGTCAGCTGACCAGTACTGAACTGTGAAAGTTTTCACAAATCAGAATAGTGATGTACGTGACTCAGGGAAGGGTCAGCTGACCAGTACTGACCTGTGAAAGTTTTCACAGATCAGAATAGTGATTAATATGACTCAGGAAAGGGTCAGCTGACCAGTACTGAACTGTGAAAGTTTTCACAAATCAGAATAGTGATGTACGTGACTCAGGGAAGGGTCAGCTGACCAGTACTGACCTGTGAAAGTTTTCACAGATCAGAATAGTGATTAATATGACTCAGGAAAGGGTCAGCTGACCAGTACTGAACTGTGAAAGTTTTCACAAATCAGAATAGTGATGTACGTGACTCAGGGAAGGGTCAGCTGACCAGTACTGACCTGTGAAAGTTTTCACAGATCAGAATAGTGATTAATATGACTCAGGAAAGGGTCAGCTGACCAGTACTGATCTGTGACAGTTTTCACAAATCAAAATAGTGATATACGTGACTCAGGAAAGGTTTAGCTGACCAGTACTGAACTGTGAAAGTTTTCACAGATCAGAATAGTGATGTACGTGACCCAGGGAAGGGCCAGCTGACCAATACTGACCTGTGACAATTTTCACAGATCAGAATAGTGATTAATATGACTCAGGAAAGGGTCAGCTGACCAGTACTGATCTGTGAAAGTTTTCACAAATCAAAATAGTACAGTTAAGGGCTCAGGAAAGGATCAACTGACAAAAAATATACTGTGAAACATTTACTCAAATAAGCAAATTGAAGCCAAGGACTTAAAGAAAGGTACAACAACCAAAGCTTAAATTTGAAGATGCCACAAATAACAATAGCCCATTAGAGACGTGTATGGTTTATCTAAGGGCTTGTAAAACCGTTATTCACTGGAACAGCACCGTGTGTGACATTATGATAGAAGAAAAAGAGAGAAGAACATAAAGACACACTGATATGCAATAAATTGCAATTGTGAAAGTTTTCACAAATCGAGTTTGACTAAAAATCAATGTTTTTTATTCGAGCCGTCTGCGTGTTTAATGGTAAAACACGTTAAACATGAACAGCGCCTATTTTTCACATTCCTCACTATAGCGGACTTACCAAGGGGTTTACGGACAAGAGCTTTGCTGTGAAAAAATTCACAGATCAAGCTGGTTCACATGACACTGGTTTCAGTCTGCTAAGTTTCCAACTTTCGGAGCTATAAGCATTATAAAATTACAGTCGCATCGAAAAAAAAAAAACGATTTCGGCCGAAAGGACAGCATCACCAGAATTCACAAATCATGGAGAACCGCATTCGGCGTTATTTGCATGTTTATGACAGCGCGCTGTGTATTTATAGCCAAAAGAAATCCGAATATCAAACCGCAAACTATCTTTACTGCGGTAATAAAACCCGAAGACTATTTCGTTTGTTCAATAAATGAACAAGGTCTATATTATGGAAGCCCGCTTCCGCCACTTAAAAAAAAAAAAAATTGCGACTTTTTATCTCGCAGTTCTGACTTTTTTTCTCACAATTGTGAGTTTATAACAGGCAATTCTAACTTTTGTTTCTCTTCATTTGCAACACTTTCTGGCAAAGCACCATAGTAAACCATGAGACGTGATTCTTACAGTTTGGTGACGCATTGTTGCCACACACATTTTTTTTCCACTCAGCTGTGTCGTAATCACGAGATTGAATTTTGTTGATACTGTTGAAGTGTAGATCTCTTACATTGTGATAATATAAATGTCTGCTTTATTTTATGTACTTCCACAGTATAGTAGATATGTGTGTGTGTGTGTGTGTGTATATATATATATATAGTAGAATTTTTTTTTTTTCTTTTCCTGTTTTCTGGTTCACCCCTACATTTCATATATTAATCAATATCACATGAAGAGTGGTGTTTTTTTTTTTTTTTTCTTGAAAACTCAGTATGATTACAAATGTGATATTGATTTTATACATCAGTTCAATAAACCGTAGGTTAATATCAAGAGACTTGTTTATACAAGTCATTTAAACAGTTGATATCAATCAACTGTTTAAATGATCGGCTCATTCGCTGACTCTCTAACAGTGACTTGCTGCCACCTACTGGTGGTGTTAATTTCACATTTAAAATATCTTTTCATTGTTAAAATAATTTCAAATATCAGTATTCAACGTTTTACGTTTAAAATATCAAAACATTATTTCTGCATTTGTAAGTGCAGGTTAAATCATTCCATGTCCCTGTGAGCGTGTGTAAATACATCTACATGCCATTTCAAATCTAACTTCTGCAAAGACGAATTTTGTTGATACTTATATTATGTTTAGTAACAGCCTAAATTTATTATTATTATAATGGACTAGTTTCTTTTTTGTTGTTGTTGTTGTTGTTGCTTTTTTTTGGCTAGTAGAAGTTATGAATGCCTGGTAACTTTTAAATGTAGTAGCCATATTGGCTGGTGAGTGAAAAAGTTCATTTCAATCCCTGGTTGTATCCCTAGTAAGCAATAAGATTCATCTGATGTGTACATTTTTGTGTTGCAGCACTTTTTAGACCTTAAGGCCACATATTGATAATGGCAGAAATGATCGAAGGTTTGAATCTGGTGTTACTGGGGAGAACAGGAATCGGGAAAAGTGCTTCAGGAAACACAATACTGGGACGACAAGCTTTCAATTCAGTGAAAAGCTCAACTTCAGTCACACGAGACGTAGCTGTGGAATCTGGGACTGTCTGTGGACGACGGGTCACTGTTTATGACACACCAGGATTGTTTCACACCGTGATGAGTGATGATGAGATTCAGCAGGTATATACAGATGTTCTCCAGAGATGTGAGGTCCCTGTGTGTTTCTGCTGGTCATCAAAGCGGACAGATTCACTGGGAAAGAAAGGAAAACTGTGGAGAAGATTGAGGAGATGCTGGGAGAAGAGCGCCTGAAGAAAACCTGAATTCTCTTCACCAGAGGAGACGAACTGGAGGAAGGAAACATGACAATAGAAGAATATATTAATCTGTCTGAGCCACTGAAGAGAGTCGTTCAGAAATATGGTCAGAGATACCATGTGTTCAACAACAAGACGAAAGGACAGAGCGAGCAAGTGAGACTGCTACTTGTAAAAATTATCCAGAGCTTAAGAGGTGAGTGTTATTAAAATTATATAATAAAATGTTCCAGAAACTTTTATTTGTATAATGGATTACATTTATTAAGATCTGCATTGTTCACTGAATGGCTCTACAGCTACACAAGCCAAACTTGCAGTTTAATTAAGTCCACTGAACATCACGTGTTGGCATATAGTTTACTTTGACTCCTTCGTCTGCCAGTTTTCCTTTTCTTCTGGCTCGTCTCTGATTGAGGTTGCAACCTGCTGTCTTCACCTCTGCGTACGCTAATATTAACCTTTTAGTTTGTTATAAAAGAATCAAACTCAGGAAACCAACTTTCACAATTGCTTATTAGTCATCTCTTGTCTTAAACCAAGGAAATATTGTAAATACATGATCTTATAATCGTTCCGTTTCAAAATTATTTCATCTCCCAATAAGTCAAGTATGTTACTTTCAAGCATATATGGTATTAATCTAAAAGCAAGCAAAATATCTCAGCATTGAAGCAGGTAAACAGCAATATAATTTCCCATATCCAGGACACCTTTATCCCAGCAATGGGCAACCTCGGCCCTTCCAGGACACTTTCCTGAAGAGTTTTGCTCCAACCTTGATAAAACTCACCTGCCTGTAGCCCTCTAGTATAGTCTTAAAGACATTGTTCTGATGGTTTTCTATTTTTCCTACTTTCTATATTAAATTGAAAATCAAATGAATGCAAAGTACATGGACCTGTCTAGTGATGCTGGACTTCATAGGACGAGTGAATTCATACATTTATCATGAGTATTTAGTGCTGTATTCACTGAATGGAGAGCTTTATAACCTTTTTTACAGGATCTGAATTACACATGTGCATTTTTGTCTTACAGCACTTAACAACTTTGTAATGGAACAAATTAAAGGTCTGAATGTGGTCCTGCTGGGAAAAATAGGAGCTGGAATAAGTTCAGCAGGAAACACAATTTTGGGACGACAAGCTTTCACCTCAAAGAAAAGCTCCAGATCAGTCACTCAAGATGTTGCTGTTCAATCTGGAAGAGTTGGTCAAATTGCAGTCACTGTTTATGACACACCAGGATTGTTTAACACCTATAGGAGTGATGATGAGATTCAGCAGGTGATAAATAAAAAGGTCCTTCAGAAATGTGAATCAGGTCCCTGTGTGTTTCTGCTGGTCATCAAAGCGGACAGATTCACTGATAAAGAGAGAGAAACTGTGGAGAAGATTGAGGAGCTGCTGGGAGAAAAACGCCTGAAGAAAACCTGGATTCTCTTCACCAGAGGAGACGAACTGGAGGATGAAAACACGACCATACATGAATTCATCAATGAAACTGAAGAACTGAAGAACCTCGTTCAGAAATATGATCACAGATACCATGTGTTCAACAACAAGACAAAAAAAACAAGCTGGACAAGTTCAAATGCTGTTTATAAAAATACTTAAGACATACTTTGACACCTTGGGTGAGTATATCAATATTAAATATTCTAGACACTGTTTATTCACAGTTCTTTGCAGTGAGTGTTAAAATGGTGTTAATCTGTGTTGTTGTTATTTCTAAATTATACAGAAGCAGAAGAAGTAACAGAGATAATAAAGCAGAACCCACTGAGGAGAAGAATACCTCAAGACATTGACGCTCCTGCTGACAGTCTCCCATCCAGACGAATTGTTCTTCTGGGTAAAAGTGGAGCTGGGAAGAGCGCAACTGGAAACACAATCCTGGGACAGAGAGAGTTTATATCTGCTATGAGAATGAATTCAGTAACCCGTGAATGTTCAGAAGCTCACGCCACTGTTTCAGGCAGATCTGTGTCTGTAGTTGATACTCCTGGATTATTCAACACACAGATGAATCCTGAAGAGTTAATGACAGAGATAGCCAAAAGTGTTTATTTATCCAGTCCTGGACCACACGCTTTTCTCATTGTGTTTCCTGTGAATATGAGATTCACTGAACAGGAGCAGCAGATTCCTCAGATGATTGAGATGTTGTTTGGTCAGGAGGTGTTAAAATACTCCTTCATTCTCTTCACTCAAGGAGATCTGCTGGAAGATCAGTCAGTAGAGAAACTCATTGAGGAGAACAAAGATTTAAGAGATCTAGTTCAGCAGTGTGGAAGCAGATACCACGTCTTCAACAATAGAGATGTGAATAACAGAGAGCAGGTGAATGATCTGCTGCAGAAGATTGACTCAATGATAGAGCAGAATGGAGGAGCACACTACAGTAACCAGATGTACGAAGAGGCTCTGAGATTCAGACAGGAGGAGGAAGAGCCGAGACTGAGAGAGGAAGAGCAGAGAAAACGACAAGAGATTGAGAGAATGGAGATGCAGGCGAAAATCAGAGCTGAGATGAAAATGACAACGGTGTAGAGCAATGAGACAGACAGAGGAAGAGAGGAGAACACAAGAAGACACCTGTGTCTGTAGTTGATAATCTTGATCTGCAGTGTTTTCTTGTGAAAGGAGGCGGAAGAGAAAACCATAGCAGAGGTAGAATCGATCAGTGTATTTCTGCATCATTTATCATTCAGTGGAGCTGATGACGCATTTGACACACTGGAGACACAGAAATGAAGAATAAAGAAAACAAATCTAAGAGCAGATGAGAAGGATGAACATGAGAAAAGAATATAAAGAGTGAAACAAAAAGAGAGGATTCAGAGACTGAAGAAAGATGAACAGAGCTGCTACACACTTTATTAAACGGCTGATGTCGGCTCATGACTGCTGTGCTCCAGATGAAGAGCAATACAGAATAAAACACTGTCATACAGCAGAACAGCTGGAAATGGATCCAGTGCACTGCATTAGCAGCAGCAGGTATATAAACTGTGATTCAACTTTCTGTTGTATAAAGTCAGTTGTTGAATCATCATTCACGGTCACTCATATCCACACAGAGCAGAAGCTGCACATCTTTAAACCTGTTTCTATCAGAGCTGTTCAGCATCTCAACACATCTGAACAGACACTGCTGATCTTCAGTGTTTCAGTGTCAGGCTGCAGACAAGGTCAGTCATCACTGTTTTGCTTTTTCCCTTTTCAGTGTTTTGCTGTTGTTAAAGCATTAACAGTGGATCTCATCCACTAAATATGTTGTGGATTATTTCACCTAATTATCCACCTAATTCACAACACGTACACTTACGGATTTGTTCTTAGTCTTGTTCTCATGTTAGTGAATCTGGAGGATCGTAAATGAGCGGTCGGTGCACAGTGTTAGTCATTTGCATACAACACACCCAAAACATCTCCACATTAGGGCTTTTTGCATCACTTTCCTCACAGCGTTCAGTTCTGTCTCTGTCTGTAGATGTGCTCTCACCTGATCCCATTTTCACCAGTTCTCACAATAAACACTTCATACTGACCCAGATTACAGACTTCTCATGACACCGCTGTACATACAGTACACTTATTCAGAGAAACCTTTCATCTGAACATATAACACCGGTTGTTATTTCACTTTATTTGATTAAATGTGTTTAAGCTGTATTATTTTAAAATTTTATATGTGGATCAGGGTAGTTGCAATATAGCAGTATTTATAGGGGTGTAACGATTCGCTTGTTTTCTCTACACATCGATTATAAACGCTGATGATGCATATGCATCAATCTTGAAACATGGTTTTTTAAATCGCGAATCGTTGATTTCAGACACTAATTGATTTCAAACGCTAAGAATCAAATTAATCAAAATAATTTCTGTAGTAATTCAATGATTCAAAATATGTACGTATTAAATTACTACAAGCATGAAATGATGGAGACCTTGAAGAGTGTTGCTCATGCCCTCACATCACATGCTCCACACTGTAGCGTCTGTCACAGGATTGTGCTCGCACTCCACGTGTCTCACTCACACATTTTTTGAGCAGCCAATGTGTGATCTCTGAGTCTGAGACCAGTGTCCTAAAGCATACACACAATTCCACTGAATGATAAATGACTTTTAACATTGTCTTTAAACCACATGTATGAAGGACACAGTTAAAATAACCACAGCTTTAACAGCAACCTTGAAATAAGAGTGCAAGGTTTATCTGTCAGTCAGACACTTGAAAGTTGTGTTTGTTGCTGTAGCAAACAGACATTGGGCACATTTTCTTTCAGGATCATTTATTATCATTTATTCTGTCATGAATATGGAAAATGTTTTGCAGTATATAAAACAATCCTAAAATTGTCCTTAGGAAAAAAAAATATGCAAAAGAAATGATAGATTACAAATGATTTATTGATTAGTGTACAGCAGTGTATTTGATTTCTTAGCCAAGTCAAAGTAATATATATATATTCTGTCACTTCTGGAATGATGGCTAATGTTAATGTTAAAAATGTTATCATAAACATAAACACTATGCTAGACAGTAGTTAACATTAAATAATAATACTTTTAAAGCCCCCTTTTTTATGAAATCCTGGCTTACATACATTTCTACATATGCCATATGTCATGCCATAGAGATCAAAACAGAGTAAATCATCCTTTGAAAAGTTAATTTGACTTTTCAAATAATGTTAAAGATTTATCGATTATGTTGTCATGTCAGTAGATGGTGAAAGGGGGCTCATTTGTTCAAAATCACTGATTCATCCAGTAATGAACCAAGTAAATCTTGAGTGAATCGCTGAATCATTTACTTATAAATTAGGCCTACATGTGATTTTGTTTAGTTGTCTAATGTTTTTTTTTTTCTTCAGAATCGTAAGAGAATCACAACTTCCATTTAAAACAACAACAACAACAGCCCAATTGATCCAGAATCACGCAGCTCTATTTTGCAAAAGTGAATCTTGTTTTTATGAAGCCTGTTGATCATGGTATTCAGCTGCAACTAAATGTTTAGCAAAAAAAAGAAACAGAATAAATATGCTTGATATCATCTTTTATTCACACTGGAATTGGGCTGGGCGATATATATAAAAATGTGATATCTTGATATTGTCAACATTTTTACGATATTCGATGTATATCTCAACATGTTTGCCTTTGCTTTTAAATAATTAAAAAGACATGATTTTCTTTTGCCCCCATTAAAAAAGAAAAAAACAACAACAAAAACAATTTAGACAGAACAGCTATTGTTACAAAGTAAATACAAAATGTTTAGTGCAGTAACATTTATAAATTAATACCAAAGATTTATGCACACTCTCTGTCTATATTATGAAAACTGGTAAAACAAATGAACAGTGACATTCCTAATAGTATTTCCAAATTGTAACTGCCTATGTTTCTCTATTCAAACAACAGCAGCTGAGTAATGTTAAACTAAACTCCAGCTTAACTGTGTTCTCAGATCATCGTCGGTGCTTCCGCAAAGAAGAGCGAGCTCGTGTGCGTGGTTGCCAGATTGCTTAAAATAAGCAAAACACTGGGTATAAAATGTATCCTTGTAACAGCGAAGCTCTGATACGGGGACTTGATCTCTTGATATCTGGCAACTGCACTCATGAAAGCGTAGGGTCGTTTAAGATGAGCAAATTCTGCACGGAATCGATCACCAGTGATCACCGCAAGATGCATGCCGGTTAGAATTAGGCTTGTTTGAGATGCGCCTCGTCTCACCTGAAATGTAGGTGAGAGTAGGGGCTGCAGTGAAATAAGAGCAGTCAAGACGGACAGTTCTGACCTGGAGAAGTAGAACAGACACCTACGAGATCAAAGATATCGTGTTATCACACTCACGTGCTGCTGATAAACATGATATAATTTCAGCTCTGTTGTTTTTATATGAAAATAAATATGATGAACAAGACACTCAAAGTGCTTGCTATTTAATTCCATACAAAAGGCGTATTTATCATCCATTTTTACTTTAATACAAACGTGTATTTTAGATTTTTATGGAAATATGACAACAATCTCACAGATCGCACTGGCATAGTGTTTGTGAATATTCATGCATCATTTAAACACATAACCACACGATATTAGATTAAAAAATAAAACATTTTAGAAAAGAATGGCAACATCACGGTTGTCTGAACCAATGAGCTTTAAGCTGTGTCGTCATCCAGGCGTTTCCCATCGTGCTTTTGGTCAGCGCAGTCGGTGGAGAGCTACTGCGCCCGACTGCTCAATCAGACACAGCCGCCTCACCGTCACCAGAGTTTTTTGGCACACGTCAGCATGACATCAGAGCAAGGCGGACGTAACTCGGACACATTTCTAACCGGCATGTATCTCGCGGTGATCACCGGTGATCGATTCTGCACAGAATTTGCTCATCTCAAATGAGCCTACTGTGTCTGAGTTACGTCCGTAGTAAAATCAACAGCAGCGGCAGCAGTATGGTGTAACAGCATTTATTTATTTGGATTCGCTGCCTTATCTCTACTGTTTCCTTCATTCTTTACATGGCTTTGGCAAACTAGTCTCGGGTGTTTCTCTACATCCTTTTTGCATAATTCTGGGTTGTGGACACCAAGCTTCGTTGCAATTTCTTTCTAGGATTTAAATGCCTTCTCTGAATCTTTAAAGTCTCTCTGTGAGTGATCGTACAGGTACATTTCTGTGTTTTCATGTTGTACTGCTCGTAACTTCACTAACTTGATGGTGATGTTGTTTTCCTGTCTGACCTCTGTGGAATGAGAAATGAAACTGGATGAAAAAAAATCCCATCAGAACTCCCATCAGAACACGCTCAGTGACTGCGTAATGGACATGGACCAACTGTAGCCCAAAGGTGTTTAGGAGCCAAAACAAACTCCCCTAAAAAGATTGCTTTGGTGAGCTGTTTCGAACTGCTGAAATGAACTCAAAACAAACTTTGTTTTGGCCTGATTTTGTTCGAAATGACGTCATATCAGTTCGTTTTTCGATTCGGGGCCTTAATAAATACTTTGCTTGATTCATTACTGGATGAATCAGATTTTTCATTTTTTAAGTCACTTGTTGCCACCTACACTGTAAAAAACTATTTGTTGAGTGAACTTAAAATAATTTGTAACCTGGCTGCCTTAAAATTTTAGGTTCAGTCAACTCAAAAAAAAAGTTTATTCAACTTGAAATGTTAAATTATACTAAGTGACAGCTTAGACATTTGAGTTGAATCAACTTAAAATGTTAAGGCAGCTGGGTTACTTACCCATCTGTTAAGTTTAACAAACACAAATATCTAAGTTGTTACTTAGTACTTAACATTTCAAGTTGAATAAACTTATTTTAGTTGACTGAACTTAAAATTTTAAGGCAGCAGGGTAACAAATTATTTTAAGCTGACTCAACAAATTGTGTTTTATTTTTTACAGTGTAGTGGAGAAATAATGTAATCAATAAATGCATTTATAAGCCAAATTACATTCAAAAGGTGAACAAGAATATTATATTACACAATATTTGAATATTTGTAAGACAGGAATGGTTAAAAAGACTCTTTGTGAAGTTTCATACCTCAACAGCAGCAGCATGAACAGAATTGAATGCTATGATTTTTGTTTAAGGTTTAATCATGAACGCAGGTGAATCATTGACATTTAGGAATGAGATCATGTCAGTGTTTGAATCCAGACTGCAATCCTTTAACAATTATTCGTGCAACTTTATGTGAAGTGCTTTTAACATAGTAACTTTTTTCAAGGTAACAACTTATTTACTCTTACTGAAGTGATTATTAGTAAGCTGAATGATGAAATCACACAGCATGGTCTTAGAAAAGTTCCATAGATCTCAGAATTATATCATTTATCAATACTAATGGTTGAATGATTTCTTTTGATTGAGTGATGTTTGAATGTTTGCAGTCCAAAGACTTCACATCACAGCGAGAGCACAATCCCATAAACGCGATGAAGGGAGTGTAATGTTCACGGGTGATTTACTGACAAAGTGCACATTAAAGAACACGAACACAGCAGATCATTTTCATAATGGCCAACACAATCTACCAGAGCAGCGCAAATAACTACCTTCTTCAAGACATACTTTTCTTGGGCATTAAATAACGCCACAAATACAAGTAAATCTACGAAGGCAAATCTTAGTAAATGGAGTTGTGTGATTCATTGAAATACTCTGCTCTTATAAATCTAGCAACTGAGAGGGAAACTCCTACAAATACATATTCAATAAGGTGTGTTCCACGCCTTTTAAATGCTCATTTCTCACTGCATGTCTTTAGTAAATCCTGACGGTAGTTTTCAATGCCAAAAGAGGGTTCATGCTGGCGCAAGCTATTAGTAAATCTGGCCCATAATGTGGATTATAAATTACAATTTATGTAACATACTTTAATACAATTATAATTGTGTTAAGAGGAACTATAACTTATTAACATGATTTTAAGACTAAGTGCTTTTTTGTGTGCTGGTGGTTTCAGTGGTTCCTATATTTTTTTTTCATAAATTGAGAATACATTTTAGTACAATTATTTTGGTGATTCGTGATTTGTTCATAAATTCGATCGTACGCCCATTTCACACACATTATTGAGATCCATTGTCTTTTTTCTCAGTATCAAGCAAACCTTCATTAGTTCCCATGCTTCCAACCTACTTGAGTTAATAATCTCACTGTTATAATATTAATGTACATTTTATGATAAAAGCATTGTTACAAACCCCTATTCAGCTCTATTTATTATTCATGAAGGACACTTGAAACCCAAAATGCACTGTTAATATTTATTAAAGAGCAAATCATTGGGAACAGGTATCGTACAAAAACAAGAACAAACAAACAAACAAACAAAAAACCTCCAAATAACTCACGAAAGACAATTAACCCAAAATAATATTACCTGAAACTTTAACCAAAGAACACTGAAATTAACAAATCAACTTAAGAAATAAAGAAGGACAAATAAAGAAACAAAGAAGCTTGTTTGCTGGTGTATCTCTTCTCTCCTGCAAGGCTCTGCTTCAGCGTCCTTAATACAGTCAATCAAACAGCGCACGCAACTAGACGCAGGTGCACAGGGGCGACCCAAACCATCAGACTCGAACACAGAATGAAAATAGAGCCATGACCTCACACATCCAGAAGAATGAAATACTCAAGGCACAGGGCGGGTGGTTCTGGCCCACCCAATCAGAAGTTGGCCCACCCTGACCCCACTCCCCAAAACCAATTTCAATATTTCAGCCCCAGATTTTAAGAGAGAACATGCTTTACGTTTGCTTTCCTTCTTATTTAGTTTCTAGAAAGCAGTGACCGCATTCTCATTAGCCTTGAACTCAAGGATGCGGCGCATCTTGTGTTCGGCATCGTGCTTCATCTCCATTTCCAGCCTCTCACGTACGTGCTCTCGCGCCACACGTTTATTTTCTTACGGAGTGAAAAACAAAGAGGACACAGACCGACCGCAGCATCAATATAGTGTTTTTAAGGCTGTATTAGTTAATAATTTCACAACCATTATCATATATATCTCAGTGACACATGCAGATTCAGTTTTATTTAAAGGGACAGTTCACCCAAAAAATGAAAAGACCTTTGTTCATCTTCGAAACACAAATGAAGGTATTTTTGATTAAATTGGAGAGCTCTCTGAAGCTCCATAGACAGCAAGGATCCCACCATGGTCAAGGCACAGAAACATATTAAAGACGCTGTTAACAGTTGTTTGTTTCTGGATTTTCTCATTGCTGTCTTGTTTTCTCAGTTGTTTGGGCTGTTGTAGACCTGTGGTTGATCTGATCTTTATATGTGACCCTGTTGTCAAAATGAATGTATGGAGTAAAAGTAAAAAGTAGTCAGATAAATAAACAGTGAAGTAAAGTACTGATACCAGAAAAATCTACTGAAGTACAGTAAACAAAGTACTTCGTTATTTCCCATCTCTGGCACCCATACACGGTAATCATCAGATTCTGTCTTCTCCTGTCTCTGAATGTCCAGATATTAAAATCATCTTGAAGACTGTCATTTTAAGGGGCATTTAGTCATCTAGGTGATTACAGCACATTGACAGTATACAGAACCAGAAATAACTGAGCTGGACTATTTCAAACCGCATGTGTGTCACGAAGCTCAGTGCAAGTCCATTCCAGGCTCGTGTGTCATTTTGATGTATCAGTGGATTATGTGAACTTGTTTATTATTTTAAAAGTATACGTATAGTCTGTATTTATTTGTTTTTTTTGTCTTTGTTTCAGAAACTACCTCAAGTACATGTGCCTGTATGGTCAACAGCTAGCCTCAACATGACGACTCCGACTCCTGACCAGAGTTCACTTCTGACATTTTCACCAATATTCACAACAAAATGAAGTCAAACACACAATTCATCTCTCACTCGCACCACTCTGTTGCTTGTCAAGTTGTTTTGTATATTGAAATGAACTATGTGCCAGTGTGATAAGCTGAAATAAAATATTTGTTTTACTCAAATCAATATTTCATCTTTGAATTTATTCAAGTATTCATGTAATGAGCAGTCAGTATTTGGTAGTGACTGGCTGATGATGGTACATTATATAGAAACCGTGATGCATATAAACTTCACATCACCTGTTCAGGATATATGGCCTATATTGGCATCATGGTTTGCAGTTCCTCACGGCAATTCTAGGTGGTGCTCTTTACTAGTATGTACTGTTATGTTTACTAAATTTCCTTGCACTTTGATGGATGTTCACAGTGCCCGGGAGGGGACACGTTCGGTTCACTTCATTTTGTCGAGGTAACGACATCCTTATGCTGTGGCCTCGAGATGCTGTGTTAAGGGAAAATCCACTACATCCATTTCTCGTCTCGTCTCGACCATAATAATTTTAATATCTTATTTTAAATTAAGAAATGATTCTATTAATTATTATAGAAATTATTAATATTAGATTAACCATAGGTGATGATTTCTATGTGCGATGTAGACAGCGTTCAAATTAATGAGTGTCACATAAAGTACATCAAATAAAATAGGCCTACAAGAAAACATTATCCATCCCACAGTCTTACTTTCATTAACTGATTGTCTTATTTCTGTAATATCTGTATATTATTATAAGGGGCCCCTAGGGAAGAGACTTACAGGCCCTCATGTCCTATGGCCCCTGCACACAGACCACTTTCTATTTATTTTGAGTTTAAAAATTGTGCAAATGTTATATTTGCATGTAAAACTAATAGTATTACATTTATTTGACTGCATCTTTGCATTTCTAACTAGATTTTTGTTAATTGCAGGGTTTGGCACAGCTCATTTCATGGTAGAACAGGGGTGTCAAACCCTGCTCCTGGAGGGACAATATTCTGCAGTGTTGAGCTCCAACCCTGATCAAACACATCTGACAAATCTAACAAAAGTCTTCAGGATTACATTAAAAAAAAAATATGTTCCATAAATGACATTAAATGACTGTTCAGGGATGAGCTAATGTGAGCAGGAGACCTCAAGGGGTGGAGCTGCTCACCCCTGAGAATGAAGACGAGACAGAAATGTAAAAAATACAAGAAATGTCTGTGCCTCCACTCTAGGACAGATACGTCATACATGCAGCATATTTTGAATATTACATATTTGTTTGCATCAAATAAATCATAGAATTATTGATGTTTTCTATAGCTATTCTAAAAGGGCAATGTGTCCTGGGAGATACAACTCATAAAACCCAAAATATATCAAATATAACAAAGATTTCTTTGAATATGTTTTACTTAAGTCCAGGTGATATAAAAAGTGACATGAACTTATTTTTTGCTGATCATTTTCCACCCTTAGCTGTTTTAGGGTGAAGTACCAATATAGAATTTATTTTGTCTAACTTCTTCATGATGATGTGACGCCCACATTTTCTGTCCGACTGCATTTTTTTCAGTTAAAAATTGGGTTACATTTATATAGAAGTTATATAAGAATATTATATAAGAAGTATATGTATATACTTCTTACCGCATATGTACCAACTTTAACTTTTCAAAACACATTAGTCATTTATAATTTTTCTGTTATTCAAAGTGTCAAAACATCATGTGGTACGACTGTCTGGCCGTAACTTTTGTTTTGGAAACATCTTTGAAATTACCCTAAATTTATTCTGATGTAGGGTATCAGAGCGAATCAGACAAATGGAAGATTCAATCAGAACATTTGGTTGAAACCAAAGAGCCAAATTCCACGAGGCCCAGGACCACGTCATAAATCCATCCAGGATACCCTGGCGCCAAAAAAAATTGGCCGTTTTTTTACAGTGATTTTTAACAGTGCAGGTTTCAGACTCAGAACAACAGAGCTGCATGTGCCTTACTATCTACCTCATTCAACCAAACATTACTGTGTCATTTTTTGAAGCAGTTTCTTATTAGCAGTTACTAGATTGTTCATATTACTTTGAAGTCCTGAGCAGAGAAGATAAGACACCTGACATCTGATTGGTCAGCCCTGGTGCAACCCCAGATTTTCATTGGCTATGATTGACATTTCATTTCACTTCTTGAGAAATAATTATTTGTTTTGACGTGAAATAATTCATAAACGTTAAATATTAAGAGAAATTAGCATTGGTTGCAAGATTCACAGGTGGTCGCTCATTGCAGGAGAAGCACATTATATTTGTCTCACATCTTTGTTAAGTTTTGTAATGACTTAAGGCTGGAGAGTGTGTCTAGACATTTTTTAAATAATATTTGTCTTTTTGTGAAACTGAAGTTTATGCTTCATGTAGAGATATAATAATATAGATTTCTCTTTCAGTTTACACTGTTTTTACCAGCAAAACTCATCGATGCTGTTATTTTCATACTTGAAGTGAATTTTCCTGTAAGGTGATTAGATTTGGTGATTAGATGATGGCCTGTTGCCTGAGACGTGACAATATGATGGTGTGGTTTTCCCTTTGGTTTAGATTTCCTCAATAACTTCTACAAATTTGAGTCACAGTCACAAGTATCCACATGTCAGCCATGAAAATAAAAAATAAAATAAAATAAACCACAACTGGCCCAAACCACATTTATTTTAATTCTGGCCCAGATCTAACACCTTGCTCAGGCCCACATGTAGAATGATGGCATTTAGGTGGTCCTCTCCTGTTTGCCAAATCTGATATGTTTTAGGATAACAGAGACACATCTGTGTCATCATCTACGGCAGTGGTTTCCCCCAACACTGCTCATTTTGCTTCTGTCCTTTGTCTGACACACTCAGTTCAGGTCCTGGAGTCTGTGCTCATGAGCTGATCATCTGAATCAGGTGTTTTGATTAAGGACACATGGAGAACATACAGTGTTGGGACTTTCGAAACGTGGTTGAGATATACGGACCACTTTAGGCTCACAGCCACATTAGCTGTTGCAAACGATGTAAAGGAAGTTAAATGCTGCCCCCTACAGCACACAGAGAGTAACTGTCCCAGTAATGACAACATCACATCATTTCCACTGCAAAATCAGTCATGTTTCAGAGGGGAAAAATGCAACTTGAGAAAGACGCACCACAACAAAATACAGTTTACATGTGTTGCCATGAAATGAATGTGTGTAACTATTGAGGTGATTGATGAGTTGCTAGTATCAATAAAACTCCAAACCTTTAAAGCTGCATTCAGGGAAATTCCTAGTTGACTACATGCTCCGGTTCAGCCCTGTTTCTTACTCTGAATATATATGTTATATATTCTCACTATGAATATATGCTGTGCTAATGTTCATGTTGTGAAAACATTATTTCTGGATGTTTCAAAATGATCAAACATGTTGTAGAAACTTGATTTAGAAACTTTGTTTGTTTGTTTTGGTTATGGAATATTTGCAAACATTAGGGGAACATTGCTCTCTCAACATTTATACATTAAAAAAAAAATACATGAACATCCAACTAAAGCATTTCACAGAAAACTTTCCATGATCAATGTATATATGTGTAATTATTAAAAACCATATAAGTTTTAATAAACATTGTGTTTACGTTACTGGAAGAAAGTTTGTTATGAAGTTAAGATTAAGTTGGAGGAAGTTAATGCTCCCTGTTAGCTGGATTGTAGTTTCTCTTTTGCTGTTGCAGGTCAAACTCAGGTTGCAGGTGACAGAAAAAAGAAAGAAAAAGAAAAGAAAAAAAAAGAAACATTTTTAGTTTTGAGAAATGTGTCCTAGCAATTGTAAAAACTGTAGTACTGTACTGTTCTTATGTTCTACAGCTGGAAGTGTCGTGGATAAGATGCTCAGGGGTCAAAGTTCCTAAAGTCAAGATCAGACTTTGTTGGACAAAGCAACAAATTTAATGTTGGGGAGAATATTTGATTCCCTGCTGATTTTTGTCCAGGTTAAAGGATTGGCTTGGGGTAATTAGTTTGTTTACAATCGTAGATAGAAAAACAAAAGAAAATGAAAGAGCTAGTAATAATGTAATCATGTACAAATAATGTTTTAAATAATATTTTAATGATGTAAATCTCTATATGTGGTGCACTGCTGAGCTCTTTAAAATAAAGGCACTCGACATTATAAATGTAATAATGAGAGTGTTGAACCTCAACTTTATTGATAAAGGCAAGTGAAAACACAGTAAAAAAACAAAAACAAAACAAAGTAGTAGTAAAAATACAATCAAAGCCTTTTTTTAATATATCTGATACTGAAAGAGACAAAAACACTAAAAGAAAAAAAAAAAAAAACACTCGAAGAACCTTTAAAGTTCAGTGTTCTGCTTTAGATTTCAATTCTTCATGAAAACGATGAACATACCAAGCCATAAATGAATAAATCTCACAAATATTAATGTTGGAAAAACAGTTTGTGAGAAATGACATCGTCACACCTGATGTGTGAATCTGTGCTTGATCTCGTTCAGCTCTTCTGGATCTGATGTCATAAAGCAGAACAATGACAGTAGCCACGCCCACCAGAGCAGAGAGGACCAATCGGATCACAGCTTCAGTAGAACCACAACAGTGGGCGGAGTCTGAGGAATAAACACATCAAACGAAGATCAGCTCAGTCAATAAACGCTAATATCAGTGCAGACATCAACTAATATCCGCGCTGCCGTACCTGCACACGTGTGACAGAGTTGAGTGAGGTTGAGATGTTGAGTCTGGTTTCTGATGGGGTTGTTGATCACACAGCTGTAGGTGTTTTTATCCTGATATTCCACCTCCAGAGGTAGAGAGAGACTGAAGCTGAGATCAGACACACTGATGCTGGACAATAAACTGTTTCCTTTGTACCAGGAGAGAGTCACATCACTCACATTCACCAATGAACACAACAGTGAACATGAGGATGATGATGAAGAACAGTGTGAAGAGTTACTGCTGATGACAGGAACAGGACGAGCTGGAAAACATGAGAGAATAAAGATAAATAAGGAGGAATGAAGACATTCAAGCAGACGAGGAACAAACATCGAGAGGAAGCAGGATGATTAACAGTAGATCATTTAATAGAAAGTTACATATAAACCTGGCTGTTAATGTAAATTGTAATTAGTCGTGAAAATATGTTTCTTTAGATTGAACTGTAAAAAATAAAACACATGAAACTGATACTTGACTCACTGTAGATGGTGAAACAAATAAATAAATAAATAAATAAATAAATATAACAAAGCCTCCTGTACGGCCTACTATAAAAACTGTTGTGTTATTCATAACATAATGTTCAGTTGTGACGGTCAGTTTGTCCGGTTCGTTTGTCCAGTTTCAGTCTGTCTCTGAATCTCCCATCAGGAACATCATCACATGTGTTGAATCTGTCAGCCTTTTATTGACTTCAACTATGAGAGTTTTTTCATCTTCAAACCTGCACTGAATCTCATCACCATCACTGATTTCAGTGAGAGTTTAGAGCGACTGAATCTCCCTCCAGCACTGACACTGTGTCACCAAACACACAACAAACAGATTGTGATGACTTATTCAATGAAATAGATTAACATTTGTGTCAGAGGACGTGAACAGCTCTGAATATAAAGTCATGTGTTGTCATCTCAAGATCACAGAAATTAGACTGTGTTCACGTCATCGAATGATTCCTGTCATACTGAGATGACGACACGTGACGACACATTACTTTTGTATTAACCTTTTTAATCCCATTTTTTACCAGACATGAAAATATCCAAATGATGTGTCATTAGTAACCCATTGACATAATCAATAATTACTTTTTTAGAAAAAAAATAAAAAATCTAAAAAGTGTGTGAATGGTTGTGTCTTATGGTTGGTCACAGTTGTGAGCGGTGGAATAATGTGTTTACTGAATGTTGGAAACTCAGAAGCAAAGACCAGGAGACTCTTGAGTATCTTCAGTTCTTTATTGAGAACACGCTGTGTGTCGCTGCAGTCATCAAAAGTTTAACTAAGGCAGTGATACATTGTAGTTCATATACATGTAGTAGGTGGGTCTTAGAGATATTGACACAGTACTCAGAGGTGACATCCTTTGATCAGATCAAGAACAGAGGATGCAGGACGTTACCCTTCCCCCAACTCTAACACAGATCTATCCAAATAAAAGTGAAAAAAAGTGAAAGTGACAACATACTGTCAACTAGCAGTGAGAAGTGACCACACACACACACACACACACAGGTTTTTGTGGTTTAGCAGGACTTTGAGCGCCAAACCAGTTGTATGGTGGTTTAAGGAGACACATCTTTCCCAATGCCCTACAGAAATAATAAAACTATCAAAACATTTATTTTCATCTGCAGATTAAGAATCTGTCTTAGAATTTTCTATACACACAATAAAACAGATAATATGACAACCTGATATTTTGGTGGTACTCAGGGACAGCCACACCCCTCCTAAAATGTTCCCACCCATTACATAATTGTGATTTGGAGGGTCCTACCAGTTTATAAGCACACTCATTTTACAATACACAAATCATGTCAATTCCCTGGATTACAGAGACCAATGTGTTTTACAGGGACTTGTACATACACAAGACACAGACATGACACTATGCTGCATTACCAAGACCAAGGTGAATAAAGAGTGCCTGATCTAAGAAGACAAAAAGACCAGTGTCAATGTGTTTTAAAAGCAATTTAATTGCACCTTTATATCACAAAAAAATCTTTTTCCCCCTTTTAGTTTTTAGCATGTTTTATAAGCATGGCATGCCATTTTAGGGAGAAAAGTGACATCAGCAAATTTCAAAACATGAACAATAGAACACTTGCGGAGTCTTAAGTAAATAAAATAAATGTTTTGCCTTTATTAAAATGGCAAGAATGTAAACAAAACTTCAAAGCTGTGATAACATTTGCAAAACATTTAGAAGATGTTGTGAACTCTCCAGTGGAACAGAAAGGAGATGTTTAGCAGAACATTTCAGACAGCCACAGCTTCAGACACCAACACCATTCACATTTATTACACCACCTCCATACAGTGAATATCAGTGGTGTTTGAGGAGGACACTGACCAAAACAGTCTGCTAAACATCTCCTTTCTGTTCCACTGAAGAGGTCCATGTGTGTTTGGAACAACATGAGAGTGACAAAAGGACAGGACTGCTCCCCTTAAGATAAACTTTGAGATTTCTAGAGTAACGTTCTTAAGTACTGCACTATGAAAAATACCTGAAACAACAACGAAAGTGCTCATCTTAATAGAAGGGCAAACGAGAACAGGAGGTAACATCACTTATTTTGAGTTGCTAAAACGACTACGACTTGCTAAAACAGGATCCTCAGCAGTTTTGCACTGCTGGCACTCAGTCATCGTGGCCAATTTTCCTTTGGCTATGTGTGCCTTAAAATGCTTCATTACAGCCGTAATTTCAGCACACTCTTCGTCCTTTCCGTGGGTTTTCCATTTCATCGTCACTGTCATTGTCTGTATAATAATAAAAAAAAAAAACAAAAAAAAAACACTTTAGTAAATTGTAACTAGCTTGTACTTACAGTGGAGACCAAAATTAGAGAATGACCTATAGTTTCCTAAATGGCAAGGTCACCGCTTAGTCCTATTTGTTATCCTAACAGGAGTAGAAGGGCAGTGTTTAAGTACATTTTATAAATTAATTGCATTATATTATATTATATTATATAAATGACAAACCCTATTTAACTGGCAGCATTACTCTAATTTCACTGCAAGAGAAATTAATCATTCCAAATCTGTGATTTCTTGAATACTGCATCTTTACAATGACAGTAATTCATTCAAGTCTCCACCCAAACCTCTCATCAGAACAAAGAGTGAAAAGGCTAGACTCACCTTTTGCTGATGAGCATGTTGGGAGGACAGAGGAGAACTGGTCTAAAGTTCACATAGTGATGAGAGTACGTTTAGATGGGAAACATTATGTCATGTTCAGTGAAATGGCCAGACAAGAGTCCTGTGCTAAACCCAACTCAAAATCTGTAGAAAATCCTAGGCAAATAAAATATGGCTGCGAAACCCCCTACAGTTAAAAGAATACTATTGAAGAAAGTGGAAGAAGAGTGAACCAAGATCACACCAGCGCAATCTGAGAAACCAGTGATGTCCTGCTATGCAGATATGCTGAAGTCACTCAAAACAGGGGCCTCTACGCTTCCTACTCATTTCTGACAATTGTAACCCTCCAATTTTAGCTGTAATCTTTCCTGCTACAGTGGTTACTGTTCCCTATATAATATATATATATATATATATATATATATATATATATATATATATATATATATAATATATATATATATATATATATATATATATATATATATATATATAAAAATCAAGTATTTATAGATTGGTCTCCAATTTTGATTCCACTGTACACTGATAGTAGTATTGTAATTTTAACCCTGGTACCTTGAGGAACAGAGGTTTTCTCGATGGCCATCTCCTGAACAGCTGCAAGAAGTCAGTTATATAATGATCAGGAAACTCAGAAGTCAAACAGAAAAAAACAACATTACAAATAACATATTCAAAAGGATATTGCCTGCTAAACATTATTTTTTAAACTTAAATTCAAACAATCATTTATCAGTTTTTGGCTTTAAAGAGAGTTCACCCAAAAATGAAAATTCATTTTCAATTCAAGCCATTAAGTAGTTGTACTTAGGTTGTTTCAAACCTGTAAAGACTTTTGCTCAACTTCAGAACGCAAATGAAGATATTTATAATAAAAGCTGAAAGGTTCATGTCCCTCCATTGACAGCCAACACAACTACCATGTTCTGGCCCAGAGAGCTAGTTCACGAGAGCACCACGACACACGAGTGCTGTGTTGACACGAGAGGACACATTCTCACAACACAAGATGAAATATCTCTTTAACATGAAAATAAATATCAACTTATTGGTACAGGCTAGAAAGACAATACTGACACATCCCTAATTTCAGTTATATTCTGATATAAACGTTGCACTAAAATATACAGTGGTTGCCAAAATTTCACCAGCTAAAAATGCTTTTAAGTCAGGTATTTTTATCTTTTGCTGTAGTGTGTGTTAATAGGAAGTATCAGTTTACATTTCCA
This sequence comes from Cirrhinus mrigala, assembly GCA_036247105.1. Classification (NCBI taxonomy): domain Eukaryota; kingdom Metazoa; phylum Chordata; class Actinopteri; order Cypriniformes; family Cyprinidae; genus Cirrhinus; species Cirrhinus mrigala. Next base: position 640,131 of record JAMKFB010000908.1, read on the forward strand.
AACATTCAATTTGCCATTAACTGTAATAATCCAGTGAGATTTTGTTTTAACAAGGAGCCTGACAACAGCCAGTGCTCCACACAGAGATCCAGTCTGTCTGGAATGACATGAAGAAACAGAACAAACTGAGATGGGCTAAATCCAGAAGGCTTCAAGAAACCTACCTGCAAAACCACAGTACTGTTAAACGTTTTAGGCAATTGTGTAAAAATGCTGTAAAATGAGGATGCGGTCATAAATAATGTCATAAATAGATTTTCTTTATCAATTAACTTCTATTACAGGCATGAAAATGGGTCAGGGGTGAAAAAGGTGAGAAGGGTGCTCGAGGGGTGAGGGTGGGGGGGCTCCCACAGAATAAATATTATGGCCTCATTAGGGGACATGCTGTAACTTAAATTATTTATTCTTCCATCATGATTGACAGCCAAGTTTTTTGTTTGTTTGTTTTTTTGGGCAAAGAAATCAACCTAATAAGTGTTTTCTACCATTATCGAAAAACATACCATCAACCACAAATGCCATTTGCTATTGCAGACAGAGCATGCCAGAAAAAAAAAACATGTTTGATAAAAGTTTCCCTTTGCCAATTTTACAGTAGCCAAATAAGTTGAATGGAATAATAAGCCAAGCACAGGTTCTGAAAAAAATACTGTATTGACATTTGTCTAAAGACATATGAAATAGAGCTGCATCGTTCTGCCCTAACACACTCATACTGCAAAAATAATGTTTGTATTAGTGTTAACGATACTTTAGCATTAAATATAACTGACTCTCTTAAGGGTACGTTCACATGAAGCGTCTAAAAACGCGTGGAAAATGCGAGGCGCGTCGCTTCCTCCACCGATTTCAGAGCGCTTGGGCGCTCGCGCTTCTGTAGCATCTGCTGTTACTAGGCAACCATGAAGGCGCTGTCAGTTACAAAAACATTTCTGCTTTGGATTTTAAACTGCGCGGCTCCATTGAAAATAAATAGCTTGCGCGCGCAAAACGCGCTGCATGTGAACGGCGACTAAGCCTTTGGTGACACATACACACCACGAAATTAAATTGTGGATCTCTCCCCCGTCGTCTTCTCCCACGCGGATTGTCCCGCTGGAAGAAATGGCGCCCTGGATGTCAGTGGATAGCGCGCACGGTCTACGAACCCGGGACGCTCAGCTTTCACGATTTGAAATGACTCAAATCCACTTTATATTAAGTTTTAATTAATCAATAAATACCATCCAAGACCAAACTGATATTTCCTACTGACACACTATAGCAAAAGACAGAAATAACTGACTTAAAACCATTTTTTTAGCTGGTGAAAATACAAATGTTCTAATAATTATGGCAACAAGTGTATTTTATAAATATATAAAATGTTTATATATATAGTTAGTTGACATACCAGTACTACTAGAAGCACCTGCCTCTCCAGCCACAGAATCATTGGAATCACTTTCATCATGATCATCGTCATCGGATCAGTCATATTGACCTCATCTTGAAGTAAAAAAGAAGTTCTAGAACATGAGAAACGTACACCTGTACTGAGAAATCTAACACAACCACACCATCTATGAAACCTGACAAATTACACTACATCCTACAGTGAACATATTAGAGTTTCTTTAAATGTCCCTATGAGTGTTAAAATATCTACACTGTACTGCCTACTCTAGGATGGACATACCTTCAACTTCAATATCATCAAGTGATTTGCCCTGAAGATCAGGCAGACGGCCCTTTTCCATGGCTAGGAGTAACTTAGAGATTTTAGCAAGTTGCGTAGTGGCTTCTGGCAGCCTGTAATAGTCACGGTGGACGCGGATGTCATGCCCTAAGAAATCGGCAACCTGATCTAATTCATTGTTCTTCAAGTTTAGGATTTGTGAGAGACTAGCCACGTGCTTGCGTAGATGAGTTGATCTTAGAAATTGTGGAATCTGAGCTCCACATTCACTTGCATACACTCTGAGGGAGTCCTGGCCTCTGTAGTGACTCTGGCAGTTAGGTCTGGCAAACAAGAAAGCATTAGTGTCCAGCACTCCACACTCACTTCTCTTGCTGACCAGCAGCGTCAGGGCATCGACCATATCAGGCGAGAGAAGAACCGCAACCTTTCTTCCCCTTTTCCCCCTGATCTCAACACGACTAAAATGGCTGCAGAGTTTCTGTTCAAACTTGCTCAGGCCCATGGCAACATCATCATGGAGAAAAGTGCCGTCCCTTTCACTGAAGCCCTTCAGTGGCATTTTAGAGACCTCCCCTGCGCGTCTACGGTTGAACAATGATTCTGGCAAGAGTTGCTTTGGCCAGTTCTGCGTAGTTTTGATGAGAGGGCGTCTCTTTTAGTTTGTGAAATGCCGTATATGCAGTCTTCTCAAGGAACTGATGAAGGCACTGTACATCCTTGGTAAAGGGAAGTGTTGATGGCTTATTAAATTTGGCTTCATTCAGTGTGTGAAATCATCTCAGACCACTTTGAGGAGTAGAGTTTTTTGAAGGTCTCTGTTGACGCAATCAGTTCCTTGACTTCAGACATCAGTGCTCGGCAGTGAATGATTTCGCAAATATTATTCAGTGAATGCCCCAGTTTCAGAGCGAGACCTGGGGTTTGGTAGCAGTGGCTCTCACCATCATAGCCAGACACCCTCTGGACGGCTTGAATGAGTGTATGAAAATTGGCAATTTTCACGAAGTTTTTGTCGAATGTACTCAAATTTGCTAGGATCATGTCCATGTTTGTTAAAGAATGACTGTGCAAGCTGAAGAACGCTCAGGTCATTTTAGACAACAGCGGAAATTTCGTCCTGCTTCATTACACCCAAGATTTTCCAAACTCCTTGAGATATGTGCTGACTGAATGAAGACTCTGCCATAGTTGCCAAACCCAAAACTCTTGTCCTCCCTTGGTTTTCACTGTCTGTCGCAGGTTTTGAGGGACATCTTTTCAAATGACGCCATAGATCTTTCCGCACAAACATCCCTTTGCAGTACATGCAATGCACAAACTGCTTTGCATCTCATTCTCTTTTTGGTGCCCTTTTCATTTTAAGAGCCCCCTCTCCATACTGTAAAACATCCGTGTTATGCTGATAGTTGCCCTTGTTTCTGAGTTTTTGGAGCAGTGCTTTACGTTCTTTCGAGTGCACTGGAAGTGAAAAGGCCTGCGCAACTTCAACTTCACCCTTATGAGTTTTCAAATGGCATGCCAACTTGGTCTGAGGTTTCCCGTAGATGTAACTGTAGTTCTTACTATTTGCTGAACGTGAGATTTTTGCTGACTGCACACACTGATCTTCTTTAGCCACACTGCTTTCCCTCAATTCCTCTCTCAACACTGCTGCCCTTTTGGCATTTAAATGCTTCTCACTACTGTCTTGTTCCTTGTGTGATCGGGGAGATGACATAAGCACATCTGCTGACCTGCATACTTTTGAGCCTTGCTTTCTGGGATTGTGGCATTCACCATAACTATCTGATTCACTGTCTGTCTCAACATCAGTCAACTGCTCCTCATGGCAAAGTAAGTCAGACTCTTCATACATACATGCTGCTTCTCTGGCCTTTAAGACTCCCTTTCCTTTGCCTTTAGATACATTCAGAGTTGGTACATCTGATATGAGAGCTTCACTACTCTTAGAGGATGCAGCTTCCTGTGTATGTGAGAGCAGCTTAGTTTGATCATAACTTGGTCTTGGTTTTGTTGTTTAATGTGCCTGGCTTCCGGTGTCATTTGCTTCCAGCTATATTTATTTGCACAAAAATGCTTGTTTTGCTGCTTGATATTGCAAATTGGTGTCTTACTGTATTATTTTCATGTTTTAGCTTAATTGTGAACACACTGGTTTGTAGTGCAAACAGTTTTAACATTTACAGCACGTTGTTATTCTGGTTATTTCCATACAGCGGGTAATGAACGGGAAGTCTCGCACATTCACAGAAGACAGCTTACTTCTATGTTGAAAAATAAGGTGGATAGAATCAATTTTTTTCTTACCTGTAATGACTGTTCTCTATTCCATTCATAAAGCTTTGAATAGCAGGACTTGTGCCAGAAACAGGAGCACACTATGAGAGAAATGATGGTTTTACACAACTGACATAAACAATGGTCTGATAATCAGCTACTTCAACAGTTACACAATGTTTAGCTGAATTCATAGCATAAAGGTGAATGACACTAAAATGAACTGATATGTATTGTTGCATATTAAACAAGACATCATACCAACATTTACATTTCAGTCCAAACCACTTCATTGCTGCAATAGGTTCCACACATTTTGAACATTTGTCCATGCTTGACCTGTTTGCAGACCTGTGAAGAAAAAAAAAAAGTCAATGTAATATCTTCATGAATAATAATTAGTACAGTTCCTTAGTTTTAGCACTTGCCTAAACAGACAACTGTATCTCAGTAATGTTGTCAATTTCAGGTATAATACTGTAGGACTCATTTGAGAGGACGCATATTTAATATTTTCCTCAACTCTTAAATACATCTGCTCACCTCTGCCAAGGCAAGTCCTTAAGTAAATGTCTGCTCATACAACAGCAAACCCAGCTGCATTGTACTGTTATTGGTATCAATTTAGAGTGGTCATGCACACCAGAAGAAAGTGTACTATGAAAGCAAAACAAAGACCCCCAGACAATTTTTGTGTCCAAACCGAGTAAAAAAAACATGTGCATTTGCTTGTACCTTGACTACAATTATTGTTATTCCTTTGAAACATGCAACCTACGTATTTAATTGAATTGCAGTTTTTTTGCCAAAACAATGGGCAAAGACACTGTAAGACACAATATCAAAGACATTACTTTTTTTTTTTTTTTGGAAAAGTGTAAAATATTTTTGGTTCATTATAAAACTGTGGCAGATGAATTAGACTGTGGCAGGTTACCAGAATATAGGTAAATAATAGGAAACACTGTAAATAATTCAACCAAAATATGTGAATACTTCCTTGACTGCTTCAGTGGGGGCACAAAAGCTCTGCTCCTCATTTAACACATGTTCTTTGGCAGGTGAGATCTGAAAACATAATGAAAGAAGCAAGGGTCATGCAGAGAAGATTTCTCACTACACCAAACATTTTCTAAACTTATGCAATGCTCTTTATTACCTTCACCTTATCCTTCTCAATACTGTCTTGACCCTCCAACGATAATTGGTCCCTCTCAGGAGTCACCTGAAATTAAAAGAAAAACAAACATTCTTTTAAAGACAAAGGATTTGGAAATGATCCTTTTCCAATCCTTCAGTAGCTGCACAAATACTGGAGTCCATTAACACTGAAAGATCACTGACAGCTGACAACTGAACACATTCAAAGAAAAAACAAAAACAAAAAAAACAAAAACAAAAAGGAAACAATTTTCATTTCATGAACAAGCCATTTTAACCACTAAGTATCAATAATTATAGCAAAGTAATTAATGTAATATAGAAGTGACATAAGTTACCTTCTCCACATCTCGCACCTCCGACTGGGACAGAGTGTTAATTTCAAGAGTGGGTGGTTCAACCTCTTTAAGAGTCTATGAAACATAAAATTAGACATTTGTATCATTGGTTTAAATATGTTAACAGCCCAAATCTCACAAACGTCTTTGCTTCATATAACCATTCTCTTGCAGCACAACTGCATTTACCTCATCTAGTCCCACAGCCGCACCACAATCATTGGTGTCTGATGACAGCTGGGTCTTAGGAGTTATCTGAAAATTAGAAAAACACTTTACATACAGAAACACTTTCTCTAAGAGCTACAAAACAATATCAATCCAACAGAATGTGAGAAATATATCCAAGGAATAACTGTATAGACAGACAGTTGTTAATGTAATGAAATAATGATTTAAAATGACTTCATAACCTAGGTTTCATTTTAACATAATTAAAAGCACAATATTTATTTTTCAAATCAATATTTCAGTATTTCAATATTACCCAATGTAATGTTAATGTCTTTTTATGCACTACATTTGTGTTCATTACAGTACGTCAGTTTGTGTGACGCTTTACACCTGTGTTATGAGGACCATCATCACATATTCTTGATGTTTGACTTGACTGAAAAATTTCAGTGTGTTGTGTTAGTTTGACAAAAGCCTGGTTTATGAGGACCCTATTTATTACCGGGACATAGAAAACTCAATATCTCAGTCTTCTCAGATACCTTTAAAGTTTCTTTAGGTTGGTCAGACACAGATTCTCATCTATCACCTAGTGCAGGTGTTGGGAACCTTGATCCTGGAGGGCCAGTGTCCCTGCAGAGTTTAGCTCCAAAAAAAACAAAAATACCAACCTGTATCCTGAAGACCTTGATCAGGTGTGTTTGATTAGGGTTGGAGCGAAACGCTGCAGGGACACTGACCCTCCAGGACCAATGTTCCCCACCCCTGATCTAGTGAATAGATAATATGCAATCTTGGAGAAAGCAAATAACGTGGCATAGAAATATTATAAAGTTACTCTTTATATATAGTTTTAATATTACTTAATGAAAGCCAATTGGAATCAAGGGTGACCTACTTTTTACCAATTCAGAGAACTACTCAGTTTTCAATATCATATTGACCACAGTGAGATGTAAATAATTGCAATATTTCATATAGATGCAGCCCATTGTCCCGGTAATAACTAGTGTCCTCATAAACCAGGCTTTTGTCAAACTAACACAACACACTGAGATTCTTCAGTCAAGTCAAACATCAAGAATATGTTATGATGGTCCTCATAAAACAAGTGTCCTCATAACACAGGTGTAAGGTGTCACACAAACTGACGTACTGTAATGAACACACACGTAATGATATACGTAAAAAGTCATTAATTTTACAATGGGTGACAATTAATACTATCAACCTTTAATATAATCCAATAAATAATTATTTAATAATTAGTTATTGTAAAGGTTTTCATACCGTGCAACGCCATGGCCACTCTGAATCACCATAATCATAAGTGATTTCTTCACCAGGACAGATGTTCCTCAAAGCAAATAAGCATAGGTGAGGTCTACCATCCACACGAATGGTCTTCATCCTGCTGTTTGGATTAACGCGGTCATCATTTACGAGTCGCCCAAGGGAACAGTCATCTCGGGCTGCGTCAACACTAAACAAATGACAGATATAACCAGTATTGAAAACATCATTCTTTGAGATCTACCATTTGATAACCATCAATCTTGGAGAATACATAACTGATAATTACAGCTAAATATAAACTACTGAAATGTCAACTACCACATTTTCAATCATGTGATTTAATTCAAAATAAACATGTACATCAAACACTTGTACATACCAGAGAAGTTTTCCGTTGTATCGAAACTCAAATAAGAAAACGTTCAGGGCGTCATGATAGATCCTCTGCCTCCGCTCACACTCCTCCTTGCTTATTAGGTCACCTCTGTATTCCAGCTGGAAATCACCCTCATCAAACTCAGTGCAGCTGAACACACCCCTGCCTAAACAACAACAGAAATGTAACCTCATCACTGAGAATAACACAATGAACCAGAAACCGCTTTATTAAACAAGTCACTTTGAAGGAATAGTTCACCCAAAAATGAAAATTCTGTTATGATTTACTCACCATCAAATGCTGGTCCCCACTGACATCCACAGTATGGAAAAAAACACCATGGAAGTCAGTAGAGAATGGGAATCTGTCATGGTGAATTTTGTGTAGTGGTCATATTATTGGAGGACACCATTTTTAAGTGGACTAACCCTATAACTATAATCAATCAGAACATTTAACTCACCTTTAAAATCACTGATGAATCTGCCCTCAAGCCCATGTTTGTCCTTCTTCAGCAAACTGTATGTCCTCCTCCAGTGGCTTGAGTTTTCCTCTTCGTCTTTTCACCTCAGTCATTATTTGATGTGTCTGCTGTTTTAGAAAAATACCCTCAATAATACTGGCCACTGCATTTCATTTGAGATAATTCAGTAAGTTTGTTTTCACATTAAGACTGACATTCAGTTCTACTGGGACGAAATATACACTACAAGTCAAAAGTTTTTGAACCGTAAGATTTTCTTATTTATTTTTAACATTTTTTTTACTCACCAAACCTGCATTTATTTGATCCAAAGTACAGCAAAATCTGTACAATTTTGAAATGTGTTTACTTTTTATAATAACTATTTTCTGTTTGAATACATTTTAAATGGACTGAATTGATTGATTTGCTGTGATGTGCAGCTGAATTTTCAGCATCATTACTCCAGTCTTCAGTGTCACATGATCCTTCACAAATCACTGTAATACACTGTTTTGCTGCTTAACAAACATTTCTGATGATTATTATTATCATCAATATTTAAAACAGTTGGGTAAATATTTTTCCAGGACTCTTTGCTAAAAAGAAAGATCAGCATTTAATTTCATTTATTTCATCAGCATTTCAGGGGGATTACATAAATTAATACTTTTATTTGGCAAGGATGCTTTAAATTTTAAGGTGATGATAAAGACATTTATAAAGTTATATATATATATATAGAGAGAGAGAGAGAGAGAGAGAGAGAGAGAGAGAGAGAGAGAGAGAGAGAGGAGGAGAGAGGGGGGGGGGGGGGGGGGGGGGGATCTTTTGAGCACCAAATCAGCATATTATAATGATTTCTGAAGGATCATGAGACACTAAAGATTGGAGTATTCAACTGTGATCATAGGAACCAATTACATTCTAAAATATTCAAATAAATACTTACTTTAAATAATAATAAAAAAAATTACGCTGCTGTTCTGACTGTATTTTGGATCAAATAAATGCAGGCTTGGTGAGCAGAAGAGACTTAAGAAAATCGTACTGTTCAAGAACTTTTGACTGATAGTGCAAGTTACTATTCAGAAGTAAAACGTACGCATTTGGATCTCTTTGTTTATTATATATTAGATATGCTATTTTGCAATACAGTTAAAACTATATTGCAAATGAAAGCAAGTTAAAGGTGACAGACATCGCAGATTCTCGTCTGACTGTATTCAATCAGTTTAAGTTCGCTAGCACCGTTAGCATCTCGCGCTAGCTGCTTTAAGACTGTAAAACGAGCTCTGATACTCTTACAAACTGAACTATACACGTTTAAAACCCAGATTTAACAACAGTATAACTCACTTTTCACATTACAGTCGCTTCAAACGAGCAGCTCCACAGCACAGATGTCTTCACTTCAGCTGCATCCGGTCCAAACAGGAAATTGACCTCTGATTAGACCACGACGATTATAATATAAACCGAATTGTAAAAATAATATAAAAATAAATACTAATACTAATAATAATATGTATTTAATATATAATTATGATAAAGCCTAGTAGTTAAATGTGTGGTTTGGTTTACAATCTTAATTCCCAGTTATTTATCAGTCTGACTAGTAACAGGTTTCAAGTAATTTAATCTATAGTTAGTTTATTATATTGTATGAATGACATACGTTTACTTATATATGTGCTATACATTCATATATTTAATTTATAATTGCTAAATTATAGTTATTGTTGAAATAATATTGCAAATTGCATTAACTTACTTGTCATAAGACACTGCGCGCTGCCGCTGACTGAAGCTCCGCCCACCGACGCCATCTTGTTTTCGCGATTTCCCGCCCACGTTACCGATCTAGCCAATCAACGGCCTCGAAACTTACACTGGTGTGTAATATGCATATTTCTGCTGACGCAGGTGTTGTACCGGGTCCGGGCTACAGGGGCGCACTCTCGAGTTCAGAGATACACAGTGTATAGTAAGATTTCAGGGGTTTGTGGTATGTTAGGACATGGCGCCAAAATTTGAGAGGGAGTTCCTGGGACACAGAAAATAGTTTCTACATTGCCGGAATTATAAGGACATGGTCCCTGTCCTCATAAACCCAAATGTCCGTGTAATGGTGGTGCGTATTCAGGTCAAAAGTCCTTGTAAACCACACACACAGTAGCCAGCCATTGCTCCAGCACCCAGGGAGCAACTTGGGGTTCAGTGCCTTGCTCAAGGGCACTTCAGTTATGGTAAGGTGGAAAGAGCACTGTTTATTCACAATCCCCACCTTCAATTCCTGCTGGTCCGAGAATCAAACCAGCGACCTTCAGGTTACAAGCCCGACTCTCTAACCATTACGCCATGACTGCCCAATCATAATCATAATCACATCACCAAATGGTTTGAGCACCATAGTTGCAGGAGCTAAGACTCTATCAACATCACAAGGATAAGTCACCAGAACTAAAACTTTGCAAACAGATGCCATTATGTTTACATTAAATGCCCAATACAATGTAGATCACCTTAGATTGTTATATGATGTTATGTTAGGATGTGGGATCTGCAGATATTAAACAGATCCTTAAATTTGTAATCCCACAGGAGATCGTCTCTGACTGTTGTTGTACAACAGTGAACTGTAATCTGATTAAGCAAATCAACACTCTTATGGAAATGTACAAGAGTAAGATGACTGACACTCAAATTGTGACTAAAGCTTTTAAAAGTGTCCCAATATTAATCCAAACCAAACCAATTTGAATTTCCAAAAACTCATTGTGAAAGACATGTTCTTTACCAATTCTAATTGCATGTGCTTTTACCTTTGCCAACTATTACCACCTTTGGCCATTTGTCATATTTAGCATCTTTCCATTGGGTTTCTGTGCCCAAGTATTTCCTCAAGTTGTCTGTCAGTTTTATCAATTTGAACTAGAATTGTGAATTGGAGGACACCATTCAACCATTCAAAAACAAATCAGATGATGCTAACATATGTGCATTGAAATTACACTATTGAAAGAGAACTAAAGAAAAAATCTCTTAAGGATCTTTTAAGATTTAACCAAAATTACATCACTATGACCTTCTAGTCACTGACAAATGACTGAATCACATCATGTCATGTTTGACCATATCTTGCAGCGTGATGAGCCTGATTGGCCTGATTGACTCTGTATGATAAATATATGACTTAAAAATACTCCAGTATATGTGTTATAAACAATATAAAAATCTTTCGTAGCTCAGAATGTCTCTATCCATGAAATGTCTCAGGAGTAGGGATGTAACGGTATGAAAATTTCCTATCACGATTATAGTGACCAAAATGATCACGGTTATCAGTATTATCACGGTATTGTTAAAATGTGCAGGAAGTGTTCAAAAAGTACTAATACATAAATTACTCCACCAAGTTTTACATTTAAAAATCAACAAACAACAAATAAAATGACTTTTTGTTTACCTAATCAGTAAAACAATAACAGTACCAATGATGTCAGGATTTTAAATGACAACATTGACAGCTTTGAAAACATTTCATAAAAGGCAAACCTCACATTTCAGCCTTTAAATAAAGAAAAGAGTTAAGTCAAAATAATAACTGATTAATAAATGATTATATGTTTTTTTTAATCTGCTCCATAAATCTAGATAACTTATCTCAATTGTTTAAATGTGTAGAATCCACATAAGCTTGTTTTTCATCAACTGGTGAAAATATATAGGCTACAGCAAGGGCATGACAATTCAGTCTGTTTTTTGGCCAGACAAAAACTGCACACGAGCTGAATGTAAATGTAAGTCCCTGTAAATCCACTGTATGTCACTAGATGGCGCTTATGGAAAAGCTGAATTACAGCTGTTTCCGTGAACTCCGTGGATAAAGCAGTATTCCGATCAAGAACACTATTTTAGATGTTACATGGAGTGAAGATGAAAACAAAACGCCATCGAATCTTTTCTGAAGAAACCTTTAGAGGTACATTCATATAATTAATTCATTCATATATTCATTAATTTGTATAATTCCCGATTTATGTTTCTGCCGGTGGGCAACCCCCAATTGCGAAGTGAAATGCACGGACTGCAAATACATTAGTTACCAAATACAAACATTCTGTCTATGAGGGTTGTGCTTCACTAAATAAAATGATTTAATAAATACCTGTTTACAATAAGCACTTATTCGCGCGTACACAGGACAGAGTTTGAGGGGGCATATGTAATATCTGAGGGAGCGAAGAGCCATGATCACTATATATTTGGGAGAGCAAACCCGCTGCAATCCGAGAGATTGGTCCTGGCACCCTCTCATATTACAGTAATGCAGTCTTTGCATTTGCTAATAAAATAACGCCAAAACTGTTTCAAATAAATGATGAAAATGAGAATTCAGTCGTAAAAGCTGCAATCCATTTCTTATTGTTTAAAATGAACGGAGACTATCTCGTGTTTTTCCCTGCGTGCTCGATCATTTCCGTGGGGATCGGCGCCTATGCCATTAGCACCCTTTTAAAACATCTCTGCTTTTCCGTCGTCTTTTCACACAAAACGAAACTACTCTGCGTGTCGTGCGCAGATGAGACTCTTACTTAACTGTGCTTTATGCTGGACAGTATTTATTTATCGTCAGTTGTTCAAATCGTGGTAATCGAATACGGTTTTAATGATAATTAAAATATGAAACGGTAATACTAACCGTGGGGAATTTTATCATGATTTATCGTCAAACCAGTAATCGTTACATCCCTACTCAGGAGTCAGTTCTCAAAGAGTCTTGAAGCTCTTGAAGTGTCTCTGTAGCTTGTTCTGTTCTTCCCCAAGAACCATCTTGAGTTTGAAGATTGTGAAGATCCGTCTCTCTCTGACGTTCCCTGAAGTTCCTGTTATTCTGTTGTTGTTTGTCGACACAAACTGTCCCCCTTATGATAAGACTCGAACCTCTCAGTGAATTTCTGGAAGGTCACTGACAATGATCTGTGAAAACACAAAAACAAGAACGGAAAACAGAGACTGTTCTTTTTGAAAACCAAGATTACTTAAACTTCGTTGGAATTATTTTGACTCCAATTATAACCTCAATAGATAAACAGAGAACACAGAGACCGGTTGGCGACTAAACTGTAGTCCGGTGAAAGCTAATCATCATAGCCCCCACCCGCCATATCTTCATCATGAGGGTGGCCCCCAAGTCACTAAAAGACTAATTTGGATCTGAAGGGGTTGCTAATGATAAACTAATTTTGGCAGAATTCTATGTCCGTCCCCCCCAATCACCCCCCCCCCCCCCCCCCCATCACCCCCCAAACCCCGGAGGAGGTTTTCACACATCCTAAAAAGCCTGAATTCAAACCTTTGCCTGACTGCCTCAATTGACCTTCACTGACTTTCAGCCAAAACTGAGCCGATAAGTTCATATTATGCACAGACTTCGTGACATACCTGACCATTAAAGTGTGTTTGCCCTGGTCAGAATCAATAGTGTCTGACACTCCCATCAGGGAATGATGTCTCAAACCAATATTTAGCCATAAAGACAGCAGTACTTATTGATAGTGAATATTTTGCCAACTATAACCAAAACATCCCAGTAACCCTGGAATATTAAAAAGAGTCATAAAATCACAAATTCACAAAACAGCCCTGAGGGTGCAGGTTTTCCCAGCTAAATAGAATAGGGTTGCCAAATTGTTTTTGACGCCACACATCCATTAACTTCTTCTGCATGCTTCCTAACAATCCCCTCGCCCATATTGTTTAAACATGAACAAATTAAAAACGCCTAAGTGACGGACACACACTGTGTATCTGGTGTGACCAGAAAAGGAAGCAAGGTTCGGAGCCTATTATCCATCTGATAATTTAGAAACAATCAAATCCACAGATTTGCGTCTTGGTTTTATCTGTGAGCTGTGAGTGAGGTGTTTCAGTGCACAGATGACATGCCTGAGCAGTGAAGATTTCTGCCGTTCAGCTGCCCGGTCAGCGAGGGTCATCCTCATCACCTCGTAGTGAGAAACCACTCTGCTGCCAACCTGCTCCAAAGTCATGCACAACACCCAAAGGCACAACGGGAGTCCATGTAGATTTCAGCATTTCAGCTGTTTGCCATTTGCCAACTCACATTTTGAGCAACCAAATTAACACTGAGACTTTTAGTCTGTAGTTACTGCTCAACCTGCCTTGCATTCCCCATTGTTCACAGAAGATGAACAGCACAGAAAATCAAATCTGAATTTGGAGTTCACAATTGTCTAAATGTTTTCTACCCTTAAAAATTTCTTAAAGAGCTCTGCACCGTCTTGACCATCTGGAATTAGTTCAGATGAAACAAACTAGATTTCCCAAAAATGATGTTTGGTGATTTTAGCATCGTGGACCACTTGTCACACGTCCTGCTGCTCATTAGTCAATAATGCAACGCAGTGCATTTATAAAGTGTAGACAAATAGTTAACATCAAACATTACGAAGACTCACTTTGCAAAGCAAAAAAGACTGTCTGAACTGTATAAATAAAGCAAAGGCCTTGAGTCATGGTATGAGTTGCGGAGACTAATACCCCTCTCATAGTTATTCTGATTTTCCCATTCTTAGGTTAGCATAGATGTCATGTAACCAATGCAAAATCTCTACACTCAAAAAAATATTTCAGCCCTTAACTTAATTCAATTACGTACAAAATTTCCATGCATTTAGATTACATAGTTTTAACTTAAACAAATCAGTTAAACTTAATGTGATTCAGATGCATCAGTCTTACGTAAATGAAACAGGTAAAGTTGACGTAACATTTCCCAGTGTTAAACAAACCCTGCTCAGTGTTCATGTGTTTCCACACTACAGAGTGTTCAAGTAGCATTGACACAGTGTTGGAGTTAAGGAGATCATTATGTCATGATTGACCAATAATGATGAACACCTGCTGTTTACAAGCAGAATCACAGAAGGAAAGAGAAACACAAGAATCAGCCACAGCCAAAGATAAAATGAACTTAAATAAATTTAATAGACATTAAATCTCTGATTAAACAACTCCACAAACAACATTACAGTTTGACTTGATTTCTGTCATATATCCACAAATATTATTTGAGAACGTCTAAACAGAGGTTTAGATTTTTTTTTTTTTTTAAAAATGTTTCATTTGACCTCACCATCATGGCGAACAGGGTTTACTTTAGTTGAGCTCTTGACCCTTGACTTTCTTAGTATAGTTTTTTTGTTCTTTGGTTGCTGTTATTATGTTTGTAGAGCACGTTTGTTATAGTGCAAAAAAATAAAATAAAATAAAATAAATAAAATAAATAAAGAGGGGGAGGCTTATTAAGTGTTCTTGGTTAATTATTATTGATGTTGTAATCATCATCCAGTGGCTTGATATGCTGATATCGTTCAGTGGTTTACCTGTAAGTTTCATGACATTTACAGTAGTTGTATGAACTGTAACTATTACTACTTTAAGATCTCCGGTGTTACTTAGACACACACAGACATCAAGATTCAGCATATGAATCTCAACAATGGTGACATTCAACAGCTGCTGGGAGTCATGGGTGAGTTTTATAATCTGCTGTTACCCAGCATGCAGCTGTTGAATGTCACCATTGTTGAGATTCAAATGCTGATTCTTGATGTCTGTGTGTGTCAAAGGGGTACCGTAGATTTCAAGGTTTAGTGTATATGATGAACATCCATAATAGCTCATACCCCTGTTGTAAACATTATGAAAATAATAGACTAACCACTGCATGAGATCAGTGTATCATGCCACTGGATAATAACGATTTAACAAACAATAAAAACTAACCAAGAACACCTAATCAGACTTCTTTTTGGCTTTTTTATTTTGCTGTAATAAATGTGCTTCATACACATAATTACAGCAGCCAAAAAAGTTAAAATAAAAAAATCAAAAGTCAAGAGTCCAACTAAAGTAAACCCTGATCGCCATGATGGTGAGGTTAATTGAAACTTTTTAAAAAAATAAAAATAAAAATAAAATATCTAAACCTCTGTTTAGACGTTCTCAAATAATATTTGTAGATATATGACAGAAATCAAGTCAAACTGTAATGTTGTTTGTGAAGTTGTTTAATCAGAGATTTAATGTCTTCATTTAGTTAAGTTTTTTATTTAAGATTTTATCTTTGGCTGTGTCTGATTCTTGTGTTTCTCTTCTGTGATTCTGCTTGTAAACAGCAGGTGTTCATCATTATTGGTCAATCATGACATAATGATCTCCTTAACTCCAACACTGTGTCAATGCTACTTGAACACTCTGTAGTGTGGAAACACATGAACACTGAGCAGGGTTTGTTTAACACTGGGAAATATTACGTCAACTTTACCCGTTTCATTTACGTAAGACTGATGCATTTGAATCACATTAAGTTTAACTGATTTGTTTAAGTTAAAACTATGTAATCTAAATGCATGGAAATTTTGTACGTAATTGAATTAAGTTAAGGGCTGAAATATTTTTTTGAGTGCAAGAGAAGGGCACTTATTCAGACTGTACTGAGGTCTACTACCTTGCAACGTTAATGCTATGGCTAGGAAAGGATAGCAACGTTGATAACACAACATTATCAAAGAACATATGCACATATGTGACATCTACGAAGAAATCCTTTCAGCGGCGCTTCTCCGATTTGTTCCCAGCAAAGAGTGCCATCGCACACTTCTACCTTGGAAAATCCAAAGAGCTCAAAAGGATAATCCATAAAGCAAAGCTAGATCAGGTGGTAGACAAAGAAAAACACCCCAATATCCACCAACTGTGGCAGAGCGGAGCAATATGGAGAGAGAAAGAGGTGCAAAACTTACTTCAAAGAGTGAAGGGAAAAACAGAAAATGGTGTCATTTATGTTCACTATAGTGGGAATCTCAGAATTCCTGTGCGGCCAGTTTACCTGGGTGGTCTTCGAAGTGGATGTAGCATGGAGGAGGTGTGCTTTTACTTAGGCTTCACAATGGAGGGACCAGTAGCTTATGACATCAAATACACAGCAGATTTGTAATTTGTAACTCTGCCAACTTAAAGCCACCACAACAAACATTGCTTTGTACATATACATATATATATATAGATATGTAGGGTTTGAAATGTAGTGAGGTTTGGGGTGTCAAGAATTGTACCAAAATTACACCTACAAATGAAACCCATTCTATACACTACATGTAAACCTATTATCTAACTATTTGTTAATAGAGACATGCATTATATGTGTCTGTCTATACGACAGCACAGTGTTTAAAAAATATGCTAGGGCTGGGTATAAAAAAAAAATAAAAAATAGACAACAAACAATAGATTTCTCGAATAGATTCTCATTGACTTCAAACTTGATTATTTTCAATAAAACATCAACATCTAAACCTCAATTCTCAATAAGAAGTTTAGACTGGATGGTAATAAGTGAGAGAGAGATATATATATGTTGGTGATTTTTTTTTTACCTTTTTTCCATTGTGATTTTCACTTTGGTGGAACTTAAAATATCTAATCATTTAAAATCATAATTTCTCACTGAACCAACATTCACTAATCATCATGGAGCAGGTGTGCATGTTTTGAATGTGTTTGTTCTGAGCATTATTGGAAGTTGTATGTTGGGTCAATGTAATGGATTTAAGTTGAAATAACATTCTCTCATTTTATGTTACATAAACTTGATTGAACTAGATTATAACAACAAAACTAGAATTATAGGTAGCATCAGATAGAAATACGTCCTTAAAGCAACAACTGCACAGCTTCACTTTTTACAGTGTGGTTGAAAAACTGACTGTGCTGTGTGTGTGTGTGTGTGTGTGTGTGTGTGTGTTTTTCTTTTTTTTTTCTAATGTGAGTTTTTAATCAGTTGTGAGTAATGAGTTACATGGTTATAAAAGAACTTACTGACTTAAATAAATAAATACATACATACATACATACATAAATAAAAAGTAAATGCATGTAAATGCATCTACTTCTCCCAAAAGACATTAAAGTAAGTGAAAAGAACTAGTAGAACTAATAGAAAAGAACTAATAGAATTATATGGTAAACTTTCTAATTACCTACACTATGTGTATCTGATGTGAATGAATTTATGTTTGAAGACATTTGTGACGTTGACGTTTGTGTTATTGAAGCTTTTCAGACATCAGTGTACATTTTACATAGGCCTCCTATAAATGGTTTGTTTTGCTACTATGTACTCTAAAAATGCTAGGTTAAATACAACTCAGCACTGGGTTAAAAAAGGACAAACCCAGCTATTGGGTTGTTTTGACCCAGCGGTTGACGGAGGTGTGAAGTCCAGGGGTCAGAAACTAAAAGTCCTGCCAAATGTTTATTCCACCCATGAACTGATTTCACCAGAGGTGGGACCAAGTCGTTCCTTTTAAGTCACAAGCAAGTCTCAAGTCAAATCCCAAGTTGTCAAAGAGTTGAAGTTAATGAGATAATTAAGTGACCAGTGTTGGGGGTAACGCATTACAAGTAACACGAGTTACATAATAATATTACTTTTTTCAAGTAACTACTAAAGTAACGCATTACTTTTGAATTTCTAAGAAAATATCTGAGTTACTTTTTCAAATAAGTAACGCCAGTTACTTTTTCCCCCATTTATTGATTGACGAGTCTCCTGTCGGGAAATTGGGAGTAAACATGATGTTACTGTATTCTAGACTAAATGTGAACATGCATTAATTCATTTCACTCACAAAAAAACAGATTCAGTATTCCTCAAAATGAATAAAATCAGTGAAATGCAAACTCAGAATATGACGCAAACCTGCATTAAATTAAAAAAGTTAAATAAAACAATATCCCAAATATCTTAATCCCATTTTATTAACCAGTGTCTTTGCTGCTGACCTTCGATGATGCAATTCAACCATACTAATAAGCAAAAATTACTTTAGATAAACTAGTATTTGTGCTTCCTGCATAAATGTACTTTTCTTTCAGCCTGAGGTGAATTCATTTCATGTTTGGTGTAAAATGGGTTTTACATTAGAATTGTTTTATATTAAACACAAAGCAGCAAGCCCTGCCCAGATTTAAAAAGTAACGCAAAAGTAACATAACGCATTACTTTCCATAAAAAGTAACTAAGTAAAGGAATTAGTTACTTTTTCAGGGAGTAACACAGAATTGTAATTCATTACTTTTAAAAGTAACTTTCCCCAACACTGTAAGTGACTAATTAAATGATGATTGTGCATTAGTGATGAACACCTGCTGTTATTGAGAATGACAGAGGATCAGATGTTGATGTTTTAGTGGTTCAGTGGAGATCAGTGTTTGCTTTAGTTTATCTCTTGACCCTTGACTTCCTGTGTTAGATCTCTGTCCGTTGTAATGCATGTGGTGTTGTAAAGCAGTGAGGTCAGTGCTAAAAATGTGGTCAAAACAACCCAATAGCTTGGTTCGTCCTTTTTTAACACAATGCTGGGTTATATTTAACCCAGCATTATTTAGAGCATATGTGTATTTAAATGTCTGAAAGCTAAAATAAATGTTATGTGATTAAAACATTGAAAAGTTGTAATATATGGCGAGCGTTTATGTTTGCTCTCATGTAATCTCATGTAGTCTGCTTTAGAGACTGTTTCATAGCGAACTGTCAACTAAAATTCACTTCTATCTGTTCATGGCATGAGCTGTCATTTACAAGGACAGGCACAATAACAACATTGTTATTTGAAATGAAATAACTTTCTGTATATGAAATTACTGTGACACAATTTAGACAAATGAGACAATATATTAAGAAATCTCATTACATATACACTACCGTTCAAAAGTTTGGGGTCAGTAAGACTTGTAATAGTTTTTAAAGTAGTCTCTTATGCTCATCAAGGCTGCATTTATTTGATTAAAAATATAGAAAAAAAAAAATAACAGTAATATTGCAAAATGTTTTTACAATATAAAATAATGTTTTTTATTTTAACATACTTTAAAATAGAATTTATTCCTGTGATGAAAAGCTGAATTTTTATCAGCTGTTACTCCAGTCTTAAGTGTCACATGATCCTTCAGAAATCATTCTAATATGCAGATTTATTATTAGAATTATCAATGTTGGATAATATCAACAGTTGTGCTGCCAAATATTTTTTGGAACCTGTAATTTTTTTTTTCAGGTTTCTTTCATGAATAACAAGTTTAAAAAGTACAGTGTTTATTCAAAATATAAATATTTTATAACAATGTAAATTATTTATTATTAACTTTTAATAAACTTTTAATTATTAACTTAATACATCCTTGGTGAATAAAAATATTAATTTCTTAAAAAAAAAAAAAAAGAAAAAAGAAACAATAAAAATGTACTGACCCCAAACTTTTGAACGGTAGTGTATATATATATATATATATATATATATATATATATATACACACACACATATACACCAACTTATTCATTAACCTTATCCCAACATCTCAGCCCATAGAAAGGCAAAAAACCTACTGGATGTCCAGTCTCTCACAGGACTGACATGCTTTACAAATATACATTAACGCTACTATCAGTCTTTAATCGAATTTCTCTTGTTGAGAAGAGCATAGCTGAAGAGAAATGTTGAGATGTTTATTGTCAGAAATGCGCTTCAACAAAATATCAGAAATAGCCTTTACTTTCACTTTCACTTTGGTCTCATGTGCTGCTGTTTGTCTCCGGAAGGAGGCGCTGTGACTCCATCAGAAACCCGCATGTTTCAGATTCGCTATTTGTCGCCTACTCATGTTCAAAATACTCACCTAATGAATGTATTCATCTGTCTCTCTGTCTTTTAGTAGTGAAGTGAAGTTGGGTCGTTCTTCATATGAGACATCCAGAAATATATCTAAAATCGATCAGGGCGCTTTTGCAGAGTACTGGAGATCCACGCGCCAGTGGGCCGGTCTGTTTTTTCTTTTTTTTTTTTTTTTTAATGGCCGGTACTGCCATGCCACATTTGTTAAGGTGTCAGACACAGGATGAAATTAGTGAATCAAGAAGCTTATGAGCATTTCATCATCAATATATAACCACCCAGCTTTCACTGAATTAAAATTCTACATTACATTTAATGCCCAACAGCAAATATTTCAGCAAAAAAATCATATTTTACTCAAAATGATTGTGCTATTATTGTGTTCCATCTGTTTAGTGCGCATGCGCGCAGCAGCGCTCGTTCACTCACCTACTCCTGACAGCAAAATAAATATATTTGCATGACTCTCTAACATTCACAGACTTGATACTTGCACATTTAATAGAGGTGGGCAGAGCAGGGCTTCGTGAAACATTAAAACAGTCGAAGTAAATGTGCCGAGGCTTCGAAACAATTCGACACCCGTCTTTACGGTGACACCTAGTGTTCATTTTCAAGTATTGTGCTGAAACAGCATTGACAACGAATCAGCTAAATAATTCAATTGAAGTGACACATTATAACGGGTTATGTTGTTCTCGTTATACCACCACGTGAGTTGGGGGGAGTAGTTGTGCTCGACTGGCTTGTTGTCAGAGCCCGTCACCCTTAGGTTCGTGGAGCAAATATAATTATATTTAACATTTAATGC
Organism: Cirrhinus mrigala; assembly: GCA_036247105.1. NCBI lineage: Eukaryota > Metazoa > Chordata > Actinopteri > Cypriniformes > Cyprinidae > Cirrhinus > Cirrhinus mrigala. Next base: position 661,478 of record JAMKFB010000908.1, read on the forward strand.
TCTCATGCTTGGTGGTTTGAAAACCGCATTATTTTTCACATAATTTATATTACTACAATACCTTTCTCCCCAGCCTGGCACAAATGGCTCAAACCACTCAAACTGAGCGTTTTGATTGGACGAACATTTCTTGGTTCTACACCTTCCACAGCATATATAAATACATAAAAATACATTTAGACCACTTAACTTAATGACTGCAATCGGGATGTGAAGAGATTTTCAACCAGCATAACAAAAAACCTGTTGCACCTTTAAGAATAATGCAGAAAGTTAAGATTTAAGATTAAGATTGTTGTTGTTGTTGTTGTTGTTGTTGTTGTTGTTTTTTCAAAAGGATCAAGTCACCATTTTAGTTGAGGGCCACACACATGATGAAGTCATGAGAAACTAGTTAATGATGATACTGTATTTGGATGTCAACAGAATTCACGTGCTCTGTGCTGTGATTGGCCAATGTTGGGGTCTATAGCGGCTAATATTTGCACATTCCTTTAACGTTAGCCTCTTGAGGTTGGCGGGGGAGTCTTCTCAGAGGTGAAAAAACAGAGGTGTTAATTATTGGGCCTAAAACCTCAGCGTGTAATAACCTAAAACACTGTCTAATACTTGATGGCTGCTCTGTCAATTCTTCGTCATCAGTTAGGAACCTAGGTGTGCTATTTGATGGTAATCTTTCCTTTGAAAACCACATCTCTAGTATTTGCAAAACTGCATTTTTCCATCTCAAAAATATATCTAAACTACGACCTATGCTCTCAATGTCAAATGCTGAAACATTAATTCATGCATTTATGACCTCACGGTTAGATTATTGTAATGCTTTATTGGGTGGTTGTTCTGCTCGCTTAATAAACAAACTCCAGCTGGTCCAAAATGCAGCAGCTAGAGTTCTTACTAGAACCAGAAAGTATGATCATATTAGCCCGGGACTGTCTACACTGCACTGGCTCCCTATTAAACACCGTATAGATTTTAAAATCTTGCTAATTACTTACAAAGCCCTGAATGGTTTAGCTCCTCAGTACCTGAGCGAGCTCCTATCACATTATAGTCCCTCACGTCCGCTGCGTTCTCAAAACTCTGGCAATTTGATAATACTCAGAATATCAAAATCAACCGCGGGCGGCAGATCATTTTCTTATCTAGCGCCCAAACTCTGGAACAATCTACCCTACAATGTTCGGGACGCAGACACACTCTGTCAGTTTAAATCTAGATTAAAGACCCATCTCTTTAACCTTGCTTACACATAACACATCAACATATTCTTATAATTCAAATCCGTTAAAGGATTGTTAGGCTGCATTAATTAGGTCAACCGGAACCGGGAACACTTCCCATAACACCCGATGTACTCAGTGCATCGTCAGAAGAATGGCATCTACGCTAATATTAGTCTGTTTCTCTCTTATCCCGAGGTCACATTAACCACCAGATCCAGTCCGTATCCAGATCAGATGGTGGATCAGCACCTAGTGACGACCTCTACAGCCCTGAATGTCATCGGAGTCCACATCAACTAGATGAGCCCCAGAGACGGATCCACAGTGAAGACCTCGTCACCTAGACGGCTGTCGGCACAAGACCACGGGACCTTTGGCCAGAGGAGAACTGGCCCCCCGACTGAGCCTGGTTTCTCCCAAGGTTTTTTTTCTCCATTTGTCACCGATGGAGTTTTGGTTCCTTGCCGCTGTCGCCTCTGGCTTGCTTAGTTGGGGACACTTTCTCTCAACACAATATTGCATTTTATTTTATTGTTTTTGATTAACTACCTTTACCTAAAATGTGAGTGTTTACTGTTGCCTTTGGCATTGTTGATGTACTGTTTCCTATCTAATACTGTACAGCCGCCTTGTCACAATTCTGTATTGTTAAAGGCGGTATATAAATAAAGGTGACTTGACTTGACTTGACTTGACTTCTGATACACATGTCCATTAAGCATGCACGGAGATGTGGTTGTGTCAACAAAAAATACATGGTTTATTAATAGCAATTTTCAGTTTACTTAAAAAAAAAAATGCAACTTCCAAAAAGGTGAAAATGCAGTACTATGCGACAAAAGAAACTGTTGCTCTTCACGCTCTAACGCTCTCCTCTCAAACAATGCTGATGGATTATTATGATCTGCACTTTTAGAGGAGGAGGACCAATGAA